>PVKB01000618.1:383427-529526 GCA_004027205.1 Ctenodactylus gundi
CTGGCAACCGCGAAGCTCCGGCGGCTCGCGGCCCGCTCCGGGTCTGCGCAGAGATTTGTTCTTTTCCTTCCCTTCTTCCGAGTAGTTTCTAATCCCAGCCCTGTTTCTCATTCCCCTTTCTTCCCCTCCTCCTCCCCAAAATCATGGCGGGCGGGACTAGGGACATTCGCAAACTCTTCATCCTCACCACTACCCAGAATTACTTCGGATTTACGTCGGAAGCCTGGGACCAGCCGAGGCTGCACAACTGTCTCGAGATCAACAACTTCTTGGATGACGGGAACCAGATGCTCCTGAGGGTGCAGCCGTCCGACGTCGGGTTCTTCTTTTCCAACACGGTACGTTTCCCCGCCCCGCGGGGGCCATGGCCGACCCCGGCGGGCCTCATCCAGACGCCGCGGAGCCGAAGGCGGGCGTCGCCGGCTTTGCCTTAGCCGCAGCCGCTTAGGACGGCTGCTGTGGACTTAGCTGGCACACGCGCATCTCATCTGACAGAAGGTGGTTGTCTGTATGAATAGAACCAAAACTTTTTATTTTTAAAAAATAGTTGCCCCGGTTAGCTTTCAAATTCAGTGCCCGAGCGATCCTCCTGCCTTAGCCTCGCTGGCCCCCTGAGCCGGACTAAGTGCCTCTCTTCGGACTCTTCTAATTTCTTTTTTTAACCGAGCATATGGGTTATAACTAAAGTAAAACATTTACCGTATTTACTTTTAATGGTTTCTCTCCCTTTTTTTCTCCTTTCTCTTTTGATGCAAATTCTGGTGTTGACTATTTTTGGATCCTGCACTGATTTAAAACTTGTCTGAAAGATTAGTTAGGAATCAGATTTTTATGACATGATTTAGTATATGTCAGGATAAGATTTGAGTTCTTTTCTGATGTACAGCAGGTGATTTATTGGTTTATTTATCGCACTGGTCCCTCCACTGGCATGATTTGAGTCAGGACCCAAAACAAGCCACAGAATAAAATTGCCTATCCCATTAAAAAGGGCTCACGAAATAAATGAAGTCAGTGAACAACTGTAGACATTTTCAACCTCTTGACTTCAAATAAATGTTCATTGTATGGAATTGATTTAAACCCAAGAATAAAGATTCATAATGAATTGAGTAAATAATTCTATTATCCTACAAAACTGCATGAGGATCACAAGTTCGAGCTCAGCCTGGGCAATGTAGTATTTCATCCAGGCAACATCTCAAAATTAAAAAACATGTTGTCTTCACTGCTGTCTTTTGAACTAGTAGACTGTTGGCATTCAGTAAGCAGTATCTGGCTGGTTCATTCACTCTTTTTTTTTTTTTGAGACAGGGTCTCGCTCTGTGATCCAGGCTGGTCCTGAATTCACAGCAATCCTCCGGTCTCAGCCTCCCAAGTGCTCCCGAGTGCTCCCAAGTGCTCCCGAGTGCTGGGATTACAGGTGTGCGCCACCATGCCTCGCTTATGTGATGCTGAGGAATTGAACTCGGGTACTTAGCAATTGACTTAGCGCTTACTCAAGTGCTTTAACTGCTGAGCCATTCCTCCAGCCCTCATTCACTCATTCTTTTTTTCTTTTCTTTCTTTAGTACTGGGAATTGAACCTAGGTCCTCCTTAAGATGATGCTACAGCCTACAGTCTAGCCTTTAAAAATATATAAATATATATGTATATTTAATTTTGAGATGAGGCCTGGCTACACTGCTAAATTGCCCAGGCTGGGCTCCAGCTTGTGATCCTCATGCATTATTGTAGGATAATGGGATAATTTTCTTCATTCACTGTGAATTTTTATTCTTAGATTTAACATAGTTCTATACAATAAACATTTATTTGAGCTCAACATGTGCAAGAAACTTTGTCTGATGGGTTTACAGAAATATTAGAAGGGTGAATTATCATAACTAGGTTCCATTTTCACCATGCGGTCTCAGGCGTTGTTCTGAGCACTTTTTATGCAGTAGTGCATTTGATTTTTTCAGCACCATAAGATACAGATTCCTTCTTAGTTTTGTTGTAGTGCAGATTAACACACGGAATTCACAGGCAGGGTGATCAAGAGTTTATTGTTGAGACAGACCAGCATGCTGGGACCCGGCCACCAAAGAAGTCAGGCACTGAACAACTTGTGTGAAGGGTTTTTATATTCACAGTGTAGGGAAGCAAGATGGGGAATTTTCACAGAACATAAGGGAGGTTTTGACAGAGCAAAAGAGAAATGGGGCATACATTGTTTCTACATCAGGAAGTTTATATGTCTATCTAACATCAGTCTGGCATCCATGGGGACTTCTGGATACACAGAAACTTGCAATCTATCAGCCATGGCAACCTCTGGATACACATAAACATATTGTGATTGTTCCTGGCACAGGTGCAGGGTTAGGACCAAAAGTTAATTTTCTTGTTAGCTCAGGGAGAGGAGAGGGGTAAGTGGAAGGAGGTGGTAAGCAGAACTAACTCCATTTTGATTTTGTCTCTTTCACTTATAACTGAGGAAACCAAGCTATGTATATTACATCCTAAGTGATAACTGTTCTGCTTTTCTAGTAGTGTAATTCAGAATAAGGACCTGCTTCTGCCTTCCAGAGCTTTACTCCCATCATTTAGAATGATACCCAACAAACTGTAAACTCAGGACACACCGTTATAAAAATTTCAGATAGAATGTAGTGATAATGTAAGAGCCAGCATAGTTAATTAGTAAGTCAACACATGGTCATTAAATATCTACATGGCTCTGACACTGTCCTAGGTGCTGGCAGTAAGCCATGAACACATTAGTGTCTGCATCTTCAAGTAGTGACTGTGGAAGGGACACATATACACAAATATGTAATGTAGAGTAATTTTAGTTTGATAAGTACTATTAATATAAAAGTAATGTAGTAATAAGATGGGATAAAGAACTGTGTACAGTGGAAGGGAACACCCCTCTGGATTACTGATTTTTATTTTTGATTATTGCTTTGAAGGTAATATCTGAATGAGTTGTAGGTACGATATTTGAATGATGAGTTGTAGGCAGGTATAAAGCTGGGGAAGACAGTTCTAAGCAAAAGAGTCTCTGAGTAACAAATTCACTAGATGGGCCTCAGCCTGGTTTCAATGGGCAGCAAACACTCCTGGGTGATTGCTGGAGTTTGATGTATGAAGGACAGTGTGGAGTATTAGGAAGGAGGGTAAAATCCCAATCATTTAGGGCCTTGTCCATCATTTGGGTTGCAATAGGAAGTTATTGGTGATCTTAAGACAAAGATGTGATCTGTTTTGTGCTTTAAGATCAGACAAACTTTCCCCAATGGGCAAGAAAATAGTTTAGATCTTTCAGTCCAATGAAGTCTTTATGACACCTATTACTCAGTTATTTTAGTGCAGAAACAGCCATGTGGCCAACTGTGTAATAAGCCATGTAGATGAATGAATGTGGTTATATTCTAATAGAACTTTTATTTATGGACCCTGATTGATAATTGAACTTTATGTAATTTTCATGTGTCATAAAATATATTAATGGAAAGTATCAGATCCTTGTCATTGGCCAAGATTGTAAAAATTATGATAAAAGAAAATCAACAGGCTCATAAAAATAAAATGTTTTTTATATACAGCCATAACTTTGCTTGAAAAATTTTTAGCAGTGTATGTTAATGATAGTGTCCTGTACTCAAAAGATCATTTATTAAAATAACTTTATGATATATTTGCATCTAGGTAGGGATACATTTTTAGAACAAGGTGCTCTGTTTTGTTTTGTTTTGTTTTGTTTTTATGAATAGGGTCTCATTGCCCAGGCTGGTCCTCAGTGCTAGTATTACAAGTGTGCACTACTATGCCTGGCTTATGTAGTGCTGGGGAATCGAACTCAGGGTCTTGAGCTTGCTAGACAAGTGCTATAACCTTCATAGCTCTTCCTCTAGCCTATACAAGAAGTTATTCTTAAAAAGCAGGGATAGATTGGCTTTATATTTATTTTTGAAATAACGCCTGGCTTATGTAGTGCTGGGGAATTGAACTCAGGGCCTTGAGCTTGCTAGACAAGTGCTATAACCTCTTTAGCTCTTCCTCTAGCCTGTATAACAAGGTATTCTGAAAAAGCAGCAATAGATTGGCTTTATATTTATTTTTGAAATAACTATTTTTTCCTGGGGTATAATAACAGTGATACAACATTTTAGAGCAACATTTTTTGTCAAACACTAAATTTTATAAAGATAGCATTAACAATCACATATTTATCATTTTAGATTGATTTTGGTGAAACAAAAGATAAAGTGCTGGTGTTTTTTAAGCTGCGACCTGAAGTAATTACTGATGAGAATTTACATAATAACATTCTCGTGTCATCCATGTTGGAGTCACCTATTAATTCCCTTTACCAAGCAGTACGTCAAGTATTTGCACCAGTTTTGTTAAAGGTGAGTAAAGATGGTATATTTTTATTTATTTCTACCAATGTATTTGGATGTTTACATAAGCACAAATATTACTTAATTTATTATTAATACAATTAGTGTGTCCCAGTTATTTTTTCATTGCTGTGACAGAATAGCTGGCGTGCACAAATTAGGGAAGGAAAAGTTTACTTTAGCTCATAGGTTCAAAAGTTACAGTCCCTTTATGGGCCGCTGGCAACAGTGGAAGCATATGCCAGAGCTAGAGGTGGAGGCAGCTACTTACAGCATTGCAAAAGGGAAGCCATGTCAAGGAGGAAGGGCAGAAGTAGCACATCCTCTTCCAGGTCCCGTAACAATGATTTGCCCTTTCTTGGTCAAGGCTCCATGTTCCTCCCCTTCCGGGTTAAGCCTCTGCCATCTGCCCCTTCCAGCCGTGTCAAACAGCAGACAGGTGGCTCCATATGTGTTTTAGTTTGGGTTCTTACAAAAGGCAGAATTTATAGAAATGATGGCAAAAATGATCTATTTGAAAGGCTTACAAATCTGAGGATGGCAGCCTGCATGTGCAAAAGCTGGAAGGTCCAGTGTCTGTTCCACTGCGAGGTAGAATACCTGTCTGGGACTGCAGGACAGTAGGCAAGAGTTTGCTACAGATTTTGTTTGTTTGAAGAACAGTGGCAAAGACCAGAGGCTGAAGATCAGCAGCTGAAGATTAGTGACAGGCAGACAGGTGCAAGTTGAGACTGAGGCGAATCTGTGTTGAAAATTTGCAGCACATAGCAAGTTGGTGTCCGTAGATAGTTGCGAAGGCGAGAGCTTTCCCAGAGGAGAACGCTATAGCAATCTTTCTTCATCCTTCTTTTTATGCAGTTGAGTTCCCAGCTAGGCCTTCCACAACAGAGTGGGAGCTCTTCCCTCATTGGCCAGCCCGTAAATCACTCACACTCTAATCCAGTCTGGATCTCAATTCCCAGTCTAGGCGTGGTTCCCAAACCCTAATCCAGGTGTGGTTCCTGATTTTCTCAAGTTGACATAATCTCTCCAATGGTCACAATATGTATTCTCCTACATCCAAACACAGGAGGCTTTTGGGAGATACTCTAGGCCCAAACTACAACACCGAGGTATTTAGGTAAGTGTTAATATAAGCACAAATATTAATTTATTGTTGATGTATTCAGTGTTTTTAATTTTATTTATTTATTTATTTGAGACTGGATCTCCCTCTGTAGTCCAAGTTGGTCCTGAACTCACTATGGAGCCAGGCTGACCTCAAACTCATGGAAGTCCTTCTGTCTCAGGCTTCTTAGTGCTGGGATTACAGGCCTGCACCACCACATCCTGCTTATGTGGTGCTGGGGAATTGATACTATAGTGATATTTTTAAAATAAATTTTTGATTGTTTAGAAAACATTTTTTTCCCCTGAAACATATCGGTAGGGTAGGTAACATAGCCCAAGGTGAAAACGCTCGCCTAGTATTGTGGTTTGAATCTGAAATGTCCCTCAGAAGGCTCATGTATTTGGATGTTACAGATTATGGAATCATGTGCTGTTGGGATATTGGATCCTGGTCTGGAGGGGTGGATTATAGGCCTGTGGCTTGGATTACAGATGTGTGAATTGGATTGCAGCCTGTGGTGGATTAGAGCCACACATGGAAAGGGCAGAAAACTAAGGCTGGATCTAGAAGGGGCGGATAGCTGGGACAGGACCTGGAAGTATATATATGCTACTACCTTCCTTCCTTTGGGACTGGACTACATTTGACTTGGCTTGATGTGATTTGACTTGGCTTCCTGTTTGCAATGCTGTGAGGAGCTGCCACCACCTCTACTGCCATGTGCTTCCACTGTTGCCGGCCGCTCTTGGATTGGCTGTGTCACTCTGAAACTGTGACCTGAAATGAAACTTTTGTCCCCTAATTTGTGTGTAGCGGGTATTGAGTCAACACAGTGAAAGGTAACTAAGACAGCTTGCCAGCACAAGACTTCCGATTGATTTTTCAGCATCACATAAGCTAGGTGTGGTGGCTCATGCCCTTAATCCCAGCATTCTGGAGGCTGAGCCCCGAGGATTGCCATGTGCTCAAGGCTGGCCTGGGCTACATGGATAATTCAGGACTAATCTGGACTCCAGAGCAAAACTCTGTCTCACAAAAAAAAAAAAAGAAGAAAAAAGGAGTACTAAACTTTTAAGTGAAACCTCTAGAGTATGTGTTTTCAGAAACTTATTTAATTGGCAATACTTGGGTCAGTGGTTGCTTTTGTCTGCTTTTATTTAGGATCAGGAATGGAGCAGAAACTTAGATCCCAAGCTTCAAAATCTTTTAAGTGAACTAGAAGCCGGGTTGGGTGTAGTTCTACGGAAATCAGACACTGGTTTATCAAAATGGAAACTTAAGGAAGATGACACAAGAGGTATATATTTCATGTTCATAAATATTTTGTTAATGTAGCTTTATGGCATAATCATCTGTAGCTTAACTGAAAAAACGTAGAGAACATTTTATTTTTACATCTGATTGGAAGTGTATTTCTTCACAGATTTCTTACAAGCTGATAGAACTCTCTGAGAGTAACTTTTTTGTTTTAATAAATGGATTTATATGAATTTGTAGAAGAAATAAATATTTTAAAATGTGCAATTTATGGAAATAGAAACTATAGGTGATTCTTATTGTTCACTGTAGTAATGCCTTGTACAGTCGCAGTGAACCCTGAATTAGTGAGTACTGAGACAATTGTAGGAGAAATATAAGAGGAGGTTCCTTTAAGCCTCTGGTCGCAAAATTTTCTCAACTGGTAATGTATTATCTTGTTTTATGTGTGTTTCTGTTTGAAGATACATATATATATTATATTATATTATATTATATTATATTAAATAACATGCCTAAATGAAATTTATCTAAAAAGTTCTTTCTTTGTTAGGTACAACTCTCCTTCTTTGTACTTGAGAACACTAGACAACTGTTTAGTATTAAATCTGGAAATTATTTTAAACAGTAAAATCAATAGAAAGCTTAAAAATTGGTGCTGATTACTTTGCAAAACAGAAAGGAAACAGATGAGTGTAATTTTGGCCTTAGATAGGAATATTATGTCAGGTGACTCAAATTTTCTGCTACTCTAGTATAGAATTTGCTAATGAGAACAGACTAACTGTATACTTTGCAATGATAATAGGCCATTAATTTTAATTTGATTTTTTCCCCTCAATTATTTTTCAGTATACATTTGTAAAACATAATAATTAAATTTATTTTGAGGAAGTGGTACATGCACATATTGCATCTTAATTCTTTTCTTCACCTTCCCCTCTCCTCCCATTCTCAGATTTTTTTTTCCATCTCCACAAAGTCTAAGTCACCATTTTCCATCATCTTTTATTTTATTCTTTATTTACAGTTTGTATTTCTCATATGACACAGAAGGTTAAATTTTTAAGATGGATTTTATGTGAAGTTGTCTAAGTATTTTCTTATGACTATAGAGAAATTATTAACATGAACAATCAGTATGAAATGTATAATATACAAATAATTATTTTAAAATATTAGGTATAGTTTTATATTTTGCTTGAATAATAAACTGGAAGTTTTCTAAAGGATATAGACCCAGCAAGAATAGTGTGTTTGTTTCTAGCAAGTAGAAATTACCTAGTTTGTTGGGAAATTTATAAAAAAAGTAAACATAAAATTGTTTGGTTTGTATTTTGAAGCTGAATTAGAGACATGTATTCATTATAATTATTTCATTGAGATGGGACGTAGGAACATAAAAAGTGTTGGAATTAGACTTTGGAAAACATAATTTTGGAGAAGCAAACTTATTGGCACAAGAAGTAGAATAACTATATTGATAAGGATAGCTTATAAAAACATGTAGGAATTATATTGAAAAACAAATTCAACAAATATGATATGAAGTAAAACTTTGGGGGAAGTTAGTGTTTCTGCTGTATATAAGTAAATGATTACTGTTGATAGAGTTTTTAAAATTCACTTTATGTATATCTGTAAGTATATTGGGAAATGCCTGTGTATGCATAGCTAAATAAGGAAATGAACCAAATAACTTTTGGCTTCTGTGTTTGCTCTGATAATTTAAAAAATATTTTATCTTTACTTTTATACAGGTATTCTTACACCAAGTGATGAGTTCCAGTTTTGGATAGAACAAGCTCATCGTGGAAATAAACAGATGAATAAAGAAAGAGCCAGTTATTTTAAGGAATTATTTGAAACAATTGCAAGAGTATGTGATTTGTATATAATTATATATCAGACTTTTTATAAAAGTACCTTAGAATTCTGTTTGTACTGTGTACTTCTCTGTTTAACATCTGTTGGTGAAAAAAATACATCATCTTAAGCGAAGTTTACTTAAAATGTATATTTAGAATGAATAAAACTTACAAATCCAGGATATTTTAAAGAGTACTAATTTCTAGAAAATGTTTTTCTCACAAACAAAATTACATTTTGCAGGTGTTTAGTGAAAATCAAAGGCCTAGTTGTAACAGAGGTCTATCCATGTGGAGGTAATATCTCCTTTTGAAACAGTGTTCACTTAAATTAGCATTTTGAAGTAGCTTGAAATATTAGATTTATGCTTGCTTAGTCCTTGATGTATGTGAGTAGAGATTGAATAAAATATGATTACAAAAGTCTATTTTTTGAAAAAAGTTGCTATTTTCAACTTCTCTTATTTTAACAATTTCATTTTAATAGTGTGTGTGAAATGATTTTTTTGTAACAGTGGTAAAAGTGCAGGATATAAACCTTGTACTATGGTTGTGCTGTTGTTAGCTACAACTTTGTGAAGAATAATAAATGAATGAATAAAGACAGGTGAATTGCAGTGAATAGATGTATGTGGGATTAAGACTACCTCTACTGGAATAACTACATGGATCCAAGTTTAAAGAAAATTTGGCCAGTGATGTACATTAATGGATGTATTTTCAAATAAGTATTATTTCTTATGACTTTCATGAAACTTATGTCTATGGAAGATATTTATACAAAGAAATAGTTGTCATCTGGTAGAAAAGGAAGAGAAAATAGTGTGGTAAACACTGCAGTTGATAAAAGCCTGGAAACATTTTGACTATATTACTCAAGGTATAGTATAAGTATATTAAAAATTAATGTGTTTTGATTTTAGGAGTTTTATAATTTGGACAGCCTGTCCCTGTTGGAAGTTGTTGATCTGGTGGAGACTACTCGAGACGTGTTAGATGATGTGTGGAGACAAACAGAGCATGATCCCTATCCAGAGTCCCGGATGCTGCACCTCTTAGATATCTTAGGTAGTGGGAAAGATATGGACTTTGGGGATTTTGAAAGCTTTCTGTTTTTTTTTTTCCCTGCAAGTTTTTACTTAAAATGATAAGTAGTAATTGCTCCTTATCTCTTTATGGTAACTCTTAATGCAAATCATATAGAATTAATTATATAGATATTTGCACGTAGTTGGCTTATTTAAATTGTGCTGTCTTTGACATTAATAGAACTAAATTTATGTACTCTAGTACTCATGTATGTTAATTTACATTTCTTTTTCTAGTGAACTGAAAAATTAATAATATATTGGTTTATCTGTTAATGTTAAATTTTAACCCCAAATGTACCCTTTTTTATTATTATTCTGAGAAATATCAGATACATAAAGGATTATGCACAAGGATATTTATTGCAGCATTATTTATAATGTATGTAAAGACAGGAAGCAGGTAGTATTTACCTTATGCTAGTTCTGTACAGTAGGGTATGTAGCATGGAAAAAATTGTATGTATGTTTTTACTTAGAATATCCATGTAATATATTGAGACATGAAAATGTGAACTACTGTGTATATGTATGCTTGTATATTTTACAGCTGTGCCATTGACAGTGTTACTCGGAGGATTTACATGGGGCAGTCATAGATCTTCAGTAGCTTGCTAATTTATGTATTTTTATTTTATGATAAACATGCATTTTATAAGTCTGTATAAAGAAATCACATTAAAATTTTTGTCTCATTTACTAGGTGGTTCATTTGGAAGGTTTGTTCAGAAAAAGCTGGGAACCTTGAATCTGTGGGAAGATCCTTATTATCTTATGAAAGAAAATCTGAAAGCTGGAATTGGAATTTGTGAACAGTGGGTGATAATTTGTAATCATCTAACAGGTCAAGTGTGGCAGCGCTACATTCCTCACCCATGGAAAAATGAAAAGTATTTCCCAGAAGCACTTGAAAAACTTGGCAAACGCCTTGAAGAGGTATCATTTTATCTGTATTTTTGTCTATAAGTATGAATTAGGTCCTCATGATTTGTGAGTGTATTTTATTATTATTTAACTCCTGTTCTCAGAGGAACAGAAGTTAAAGTTCCTGTGAGATAATCTGTGTCATTCATCTGGTAGAGTGCTCTGTACACAGTGGCTACTAAGTGCCAGCTTCCTCTTCATTCATTTAGCACAGTTCTGGTGCTCAGTGGATTCTCAATACTAGCTGCTTCTTCCTTTCTTTTTTCCTTTCTTTTCTTTTGAGACAGGGTCTCACTCTGTAGCCGGGCTGGTCCTGAGCTCACTATGAAGCCCAGGCTGGCCTTGGACCACACAGTCCTCCTGCCTCAGCCTCCTTAGTGCTAGGATTACCTGCCTGCATCTCTGTGCGCAGCTTTGTGTAGTGCTGGGGAATTGAGCTCGGGTCTTTCTGCTTCCTAGGCTAGTGTTGTGACTTCTGTGCCATTCTGCCAGTCTCATTTTCTATTTGTGTGTGTTTGATAACCGTAATAGTTGTGAAATCCTACTTGGTTCTTAGTTGTAAAGATACAGATTATCCACTAATGCATGCATGGAGGCTCTGAAACATTCTCCTGGCTATTGACATTGTTTTTTATGGACCTCCATTTAGGGGATGATCAGTGGAAATACTTGACATAGCTGCCTACTTTACATGTTAGGCATTTCAGAAGAGGATTTACATGTTCAGTTTTAAGGCTCAAGTACAATGAAATTACTTAAAGACTGTGAAGCTTTCTTTTCCCTTGCCTTTTACCTAGAGGAACCATAGTTGTTCTTTTCCAACTTTTTTGTAATGAATATTTTAAACACATGCAAACTGAAGTAGTGTGGTGAATGCCTATGTGTTAATCCCCCATTTGAATGATTGCTGGCATTGTTCAGTTCATGTCTCATGTTTGCCTCCTACTTCCCTTTGATTTTTATGTTTGACATATTTCCACCCAATTTATTCTTTTTATTAAAATACACTTGTGATACATAATATGGGGGATTGGTGTGTATACATATTGTATTTTAATCATTCTTCCCTATCCCCTTCCCACTCTCCCTTTTCTTCTTTTTTCCTCATTCCCTTCTCCTTTCCACAAAGTCTATCTCCCTGTGTTTCCTGCCCTCACCCTTTTATTTTACTGTTTTACTTATTTGTACTTTGAGTTTCTGCTAATAAAGAAATCATGCATTATTTAACATTCTGCTTCTGATTTATTTTAGCAAGCATAATTACCTCAAAGTGCATTCATCTTCCTATAGATGGCCCAAATTTATCTTTCCTTATGACAGAGCAGTATTCCATTGTGTATATATGTACCACATTTTCTTTATCTGCTCATTCATTGGGGGACATAATGGATTGGCTGCTTCTAGGATGTATCTGTTATGAGTTGTGCTGCTACAGACCTGAGCGTGCAAGTATTAATGTAGTATGATGTCTTTAACTCTTTCGGAAAGATGTTCAGAAGAGGTGTAGATGGATCAAATGGAACTTCTATTTTCAGTTTTTTTGAGGAATTGCCATACTGGAATATTTTTAAAGCCAAAATGTCATAAGCTTCTACTTTTGTAGTATAACTACAGTACCATGATCACACCCAGGTGAAAATGATGGCAGTTTCTTAATGTCATCTTTTATCTAAATATTCATTTATCTTGATTTTCTTAGAATTTTTTTCAGTAGTTGATTTATTTCAATCAGGTTGCAATCTTGATGCACACATTGCTGAGGCTCTTTTAATCTGAAAATGTTTTATGCTATGTAATACTTTCCATTTTTTGAAATTCTTTTATTTTCCTGTGTTTCTCTTTCATTTTTTTTCGATTTACTAATAGTTAACTATAATGTTTTGATTAAATTTAATGACTCTTTTTGAGACAGGGTCTCTGTCTGTAGTCCAGTTTGGGCCTGATCTTACTATGGGTTCCATACTGGCCTTAAACTCACAGAAAATCTCCTGCTCCAGCTTCCCAAGTTCTAGGATTATAGGTGTAGCTGGTGCTGGGGAATTGAATTCAGGGTCTTATGCTTGCTAGGCAAGTTTTAACCAATGTGCTAACTCTTCTAGCCCAAATTTAATGATTTATTTTCTTTAACAATAATATTCAGTGGTAGTGCTGTATAGTTTTTCTGCATTCTAAGAGGAAGGATGTAATGTTTGGTTTTCCCACTTTTTGACATTAAATTTAATATGTGAGTTCAGGTGTGATCGATCAGCTTGATTATTCTATGACAATGCTGTTCATCAACTCTTTTTTACTCATTTTAGGAGCTAGTAATATTCATAAAGAGTTGCAAAGTAGTGGTTTTGTATTCTGTCAGTCTTTCTGCATTTATTAATGATGGTGTTTTTCTTTTTCTTATTTTTATTTAGATGATGACGTTTCTATACGTGAGAATTTACTTCATCAATTTTCTAGATTTCCACAAATATAGTTTGCATAGAATGGCAGTATAGGCATTTGTTTCTTTGTTTTCGCCATCTTTTTTTTTTTTTTTAAAGAGAATATTAAGTTAGTGTTTGTCTTAGTCACTTTTCTTGTTGCTGAGACATGCTACCCAGCACCCACACTTACAGGAGAAGAGATTAATTTCAGCTCATAGTTCTGAGGTCTTATTCCATGAATGGCTCAATGGCTGCACTGCTGAGAAGGCATGCCATGGAGGAAAGCTCTTCATACATGGCAGTCAGGAAGCAGAAAGCAAACTGAGTGGGTCTCTTCTCCTCTGAGTTATGTTTCCTCTGAACCCACCTTCTAACAGCATAGGGAGTTACTCATGGGTTAATCAATTGATGATGCATATCCCCTGCCCCATGATCCAGTCACCATTCACACAAGTAAGACGTTAAAGGGGCGGTATTTTAGATTTAAACTATAATGGTGTCAGGAGTTCTACGAGAACAGTGAAATGTTTTTGTTACTGCCATTATGTACTCATGAATTTTTGTATTTTATGTGTGATAAGATATTGTAGTTATTGTTCTCAGATCATTTCATCTTTGGGCAATGAATACTTCATTAAGTTGGTTCCTGTGTTATTTTGACATACCTCTGCTATTTTTTGATGACTTTCAGCACCTGCCCCAAATATTTCATTTACCCATCTTAAACATTTTCTGTACTGAATGTGGAATTAGCCATTTTTCCAAGGAGCCTGGTTCTTTTGGTGGGAAATGATATTTAGCAACAACCCCGTTGAGTAAATGTTAACTGTTACTTAGTTATCAATGCATTTACATCTTTAAGTAAGTAGAGTAGACAGAATTCTGTCTAATTCTATTCTATCTAAGTAGAGCTTTCCTTTTTAACAAGAAAACAATACTTTTAACTTATATTGATATTTCCAACTCAAATGGAAGATTCTAGTGTTTTTACCTAAATTTTTTTATTACTTTTTATTGTGAGTGGGAAATTTCAATTTAAAAAATACAAAAATACTTTTTCAGGAGTTTGTAAATTATAAATAATAAGGCGATAATATTGATTTAGTTATTGCAGGTGCAATTTAATAAAAAATAAGGAAAGTTAGTTATTATATTAAGAACAGACTGTAAAAAATTTATTTGACTAAACAATAAACATTATTTAAAAATATCTAAATCTTATACATTTTTGCCAGATATAATTAACCCTGATTAATATTAGTTTGATGATATTAATATTTGTCTTTGAGCATCACTTTGATTTTGAATGGGTATTCTTAGGATTATAGTTTCAATTTTATTCATTTCAGAGAATATAGGTAAAGGGATTCTTGTTTAATATCTTTAGATTTTCAACCTATTTAGATAGATTTTAAAATTTAGATTAATTCAATTTGTTTTAATATTTCATGTTTTAGGTCTTGGCTGTTAGGACAATTCATGAGAAGCTTCTCTATTTTTTACCTGCCAGTGAAGAGAAAATCATATGCCTGTCTCGAGTATTTGAACCTTTTACTGGCCTGAATCCTGTGCAGTATAATCCATATACTGAGGTTGAGTATATGTGTTAAGCCTATGTAATGCCTTGTTTCTGCTGTTCTTTTTAAAATGGACTTTTAAAATTGAAGCCCAACAATATTGTTACTTTGTTTAGCCTTTATGGAAAGCTGCAGTATCTCAGTATGAAAAAATTATTGCACCTGCAGAACAAAAAGTAGCAGGAAGATTGAAAAATTATATTTCAGAAATTCAAGACAGTCCACAGCAGGTAAAATATTAACATACTTTATTTTTTATCTCTTAAGCTGTTTCAGGAAAAAACGTATGCATTTACTAAGTCAGTAGATTGGAATGAACATATATTTATTTTATTTTATGTTAGCTTCTTCAAGCATTTCTGAAATACAAAGAGTTGGTGAAGCGTCCAACTATCAGCAAAGAGTTGATATTAGAAAGAGAAACATTACTTGCAAGACTTGTGGACTCAGTTAAAGGTAATAGTTTATCAGAATATAGGATCTGCTTAAAAATATTTTTGTGGGTTATTCTTTGTTAAATACCACTTGGGGTTAACACCATTTGTTCTGGTATTTTATACTAAAGATTATTTCTTTAGTAAAGGACAGATTTTTTTGAATTAGTTTGTTTTCTTTCTCTCTTTCAACTGAAACATTAGTAAGGTCCTAAATGGCAAGGACCAACTTTTATCTGTCTACAACACTTGATGTAGTGTTTGGTACATGGAAAGCATTTAAGAACATTTTCCTATGTATAATCATTTATTTGAATTAAATTTCATAGATTTTCGATTGGATTTTGAGAATCGATGCCGAGGAGTTCCTGGTGATGCATCTGGTCCACTTTCTGGCAAAAATCTTTCAGAAGTTGTTAATAATATTGTTTGGGTTCGCCAGTTGCAATTGAAGGTATTTGTTTTAATGAAAGTTGAGGAATAATAATTATTCAGAATGCTCTAAATTACGGCTTATAGAGGCACTCTAAACTCTAAAAAGTAAGACATAATAACACTCTGTATTCATTTTCATTAAATATACAGTGAAAATATTCAGTGTTTTTCTTGAATACAGCTATTTTAGATTTCATGTGAGATGTAGAAGTCTGAGAAATGTGTTCAGGGTGGCTGTTTATTGCTTATATAGACACTTATCAAATCGCTTATCATTCCAATTATAGTCATTCCAGGAAAGTATCTGAAAAATTATTTAAGAGGAATGTATCCTTTATACTGTATTAAAAACATGATTTACAGAATTGCAAAATCTTGGTAGTTGTAAAATTTAATTTGCAAATACATTTATATAACTAAATCACTTTAGGTTGAGACAAAGAAGAGATGAATGTTAACTATGGCGTTGTCTAAGGTAGTAATAGCAATTTTATAGACTTCAAAGACTTTTCACTTTATTATTATTGAATTTGACCTAAGATTCTTATGGACCTACCATTAGTGTGTGGCGTAGTGTTTTGCAATTGAAAATTAATAGAATACAGTCAGTAGTCAAGAGCAAGAGGGCATTGAGTATTATAAAAGCTAGCATTTTTGACATGCCTATTCAAGTTTGTAATTTTGAATTTTTTTATTTTCATGAATCTTCAGGCTGACACATCCAGCTTTCCAGAATGGTACAGGATTCTATGTAGAGTTACAGAGGAAAGATACTTTTCTGTTTTGACTAACATTCAAATTTGTTTGATTATTGTTTGAACTCTTAACTCTAATAGAGTATTTTGCTATCTGCAAAAACTATTATTGAACATGTTTAAAAGTATTGCTGGAGTTCTTGGAATTCCTTTTGAAAATAAATAGATCATAAATATTTTGAGACCTGACTCTTCCTTATTTTTAACCTTCAAGTCGTGCTTTCTATGATTTTGATTTTTGGGTTGTGTAATTCAGAAGTTAAGAAGAGATTGATATTCTTAAGTTCTCTGGTGAATATTCTGTCCTGCTGTTTATAGAATAAAGGGAAAACTGTGTTTGTCACAGATCATGGGAAGCGATTCTTGTTTTATGCTTGTTTTGTTAGAATTTGCCTTATGTGTCTTCTTGTAATTTTAAGGTAGATGATACTATCAAGATTGCAGAGGCTCTTTTGTTTGACCTGTCAGGATTTCGTTCTTTCCATCGAAATGCTAAAGATCTCTTAGACCAGTTTAAACTCTATGAGCAAGAACAATTTGATGATTGGTCCAGGGATATTCAGTCAGGTTTGTCTGATTCCAGATCTGGTTTGTGGTAAGTATAAATATACTGAAATACAAAACTACTCATTATTGGTCCAAATGTCAGAAAACAATTGATCACTTTTCTCTTTTCTTTAAAGTTGATGATTCTCCTTTAATTTATTTTTTGTCTCTTGGTTGATCATTGATTATTAAGTCATTAAGGTTGGAAACTTTGATAATGTAGTTTAGGATTGCCTGCCACCTTCTTACGTCTAATATGTATTTCCTGAATTACAGATTTCTGTTTGGGAATTAAACTTTCCTTCTATCATTTTTTTGTAATGTGTATTCGTATTTGTTACACTTTTTATCTTAATATTGTGCACATGTACACATACACTCTTTACACTAAATTCCAGTGTATTTAAGTTCTTTGAGTCAGAGTATTTTTTCATAGTGCCTGACATCGTAAGATTTTGGTAAATACTAAGCTTTACTGACTGTTGTAATTAGTTACCCTATTTATTATAATTAAAATGACTAGTTTAAAAAAACTATTTTCTTTGTACCTCAAGTCTGCATTCCTAACATATTTTCTGTGGTTTCAGAATCTTAACACATGCATATTTTTTTCCTCAGGATGCTAGAATTAAATACAGGTCCTTGAATATCCATTCCAGTAGGGGCTGTGTGTGCATTTTTCTTACAAAACATGGGACTTTGCTGTGTTGCAGTGGTTGGCTTTAAATCCGTAATCCTCTATTTCAACCTCTTAATAGCTAGAACCATAAGTGTGCACCACCATTCCCAGCCGTATTTTAAAAAATAACTTTATCAATAATGTGAAGTTCTGTTTATTGTCCTTATACTACTACAAAGGATAATTACAGCAAAAATGATACTATTAAATTGAGTGTACAACTTCTTTTTCTTTACTAGAATTCTGGCTCTGGAGGCAGCTTAGAGGCGCTGAAAAGACCTAGGGCATAATGATTATAACTTATGCCATTTAACTTATTTCATGCCTACTTTGATCTGAAATCATGAGAGACGCTCCAGACCTTTCCCACCCACCTCACTCCAAAAAAGTGTTTCAATCAGCTAGTTTTGGAATAGTTCCACATATGGTAGCTATAGCTCTACTGGCACATCTAGCCTACAGTGTGCGTTTTTTGAGTCTTCTGTTTTTGAATGAAGAGTAATTGTCTGGGGCAACATATATAATCTATAAAGTAGTTAATGTGTCTAACAAATAAAACTTTAAAAGTTTTGATTATAACATTGAAGAAAACACTAGGGCTGGAATTTGGGGATGAAACTCAGTGATTAAGGCATTTGTCTGCAAGGTGCTGATTTCAGTTCCCTACCACCACATAAACTGGGTGTGGTGGTGTGCACCTGTAATCTCAGCTCTTGGAGGCTGAGGTGGAAGAATTGTGTGCTTGAGGCTAGCCTGGGTTGCATAGTGAGCTCAGGACCCATGTGGACTGCAGAGCAGGATCCTGTCTCAAAAACAAAACAAAGCACAAAATAAAACAACAAAAAGAACAACAATAATGGTAACAAAATCCATTAGGGCAAAAAGAAAAAAAAAAAAAAAACCAACGAACAAACCAACCAAAAACCCTTTGTGGGCCTTAGAAATACGCTTGCCAGTGGTTTGTATGTCAAGGGGCTAAGATCTACCAGAAGCAGCCTGTTTAACTTTGTTCAACCTGGTGTTTCTTATTTGGCATAGAAATCTTCCTACTGCTTTTATTTTGACGTAAAACCTATTATGGCCTTATTGAATCATCAGTATGTTTTTTAAAGCACATTTCTTGAAATAGCTTTTGCACATTAATTTTAAAGATCTGTCCTGAATAAAGACAAAAATAGTCATCAGGGTAGTGTCTGACAGGTTTTATGTAGTTTGCGTAACTCTTGTTAAGCCATTTCAAAGTACCTCTATTGTATTGTTTTGCTGTATGTGCTATTAAATAGGATGAATAGATTTACTCTTCAATTTTTGGTAGATTGCCTATGAGTTTTTTTAATTTATTAAACTGATTTGAAAAATAAGCATTATAGAAACGTAATTAAAAGAAAGGGATGAAAAATAGTACCTTATGCTTAAGTTAACACAGCGTTTTCCATGCTGATCTGAGTGTCTCCAAGTGATACATGCTATGAAAGCCTTTCAGGAAACACAGAGGAAGGGTAATTCTTAGGTCGTAGGTAAAAGGGCAGAGGGACGAAACTTTTCCATATCTCTGCTCTTACCTTTTAGAATTTTTAAAGATTATTGATTCTTTAGTGCAAATATTAAAGAAGTGGACAAACTAAAAAAAACTAAGATACCTTTAGAAAATGAATTCAAAGCTGTTTATGATGAATATGCCAATTTTCAGTCTTATTTTACTTTTCTGAATTTAAAGGTGCTTGGTTCAAATATTAATGTGACTGTATTTTGGATATTGTGGTTTACTTCCAAAATCTGGATTATGAAAAAATAATTTTAGTCCTGCAAATAATAAGTTATTTAATATTATATTTATGGACATATCATAAAATACAGTGTTTTTCATGATTCAAAAGAAGAATTCAGTGAAACTTACAATCTTTTTGTAGTATTGAAGCTCATAGTCGAATTATGGAATTGGATCCTAATGATGGGTCATTAAAAGTCCATTATTCAGATCGTTTGGTGATTCTTCTGAGAGAAGTTCGTCAGCTTTCTGCCCTTGGCTTTGTTATCCCTGCCAAAATACAGCAAGTTGCGAATATTGCACAGAAATTCTGCAAGCAAGCAATTATTCTTAAACAAGTATGTTTACGTTGTGCACATTAATTAATGAATAAGTCTTGTACTGGAGATTAAAAGATATTTTGTATTTAATCTTAGAATTAGAAAAGTTAACTTCCAAACAATTAAAAATGGAATCTGTTATTATCAGTTACTGCTAACTGGACTTTTATTTTGTAGGTGGCACATTTTTACAATTCTATAGATCAACAAATGATTCAAAGTCAGAGGCCAATGATGTTACAATCTGCTTTAGCATTTGAACAGATAATTAAGGTAAATTGACTTTTTATATTTTATAATTAAGTTTTATATGTGAAGTGATTCTTTTAATATATACTTTTATTAGTGTCTATTTTATAAACTGTTGAGTCTCAATGTGTTATTTCCACACACCTGTGTATTTTGATCCTTTTCTTACTGTTACCTCTTTAGCCCTCATTTCCTTCCTGTTTAATAGTAGTCACTCATGAGGTGATTATTTATTCTTAGTTTTCAGTAAGCTCTTTAGCTTACCTTGTCATTGATTGAAAGTTTATTTTCCAATGACTTTTCCATTTGTAATGATTAGTGTTTTTTCCAGCTGTAGATGTGAACAAGTACAGTATTTCATGTATTTTCATATTGATTTTGATCAGACTGTTTAATAATATAATAATACATGATTTACATTTTATATTATTTCCCCCTTATGTTTGAGGTTCTCATACATAAGTGCTTTCCTATTTCCAAATTTTATAATTTAAGATGTATTTGCTGTTTATCCATGCTTATGTAAATATCCATACATACGAAATTAGAAAAACTCACAGCAATGTTTAAGTGTGTATTATTGTGTGACCCTGAACTTTTTGAAATTTGTATTTTTAGCTTTCATAGTCAAGGACAAAAAAAATAGAGGAATATATCTTTTATTTAGAAATAGTCAATTAGTTGTTTCATAGCCCTTAAAAATCATTCCTGTGGGGCTGGAGGAATGGCTCACCGGTTAAAGCACTTAAGCAAGCTCTAAGCCAAGCGCTAAGTACCTGAGTTCAATTCCCCAGCACCGCATAAGCTGGGCATGGTGGTGCATGCCTGTAATCCCAGCACTAGGGAGGCTGAGACAGGAGGATTGAAGTGAATTCAGGACCAGCCTGGACCACAGAGCAAGACCCTGTCTCAAAAAAAAAAAAAAAAAAATCATTCCTAAGTTCTGTAATTCAGTAGGACAAGTCATAGAACTTACCATATATTTGTATTCATAAGACTCAGAAGTTAGTCAGACTACAGCAATAATTTATTACAGTGAATTAGAAACAAAGCAGTATGAGCAAAGGAAAACATGTGAGTGAAGTCCCACGAAACCAGGTTACAAGCTTTTGAGAATCCTGTCTGAGTAGACTCACACTGGACCTGTTTAATTCCCTCAGCTCTGTAATGTAGAGGTGAAATGCAGACCTTGTGGCAAGAAAGAGGTTAGTTGGTTATGCATTTATATTAATAATGTATAATGCATATATTTTACTCATCTCAGTGTTCTTTCTTTCTATAGCTCAAGGGTGCTTTTGTTATCATTTCTTTTTAGTGACAGATTCTTAGTTTCTTCTTGTCAGGAAATGTTTTATTTCACCTGACTCCTGAAGGATATTTTTGCCAGATACAAAGTGGTCTTTCTTTACAGCACTTTAAAAATTTGTTTTGGGACAGCCCCCTTGGGACTCTCTCCCAGAAAACAAGAGCTTTTATTCCTGTTTCCTTCCTTTCTAATAAAAATTATTTAAATTGTTTAATTATTTATTAAAATTATGTAACTATTTAAAAAATTAATTCATGCTGTTTTCCATGGTTTGAGAAAACCATCCTATTTTGATTATGTGATTTTTTTCTAAGTAACACATTGCTTATGTATGGCTTCTTTCAAGGTTTCAAAGATGTTTTTATTTTTAGTTTTCAGAAGTTTAATTATTAAGTGGCCAACATGGGATTTTTTTTTATCATTTTTTTAGGCTTACTCACATCCTTAAATCTGTAAGCTCATGTGTTTTACCAAATTTAGAGTGTTTTCACTCATTGTTTCTTTGAATATCTTAACTTTTTCCCTTTTCTCAAATTTTCGGATGTTAGTAATTGGTATATTTGCTCTGTTGTCCCGGAGGGCCCCCTTCCTTTACTGTTTGTTTCCTGTCATTTGTATTGCAATTTAGGAAAGGAGAGGAAAAGACAGATACATGATCTTAACTACAAAACAGCCTGTTACTGGAAATGGAAAGCTTAGGAGTAACTCTGTGACCCAGGAGGAACAGAGTGTGTCTCTCTTAGTGAATGAGGAGGTTTTAGAGGGAAGGGTGACTAAGACCACCTGAGGCAGGTATTGGAACTGGGTAACAAGGATGTGGAAAACATTGAGTCAGGTGTTGGAATTAGGTGATGAGAGTGTGGAGAACAGTTGAGGCAGGTGTTGGAATTAGGGGATTAGGATGCAGGTAGAGGCTGGGTTTTGAACGAAAGGCTGTTAATTCCATATATTGTGTCCCACGGGTACTCTTCAGGGGTAGACAGCTCCATGTTCATCCTTCCAGGATCTTTTTGGTTTATTAGACTGGTCCAGTAGTTTTTCTTTTCTCTGACTACTTCCTGCTATACATGGATGAAGGGGAAACAGGGAGTCATCACTGAAGCAGTAAGGCCATAGTTAGACATTCACACCTTATGCCCTAGGAGATGGAAGTAATGTGCTCCTGCAAGAACTTTTGAAAAAAATCAATGAGGCAAGGAAGGAAGATAAGGCCAAATATGACAGGAATGTTGTGCATTAGCCATAGGAAGGCTGAGGACTAAGAACCAGGAGACATATTATTGAAGCGTGTTTGCTTTTTCTTTTAGTCTTTTTTGTATCCCATCCTGAATGATTCCTGACTTGTTGACAAAACAGCAGCATTCCTCATTAAGAAAGATAGCCGTGTACCCCTTTTTTGCAGCTAGAAGGTTGAGTCCCCTGGGATTTTGAAGAATGGAAATCTATATGGTCTTTCAGAGCAGAGGGTTGTAAGGCTAGACCATCTAGGATCTCTTGGAGGGCTTGGGATAGTTGGTTGAACTGATGTATAGCAATGCCCGATCTAGCTGCTTTAGTAGTTACTCCTGTAAGAACTCCAAGGCCCACTAGAGGAAGAAGAATTAGGTTATATTTTCTATTTATACGATGGGTGATATAGGTATTGGGAAGGAATTGGAGTGGTTGTTATAAGAATGGGGGCATTAGAAAGGGTAGCATGTAGGTGCTTGTCCAGTTAGTGGGGATGTAGGTGTATGGTTGCTTGTCACAGATTACAAAGACACCAGTCCTGGGCATCTTACCATGTTGGATTTTATGAAGGGTTGGACCTACTCTGTGCCCTTCTTGTGCATAGGATATGAAGGAGGTGGACAACATGGCTATGTTGAGAGGTTGGAGATGTAGGGTGAAGGTGTAGCAGGGGTGGGTTTTCCCATAAGGAGATGGTTTTTGGGGGTATAACAGAAAATGTGGGTGCCATTGGGAGAGTGTAGAAGTTTGCATGACTTCTGGTTGAATGAGTGTCCACAAATTGAAGATGGGCAGATATTTGTTTTCCATCTTCTGTCACAAAATATGGAAGTGGAGGGTGTGGCATTGAATGATAGCGGGAAACTCATCCCCCTAGACCTCGGGTTCAAGCTGGAAGTGAGAAACAGATCTCAGGGTCTTGGAGTAAGCCTGGGATGAGCTGCAGTGCCCACTGCTGCCAGGGTTGCAAGAGAAAAGTCCTCTCACTCACCATCTGAGTTGTGGCACCATAACTGTTAGGAAAGGAGAGAAAGATGGAGACTTTACCTTGACCATGAAAGAGGCTTTTATTGAAAATGAAACAGAACGTCTCTCTCAGTGAGTGGGGTTTTATAGGGAAGGTGTTGAGGCAGGCTTTGGAATTAGGTGACAAGCATGTGGAAGAATAAACTTAATGGCCTATGTTTGGAAGAAAAAGCTGTTACTTGTGTATTGTGTCCTGAGGCACCCTTCAGAAGCAGTCAGCTATGTGTCCGTCTTTGAGTAAGTTCTGTTGAGTTATCCTCAGGTTTACTGCTTGTATTTTCTGACTTCTCTACTTTATAATTGAGAAATTTTAAAATTTCTGCCATTGTATTTTTCAGTTATATATATTTAATTTTTTCCATGATTCTATTTTTTTCTGGACATTCCCCCACTAGTTTTTAGAGAATTTGTAATTGATTTTTAAAACTTTTTAAAGAAATGATGTCTGCTTTTAAATTTTTGTCAGATAATTCCAACATCAGATTCACATCAGTATTGGCAACTCTTGATTGCCTCTCTAACTTAAGTCGTGAGTTTTTGGTATCATGAAGGTGTTTCAGTTATATCTTGGTACCTGAGGGTATCGTGATGCTGTGGACAATATATACTCCTCATGTTTTAGAATAGTTGCTGTAATGAGGTCAGGTATAGCATGAGGACCAGGTAATGTTGGTTTTCTGCTCCACTGTGCAGATACCATCCTGTGGGATGTGGCGCACCTGTTTGCATTGTTTTATTGCGAGTGAACCCAGTGGAGAATCTGTCCCCTTTTTAATTATGGCACCTTCATTGAAAGAGATTCCTCAGAAAGTTGTAGTGTCTTACGTCTTGAAATGGAGATGTGAGGTCAAGTCCTTGCTGGGGCCTCACTGATAATAGAGAAAGTGTAACAGAGGACTGACTCACCCTGTTCTGTTCCCATGAAGTGGGATGGATGCTCAGGTCCCCGTTCAGTCCTATCAACAATACCTTGGTAGGATAATTAAAGCACTGTCTACTTTTGCAAGTGGGAGATAGAGTATCAGTTTTCTTTTTGGTCCCACTGAAACTGTAAAGGTGGACAATTTTTTCCATTTAGTTCCATAGGGTGGAATTATGGAAAAAATTTCTGTTGTTAGGATATTGTTTTCCTTTGCTTGGGACAGGCTTCTTCTGAAGCACTTTTAATCTGTGCCTGTCAATAGTTCTGATTTGGAGTTTCTCCGGGATTCTATTCTAGACATAGAGGAGACAACAAGAAAACCTAACTCTTTTGGTCCTTAACTCCTGAGGTTTCTAGACTGCCCTCTTCATTCTAAATTTTAAAATTCCTCTGTGTATTTGCTGCACTGTGACCACAGTTTTTTGGTTCTGAGAGGGAGAATCTGGAAGAAATGGAAATACTTAATTTTGACCAAGTTGCTTTAATATTACAAAATGGAAAATTATTATGTCCTTTCTTGATTGCAGGTGAGTTTTGGTGATAATTGGAATTATGGAACTGAATTTTTTGGAAAGAAAGAAATGTGTCTAAATACTAAATGTCATTTATTGTACTGTAGAACTCAAAAGCTGGAAGTGGAGGAAAGTCACAAATTACTTGGGATAATCCTAAAGAACTGGAAGGCTATATCCAAAAACTCCAAAATGCTGCTGAACGACTTGCCACTGAGAATAGAAAGTTACGGAAATGGCACACTACATTTTGTCAAAAGGTATTTTCTCTCTACAAAATTAATAGCATATGATGAGTAGTATTATTTCAGAAATAGAATGTAGTTTAGAAAGAAACTTGTTATTTTGAAATTTTTTGAGGCTTAAAATTGCATCTGCAGTGTAGAGGGTTCTTATTTATCCTTTACTCAGCTTCCAGTGATCTTGACATCTTGTATACCATAGTTCAGGTGTCAAAACCAAGAAATAGACTGGTTTGGAATTTTACAGTTGTTTCCTCTGACACCTTTTTTATTTTTTAGGATATATTTCAATTTCTTAGTTTGCATTTCATTTTTGATTTTCTGTAGTCTGTTCCCCTTCAGTATTTTTGTTGTTTTTTTTGACCTTGATACTTTGAAGAATACTGCTCAGTTATTTTGTGAAACATTTTTCAATTTGGGTTTTTATTTTTTTTAATGTGATTTTGGCAGGAGTATCACATAAGTGATGCTTTGGCCTTCTGAGTATATCAGTAAAGTACTGATAATCTCTTAGAGGTTGAACTACACTTGGTTATTTGTTTAAGGTGGTGTCTGTCAGTTTTCTGTAACGAAAAGTTATTTTTCCAGCAATATTTTATAACTGTTATGTTCAAATTTTTGACAGGTGGTGGTTCTTATGAATATTGATCTGCTTCGGCAGCAACAACGTTGGAAAGATGGGTTGCAAGAGTTAAGAACTGGCTTAGCGTGTGTAGAAGCACAGGTAGAGTATGTTTTCCTTTGTGTTTGTCCTTTGAAATATAATCTTTCAGGACATGAATGTATGAATTGATGAATTCATAAAAGTTATCTTTAAATCTTTGCCGATGTATTCCTAATAACTTTAAAATTCTTTGATTAATATATAAAGACAATAGACTGACAGTGAATTTACACTCAGAATTTAAAAATCCATTTGTTTTATGGATAACAAATTTAGAGTTTGTAGTTATTATATTCTTAAATATTTACCACTTGTTAATTGTCTTTTAGGTGGTTGTGACACCTGTAGGAAACAATGTAGAGTTTAGGCAGAAGCTTAATAATAGAAATATTAGAACTTTTTTCTTTGGCGAGGAGGGTAAAATTTCAGTTCTCTTCACCTTTTGAGATAAGACATGCTGTACATACAGGTAGTAGCACATATCCTACTGTGTGATGGTTAGAAATGGAATCTTACTTGGATATGAGTTAGATGCCATATATTTTTCAATTTTAAAACTTCAGGACAAATGCCAAAATGCTAGGATTGGTATAATTATGGTTGCGTGGAAGCAAAAAAGTATATAAACTATCTTAAGCATTTTACCATTTTAAATTTTATATTTTTAAATTTTGTATTTTATCCAAACGATCACTGGGAAAGGGAGGTGAGAAAGAGCTGAAGCTCATAGGAATTTCTGAAAAAGGACAAAAAAGTTAGAAAATAAAGCATTGCTTATTATTATTTTAAAATAAAGTCCAGATATAAAATTAACTCATTACTGACTTGTTTAAAAAATTTTACTATTTATAAGCATGGAGATTAGCTGTTTTCATATTTGATACTTTGACTTTCGCTAAAAGTTGCAAATAAGGAGTTGCATATTAAAATATTTAAAATGAGAGGATTTTTTTGCTTATAAGTATACTTTATATGATATGAAAGTATTACATGAAAAAATCTATTCTGCCGCCTAATTTTTAAATAAAAACTGTGAGTGTCACACGTTAGGGGTTCCAAGCAAGTGACATGCATGCGTGGAGACAGCACTGGGATCACCAGCTGTATAAAGCCCTGGAGCATCAGTATCAGATGGGCTTGGAGGCACTTAATGAGAACCTTCCAGAAATCTGTATAGACCTAACTTACAAGTAAGATGTTTAAGCTTCAATTTAATTTTTCTTTCGTAACATTATAATATTTTATGTTTTAAGATAAAATATTAACTAAAATAAATAAATTTTATTTGTACTATTAAATTTCTATTTTATTTTCAGACAGGGAAGATTACAATTCAGGCCCCCTTTTGAAGAAATCCGGGCTAAATATTATAGAGAAATGAAGAGATTCATCAGCATTCCAAATCAGTTTAAGGGAGTTGGGGAGGGAGGAAATGAATCTATTTTTTGTATTATGATTGAGAGAAATGCGAGTGGATTTCTGACTATTTACAGCAAAGCAGAAGACCTGTTTAAAAGATTGTCAGCTGTTTTAGATCAACATAAGGTATAGAAAACATACTTTTCTTATAAAATTTCACTTGTTGATTTATCAACTTTTAAGTATTAAATTAATATTTTTATCTTATGTGGTATAAAATTAGAAATATGGTAACCAGAGAACAAATTTGTGGATTCTTACACAATTTAGATTTATGCTACTTGTGGAGAAAATTTCATTAAATTTTTTATTTATCTGAAGATGAAAACTATGTTTTTAAATAGTTTTCAACTTCAAATTTGACATGGCACTATTCCCAGTTTTAATTCTTCTGATAAAAATATATGTTTGAGAGAAGTCCTCAAATGTTAATGAAACAGAATGATATGAATGCAGTTACCTATTGGTTAATGACTAGAGTATATTTTGAGAAATGTATCATTAGGCAATTTGGTCAGGGCTTAGTGTTTTGGGAGTTTATACATGGTTAGATGGTATAGCTGACTGCATACCTGGGCTGTATGATGTAGCCGTCATTGTGTATATGGTCTCATTGAAATGCCATTATGTGGAGGATGGCTGTTTCTGTTTCAAGCACATCATCCCTACTAACTCCAAATATTAGACATGATTTTTTTGCTCTTTTGTATTGATACTAATATATATGACTGAACATTTGTTCAGTCTGTTAACTGACACTATGTCATTAATACATTTCAGATTTCTAGTCTCTCTTTGGTAAATCTGAATACTTCCCGGTCTGTACTTGGTAATGAATTTTGTATTTGCAGAAGTGATTCTTTCTACTTTGTTCACATTTATTTTGGGAAAATACTCTGAAAAACAAGTTTTATTCTTTCTTTCCTTTTTTTTTTTTTGAGATAGCATCTCGCTCTGTACCCCAGGTTGGTCTTAACCTCAGTATGTAGGCCAGGCTGGCCTGGGACTTACAGCAATATTTCTGCCTCAGCTTTCTGAGTGCCGAGAGTATAGACATGTGCCACCCTACCTGGCTTCATGGGGTGCTGGGAATTGAACTGTGGGCCTTGCACTTGCAGGGCAAGCGCTTTAACTGCTGTGCCATTCCTGTAGTCCCAAATTTTATTCTTTTTTAAAAAAAAGTTCATGACATTGTATTTTTATGCTAAATCTTTTTCTGTCATGAACTAGATGTGAAATCTCATTCTTTAGGCCATGTACATAGTGGTGATATCATGTAGTAAATGGACGTTTACCTGAATACTCTTTGGTCTTAACAGTAGGATCAGAACCTTTTAAATGTTAACTTGTTAGTCCTATTTCTTTAATAATACATTCTTCATTCTTTAAATAGCAATGGGTCGTAATTGGGCAAGTTGATATGGAAGCTTTGGTGGAGAAGCATCTTTTTACTGTGCATGATTGGGAGAAAAATTTTAAAGCACTGAAAATAAAAGGGAAAGAAGTAGAACGACTCCCAAGGTATAATTCTTACGTACATAGTAGTTTTTGGTATGAGTAGTAATAGTACTCTCTACTAGTGGTGTTGAAATCAAACCAGTTTCTTCCCTACTATAGACATTTAAGTACTGTTTAGGTAAAACAGCGCAGAAAATGGAAAAAATCTTTACATTATAGAAGCTATGTGGGTTGTGATCTAGTTGGGTAAAATAATTTTTATTTGGCTGTGGTAGGAGGAGCTAATATTTGACATGTATGAACAAAGTTTAACTGTGGTCAAAAACTACTGGTGAGAACATACTAGTGAATATAAAACTAATGATCTCTCACTATGCTTTTGTACTACTTTTGTTTTCTTTCAGAATGCCTTAGGAGGGGTACAGTACTGTGATACAGTCAGGTAGTGCTCTAAATGTAGAAAAAACTTCTGAAAAGCATTTCATAACATAGCCAGTTGAGAATATAACTTCTGTGCCATCCAAAATTCCTAGTACTGAAGCCACACTTAGCAATAAATTCCATGTATATGAGGGTGGGGGTTGGGGTGGCGTAGGCCGGCGAAAGTTAAGTTCGGTGCTGGGAGTAGGCAGCGAGGGAGGATCTAACAGTCCAATGGCCTCTGAGGTGTCTTGGTCACACCTAGACCCTTCAGCAAAGTTCTGCCTGCCCACCTGTCTTGGCTTTCCTCCCTGAGGGCAGGACCTTCCAGCTACTGAACAGTTCAGGGATTGGTGGCCTTTCTCTCCTCTTTGCAAATGTCTCTTGTGCCAGCTTATTCCTAGGCACCTTGTAAAAGTGATCACAAAAACCGTGATGTACCCTTCTGAACCTTCTTTTACTTTAAACAGTTCAGTGTTGGGCTCTTTTTTCCAAATGGCTCCTACCTATGCTGAGCACTGCTTCTGATAGAGATTCCTAGAGTGTTTTTTTGTTTTGTTTTGTTTTTCTTTGAGACAGGGTCTCACTGTGCAGCCCAGGCTGATTCTAAATTCACTGTGGAGTCCTGGCTGGCCTTGGACTCACAGCGATCTTCTGGTCTCAGCCTACCAAGTGCTGGGATGCTGGGATTACAGGTGTGTGCCAACATGACCGGCTTACGAGGTGCTGGGGAATTGAACTCGGGTACTTGGGACTTGACATAGCACTTGCTAGGCAAGTGCTTTTACCACTGAGCCATGGGGAAACTTGCATTGCACTTACAGTATGCATTATCCACAGGCTAGTTGTCTGGAGGCTGTATTAGCTGCGATGAGTTCCCACTTTTCCCAGATCTGTGCTTACCTCTGTCTGAGGTTCTGGGCTCCAGACTTTCCTCCATCTGTGGATGCTGGTGGCTCAGGGCCACTCTTAGTCTTTCTGGGGTTACTTCCTGGACTGCTGTTTTCCTCCACTTCCCATGTGTCTTTGGGATTTCTCATCTTCTCATGACCTCGTATCAGTTGTTGGGGTACTCCTACCTCTCCTAGCTAAGTTCACGAGGCAGTTTTGGATTATAATCTCAACTTTTTAAAGTGAGTCCACGAGGAGACATTACATAGCTCTGTTGTTTTGCTGCCATCTTAACCAGAAGTCTTATTTGTCCTTTTTTGTTGCTATAACAAAATGACGGAGGCTGGATAATGTACAAAGAAAAGAGGCTTATTCAGGTTAAAGATATGGAGGTTCAACAGCATGGTATTGGCATTGGCTGCAGTATGCAATTCATGGCAGATGGTATCATTGTGGTGGGAATGTGTGCAAGAGGCAGAGATTATAAGGCAAAATAGGAAGCCAGGGAAATTCAGGAGTTATGCTCACTCTTTATTTATTTATTTATTTAGAGATGAGGGTCTTGCCCTGTAGCCTAGGTTGGTCCAGAGCTTACTGTGGAGCCCAGGCTGGCTTTGGACTGATGGCAGTCAGCCTGCCTCATCTCCATTCCTGGGATTTCAGGCATATGCCTCCACGCCCAGCGTAAGTGGTGCTGAGGAACTGAACTCCAGGCCTTGCACTTGCTATGCAAATGCTGTAACCACTGTGCCATTCCTTCAGCTCCTATTCTTGCTCTTTATTGACAGCTAACTCACTCCAGGAGATAAGCGTATTGATCTGGTCACTTTCCTTTAGGTCTCACCTCTTATATGTCCTACATCTTGTATCATCACAATGAGGTACAAGATTGCCGTACATGACAAACTTCTTCAAACCTACTTGTATATATACTTAGAAAATTTGAATTGTAGTGTAACTGCTATTTTTAATACCATTTCTTTAGTTTTGTCAGTTATGAAAAAATATTACTGTAGCTTACATGAATATAATTTATTTAGGTATTCTTGTATTTTGTTTCTAAGTTTTTATTTTATAGTTAATGCTTTGGTGAAGGTAATTTTATCTAAATACTAGAGTCCAGCTTAAAATTTTTCTTAGAATAAATTTTAAGGTGGGGTTTTTATTTGGAAGTTATATGAAACATTTGCTATTCACAAAATTTAATTATGTTTTACATTCACCAGAAGTTCTAAGAGTTCTTATTTTGCCCACACAATTGAAAATACAAATTAACCATTTATTACTTTTTTGTAAGTTTGATAGGTGTGAAATGATATCTCATTTCTTTTATTGTTTTAATGCCTTAATGATCTATATTTACTTTCTCATTAATTTGATTTTTCTTAGTATTTGTACTTTAGCTGCAGGATATTGAATTTATCTTGTAAATATTTAAGTATGCTATGTGTTATGACAACTAGAGCTTTTAATTATTTAAACATTCTAATAATTATTCAATAATTTATAATGTGCTATTTATTTAGACTGATATATCGGATGATTAAGATTTAGTGTTTTAGTTTTGAGATCTTAGCATAGCGATGAGAATGCTTTCCTAGAAAGTGTGAGGCCACAGCCTACAATAGCTGGGTGTCGTGGCACACACCTGTAATCCTGGCCCTCAGGAGGCTGAGGCATGATTTCTAGGTCAGTATTGGGTACATAGTGGATTCTGGACTGGCCTGAACTACAGAGGTAGACTCTGACTCAAAAAAACTGTTATAATTAAGTTATTTAATAAAGCACTTTTAAATAGTACATATAAGGCATTTTGGCTAAGTGAAATCTAAAATTTGAATGTGCTTAATAATCACAATAATACTTTTTACTTCCATTTTGAAATATATTAAAAATTATAGTATTACAATGAAATTTTTTTCTCTAGTCTTTCATGTCAAATATATTCATTTTTTCATCGGCATGTTTTAGTACTGTCAAGGTGGATTGTTTAAATATTAACTGCAACCCTGTGAAGACTGTGATTGATGATCTCATCCAAAAATTATTTGACATGCTTGTTCTTTCTTTGAAGAAGTCCATCCAAGGTAAAGGCACTTCAATTTTAATTTTTACCTCATTTTTAAATGGAAAGGGATGTTCTTTTTAGCTTTCAAATATGAATCTCAATGATAATTAAAAATAAAACTGAACTAGAAAATATAATGAAATAACATTTGCTCAAAATAATTTTGTTTGTAGTGTGGAACTGGGAGTGTAGAATCTTTACACTAAGCTGTATCCTCAGCCCAGTTTTATTTTTCATTTTGAGGAGGTGTCTCACTAAGTCACTAAGTTGCCAGACTGGCTGAAACTTGCCATCTTCTTTCCTTAGAATCCCAGAGTGCTTCAATTTTTTTTTGTTGCTGTGACAGAATATTCAGTATCTACAACTTTAGGGAGGAAAGATTGATTTTAGCTCACAGTTTCAGGAGGTCTCAGTCCACTGAGGAGTCGCTATCAATGGCGAAGCACATGGTGGAGGTATAGAAGGGGATCTGTCACAGCATGGTGGACAGGAAACCAAACGAGGAAGGGTGGAACTATTGTTTACCCTGCCAGGTCCTGTCCGAGTAATATTCCCCTTCTGGGTCAAGCCCCTCTGTTTTTCGCCTTTCCCAGGTGAATTCCCAGTCCCCAGTGGTCCATCCCTTCCAAGTCACATGACCAGTAATGTGCCAAACACCCAGATCTGCTCCATGCCCCTCATCTACCACATCTTCTGACTAGGCCCCACCTCATAGCACATGGTTTCATAGGCATTCGACAACATTTCAAATACAGGAGGCTTTTGGGGACATTCCAGATCCAAACCACAACAGTGAGTAGTTCTGGTAAAATGCACTTATTTCTCTCTTTGTATCTTCAAATGACACAATGAGATAGTTGAGCATTTTATTGAAAAGACTGAAAAAGGCTCTCATTTTTAGTTAAGTTTATTTAAAATGATGCAGTTAAAGAGCTTGCCTTGCAGGCGCAAAGCCCAGAGTTCAGCACCCTAGCTTCACATAAAAGCTAGGCATTGTGGTGCATGCCTGTAATCCCAGCACTTGGAGGGCTGAGACAGGAGGGTTGCCATGAGTTCAAGGCCAGCCTGGGCTACGTTGTGAGTTCATGACTAGCCTGGTATACTGAATGAGACCCTGTCTTAAAAATTTTATTAAAAATGAATACATTTTAACTTTTTTCTCAAAAAATTAAGTACAGTGTGGAAGAAACTTTTATGGGAAGAAATTTTTCTTTTTACTTATTCAACATTTGAAATTTTGTATTTTCCCTTCCAGGTGCTGTCCCAATAATCCTACAAGTTAGGATTTAATGTATTTTATGTAGTGATTATTTCTAACTCTTTAATTTAGAAATTATATAATTTTTTTGTGGTAATAATAATAATAATGTGTCTTATACTTCACTGTTACCTGTTCAGCTCATTTACATGAAATTGACACATTCATTACTGAGGCTATGGAAATCTTAACAGTTATTCCCCAGTCTGTGGAAGAAATAGGTGACGCAAATTTACAGTACAGTAAGCTACAAGAACGGAAGCCAGAGGTGAGAACTGTGAAGTGAAATTATGATTATTACTGAACTGGAGATATTTAAATTGGTTAAATTTTGGTAGTTATTTAGAAATATATATAGTCTAAAATTTTTAATCTGTCTAATCTGGTCTAATTGATTAACTTGTGATTGGACTCTTGATGCTGTATTGGTGTAATCAAAATGTAGTAGCAGTGATTTGTGTTTTTTTCAGATATGTTTGCGGACTATTTGGTGATGCAACATGCCGTAACATAAGTAAACTTAAATAATTCTGTTATTATCTTCAAAATTGTACTTTTAGAATGCTGAAGTATAAAGTTAGAGCTGAGAATTCAATGTACTCACAGTGGAATAGTTCATAATTAGAGAAATAGATGAAATGGTGATAAAACTTCATAAAATTAATGTTTATCCAAAAGGCTGTATTATTTAATACTACAAGCCAGAATTTTATAAAACCTATTGGGGATGATTTTAAATATGCTTAAAACAATAAGGAGAAATAGTCCAAATCACTGCACAAAATTTTATACATCACTACTATGTGATACAGTTAAATTTATTGAGTCTAAGAGAAAAAAATGTTACTGCTTAATGAAAATAATCACAAACTTTTAAGGGATACACGTAAATATGCAAAAGAGGATTTAAAGGTAAAGAAAATAATGTACTTGTCCAGTAGAACTTAAAGAAGGAATGATTATGATCTAGCAATTAGTAAAAATTTTGAGGTATTGATTCGGTTATTTATTACATATTTGTAGATCATCTGATATAGTCCAGGCATTGTGCTAGAAGTTAAATATACAACTATGAGCGTGCTTCGTTCTCACGAAATATGCATTTTTGTGTGTGCGCCTGCATGTGTTTGTATGTGTGTAGAAGAAGAGAGGTGACAATAGAAGCTAAAGAACTACTAAGCTTGTTGGGACTGTCAGGCTGTCACTCTTACTAGGTATTACTGGGACAAATCTCAGTCCTGTGAGCCACATGACTACTCTTGGACTGTATTGTGGTGACTGGAGAGTCATTGTTGAGTTTTAATGCAGCAGGACACCATAAGATTCTGTTTTGATGTGTCTAGAGAATTGGAGGTAAGTGAATTAAAGGGATAGAAGCAGGTGGATTAGGAAACTTACAGTGTCTTTATTGGCTAACTGAAGTTCTGATCACATCCAAGAAATTTAAAACCCTATTTTTTTCTCTTGTCTAATTTTTCTAATACAACATGGCTTCTTGAGCCATTGGCTTTTCTCTGTTACTTAAATAGAAGTCATTCTGCCCAAGGAGCTTTGAGATACATACTTGAATTTCATTTATCATTCTTTATTATATGTGCACACTGGCTTTGTTGAGTAGTAAAAGTGTAGATATTAATTATAAGACTTAATAGTGCTTTAAAAGACTAGAAATAATTTAAGTAATTTGATCTACATCTAGACCATTTAACAAACTGCTTACTATACAATTTAGGACATTTCAGTTAAAAACACTAGAACACAGGAGCTTGATTTCTTTCGCTGACTTCTTGTTAAGTACCTTTTCATAGCTTTCTGTTCTTTGTGAAGTAGGATAATTTAACCTGTGATCTTTGATAATCATTAATCTTTTAGGAGACTAGTTTTTCTATGAATGGAACATTTATAGTGAAAATTTCGTTAGAATAGCTATACTTAAAGTATTTGTGGGTTCAGTTTTGTTCTACTTGATATTACATCTTTTATTATCCTTCTTAACTTCAATGTTAGAGTGGCTTAGTTGAGCTTGTGTATAATAAGTAAGCACTAGAAAGTTTTTTTTCATAAAATTTTCATGTTATTAAAAAGCAAAAATCTTGGTTTTAGAAAAACAAATTGTGAAGCAAAAAAAAAAAAATACCTTAAGAGACTTGAGAAAATAGTTTTTGTAACTTTTTAAATCTTTAGATTTTACCCTTATTTCAAGAAGCTGAAGATAAAAACAGACTTTTACGAACTGTGGCTGGTGGAGGATTAGAAACACTTAGTAACCTGAAAGCTAAGTGGGATAAATTTGAGTTAATGATGGAAAGTCACCAACTTATGATTAAAGATCAGGTATGAAGCTTTGATTAAAGATTATGAAGGAAACTTTTAGCTACTTTATTAAAATAGACAATTTATTTTCACTTAATTTTTTGCTTATGTTGATTTCATTTTAACTTTGTCATATGAGAATTAAATATTGTTGGAAAGGATTCCCTCCAAACTTCTATAGTAAACTGTTTTCTGCAAATGATAGGTATTTCACAGGGTTTGTCTTCACTTTGTGCCGTAACCAAGAAGAAAATAGTCCTTTTCAAATATAATCTTATTTTTCATATTATGCATTTATTTATTTACTATATGTATGTCTCAAATTGATTTCTAAAGCTCATTTCTTTATTATTACTAAATTTATTTAGATACCAGATTGACTATTCCAGTGGAGACCCCAAAATTTGTAGCTTAAGTTTTTCTCTCAGGTTAGATCGTTAGTTGAAATGAAGTCTCTCCTCTGTAACTTTGCCTGGGGCCCAGATGTCTTCACTTTAATCTCTAGGGTATTGTCCAAGATGGGTTATCAGCACATCAACTTCCTACATAATAGGGCAGAGGGAGGAAGGAGAGAGAAGGGGGTACTGTCTTTCTTTCAAGGTATAACCTAAATGTTGTATACCTCTACTGCATTCATATACTGTTGACCAGAAATGAGTATTACTGCCCTTGACTATATGGAAGACTGGGAAATGTATTCCTTAATTAAAGAGCTGAATACTCATATTATAGTCAATTTGTTTAATGATTATAATTGATGATTATTATAAATAAATGACCTAGTTTTATGTGGTTGAATATTTTACAATATTTTTAATCAAGAATTATGATAAAAACAATCGTTTCAAAAACTTTTGTTGACTTTTTTCACTTGTAAAGAAATGAAAATGTGGAAGTGAGATTTTTCTCTAAATTAAGTTATGTAAACTTTATTGGCTTATAGATTGAAGTGATGAAAGGAAATGTGAAATCACGTCTTCAGATTTATTATCAAGAACTGGAAAAATTTAAAGCTCGTTGGGACCAGCTGAAACCTGGCGATGATGTTATTGAAACTAGCCAACATAATTCTCTTGAGAAAAGTGCAAAGTCAATAAAAGAGAAAAAAGTTGAATTTGATGACCTTGAAATCATAAGAAAAAAGCTGGCGTATGTTTTTTCTTTAAAATTGATAGTGCTCATTTTTGAAAACAAATCTTATGGTCATAAGTTAAGCTGGTGATTTTCTCATATCTGCTCTCTTGATACATTTCATCATAACCTTTAGTTGTTTTAAAATATAAACAAAAATTCATATTGCTCTTTTCCTAGGAGTTGTGGTTTGTACATTAATGTAAGGTGAATTTCAAGAAAGGCCTTGAAATTGTATAAAATTAAATTTACTTATAAATTAAATTAGAGGTTAGGATGTTATTTTTGTGATTTTTCTATTTTAAGATGGAATATATATATTTGGGGAAGGAATATTAATACTTCTTTGAAAAATTAAACCTAGCAAAATAAGTAATAAGATCTCAGAGGAAAAATGTGTTTTTTAAAATAATGATGTAGGATGTTAGGTATGAACATGTTTTAGGTTTGGCATAATTAAGTAAATGTATTCATAAGATAATTGCTTTTATAGGCGAATAGAGATTTTAGTATTATACTTATTAAATATCATTTTATTGATTAGATGAAGAATGTCTTAGAGCCAATTGAGAAAACTATTACCAGATTAATCCATAATGTATACAATCATGAATATATTATATATGATATGTATTATGTACATAAAATGTTCTTATATATTTTACAACTCTGTTGACTTTTTTAAGAAAAAATTGTTCATCGCATATGTAAACTAAAATTCTCGTATAAAATAGTCTTCTACTGTCAGTCTCCACTACTAAACACATAGGCATGCTCATATTCACATAAACACACACATATATTCACTCAGAATTTGTTTAAATAACTTTATATTTAACAGTTCTTATTTTTAATTTAGTATTTCAATGTTTGTTTCTGTAGCGATGACTGTCATCATTTTGGACTGGAGGAGCCCAATTTCTGTCTAGCATATAGTGTCTTGAAAGACATTGAGAGCTGCACACAAATTTGGGCCCTTTATGAAGATTTTCAACAAGGTTTTCAGGAAATGGCCAGTGAAGATTGGATTACTTTTCGGTTTGACTCATAAATAATATTTATATTCTTAGAATTTAGTAGCATTTTTTTTTGGTGTTTACTTTAAATTGTGTTTTTTTTTGTTATTCTGTAGGACCAAGACTTACTTGTTTGAGGAATTTCTGATGCATTGGCATGACAGATTAAGAAAGATTGAAGAACATTCAGTTATGACAGTGAAGTTACAATCAGAAGTTGACAAATACAAAGTAAGATTGTTTTATTTAATCTACTAATTCAGGTTTGTTATGATGTGGTGCAATATTTTTTTGTCTTTGATTTTTTATTGCTATAATGCAAAACTTTAAAAAGCAAATTTTAGTATTTATGTATATGCAATTAATGTACGTTTCATATGTTGCTCATGATAGTTTCATTTTACTCAAATCAAAGGCCAAAAAAAAGTGGCAGGCTACATAAGGGAAATACATGTCCTAATAAAATGATGTTTAGAACTTTTGCTTATTTTTCAATGATTTAGTTACTTTTAATTTATATGTCTTTCAATTTTTTAACTATATGAAAAAGTAGTATATATAGAATAAATCATGGAAATTATAGGTGTTTCTCCTACAAATTGGAAAGAAGTTGTAACTAAGACATTTATAAATTATAAAATCTTAGTGTAACATGAGTGGTATCCTAAAATAAAAATAAAAGTATTGTTTGAGGTTTTAAAATATACTCAACTACAAAGGGATAATCACATTTCACATGTATTTATAGCAATGTTTAATTGAAAGTTTTATCCAACTCTGTTTAAGAATATGATTTCAGGATTGTTAAAGAAAGTAATAATAGATAACTAACATTTTGAGAGCTAATAACCATGAAAGTGCATCATTTGTATTTAGTAAATATATGCATAGTGTCAATATGCTTGTATGTACATACGCTTTTTTTTCTTTTTTTTTTTAATGCAGGTTGTATTGCCTGTCTTGAAATATGTGAGAGGGGAGCATCTTTCTCCAGATCACTGGCTTGACCTTTTTCGTCTACTTGGCCTTCCTAGGGGCACAAGTCTAGAGAAATTATTGTTTGGTGATCTTCTCGGTGTAGCTGATACAATTGTAGCCAAAGCTTCAGACCTTAAAGTAAGAATGCTTTTATAACTGTTGCATACATGATTTGGTCAATATACATTTTTGGCTCATGTTCTCTTATTTAAGTAAAACAATGAGATTTTTTTCCCCTACGAGCAATAATAATGTTTTATTATTCCATTATTTTTAGTAAGTAATGCATCTGAGTCAAATTGGCCTTGTGTGTGGTATTATAAAAGAAATAGTATAAATCAGTTCTTAGAGAGAGAAAAAATGTGAAACATAAAAAACTCGCAGGGTGAGAGCCTCATTCTGAGGCTAGGAAATAAAAAAACATTTCACATAAATTACATTTGCTATCTTGTGGTATGTTACAATAGTAGTTGGAAGATGCAAAGATTCAGAGACCTACGCCACTAATCTGTTTACTAATCAGATTTAGAAAAGGCTTCATTTAGCAGCAAAACTCATTTTCTGATTTGTTTTCTGGTCAGTTATTACAATAATATAACTCTTGATGCCATATTGTTTTATTTCCTATTCAAAATTTAAATCTTGTTGTCTGTCAACAATCCTTCTAGTCAGAGATATGATCAAGGCTGAGTACTGATGACTCTATTTGATTGCTAAACACTTTAGATGCATCTGAACTTATGATAATGTTAAAATAATATTCTATAGTTTCAGCTTCAAGTGTTAGCCTTTTGGCCTGTAAAACTTTAAATAACTTGAGCTAGTTTTGTCTCTTGTGGTGATGCTTGAGAATTAGGTTTTCTTTTACTGAAGTAAAAATCATAAAGCAGAAGTTTGTGTAACACTTTGGTTATGTGAGCATGAATATCTGGTGTGACTTGATCTGATCACAGGTTATTTTCTTTGATTACATGTTAAATATATGCACTTAAATTTTTTAACTATGTGGTGAAAATGTAGATAAAAGTGCATATTCTTCCCCCCCCCCTCTCTATATATATGTATACATATGTGCAATACATAATGTTTGCAATGAACTTGAGTATTTTGTGCACATATATGTCATATCAACTTTACAATCCCTTCCCCTTTTTGGCCCTCCCACATCTTCCCGATCCCCATAAGTTCCACTATCACACCCATTTGCTTCTATAGCATTCATGTATTCTGGGTTTCCCAAATCAGAGAAACCATGCGATACTTCACATATTTTACCTTCTGTGTCTGACTCACTTTACCACTCAAATCACCACTCTTTAGCTCTAGAATGTGCTGCATGGCTGTGTCTTGATGCCTCTTCTTTGAGTCCAGCAGAGCCCTTTACTGGGGCGATTTGCCGAAAGTTCTTTTCATTTTTGTATTTTAGTTTTTCTTTGTTGAGATTCTTTAACATGGTCTCATCCACCAGTCCACATAAGAAAAGACGTACAACAGTGAAATTTACAAAGCTAGAAAATGTTAGAAAGGAAAAGAGAAAAGTTAAATTTCAAATTCTTTAGCTGAGTGCTGAAAGGTAAATGTTTGCACATTTAAAAGACATTAAGGTTATTACATCAGTCAGTTTTCTTAGGATAAACTTATATCACAGACCAATTAAGTAAATTGCTACATTAAATGAATTTATGTTTAGATCACAAGAGTAAGTTACATATAAGCAGTTGATATAATGGCATACTTAGTTTGTCCATGAGGAAAAATTGTGCAACTGTGTTATCCAACCACCATCTTGACCGGAAGTCTCAAAAACACATATTCTTATTAAGTATTTTTAATTATTTGTATAGTGATTAATTTTGAAATATTGAGTGTGGATATTTTGTGTTACTTAGGATTTAAATAGTCGGGCACAAGGTGAAGTTACAATCAGAGAAGCTCTCCGTGAACTCGATCTTTGGGGAGTTGGAGCAGTGTTTACATTGACTGATTATGAAGATAGTCAGAGTCGAACTATCAAGCTGATTAAAGACTGGAAAGATATTGTAAATCAGGTTGGAGACAATAGATGCCTTCTTCAATCCTTAAAGGATTCTCCATATTATAAAGGATTTGAAGATAAAGTGTCAATTTGGGAAAGAAAACTTGCTGAGTTAGATGAGTACTTACAGAATTTAAACCATATTCAGAGAAAGTGGGTGTATTTGGAGCCCATTTTTGGCCGTGGAGCATTGCCAAAAGAACAGACACGCTTCAATAGAGTTGATGAAGATTTTAGGTTAGTACAACTACTCAGTGCTTTGACATATATGGCAGTTATTTTATTCGTATTGTGAGATGCTTAGTAACCTTTTTGTATTCAATGTATATTTCTAGTAGAAAGCTCTTTTTTCAGGCATTTACTTCTTGAATAATTTTTTATAAAGTCAACAGTTTTCTTCTTTTTATTTGGTTTGGTTTTGGTGCCAGGGATTGATTGAATTCAGCATCTTTTATATGTTAGCTAAGCATTTTACCATGGAGATAATTCTTTAGTCTTTTTAAAATTTTAACTTTGAGACGTGATCTTACTAAATTTCTAGCCTGGTCTTGAAGTTGTGATCCTCCTGCTTTATCCTTTTGCATAGTGGGACTACAGAAGTGCATCACTGTGCCTAGCTTTATTTAAATATTATGAGAAATTATTTAATCTCTTTCAGTGCCATTGGACCATTAACATCTATGATCTAGGACTTACATGTGTTTAATGAGCACATGAAAAAAGAGAAATTACAGTGTGAAAACAAAGTAATGATACATTAATTTTTAGTTTGATTTATTAAAAGCATGCTGATATATTATTGCTAGATTACTTGAAACAGGTGAAAAATAATTATCTTAATGTCTTTAAGCCGATAATTGTTAGCATACATGAGAAACTAATTTTTCTTTTTGTAGATCAATAATGACTGACATCAAGAAAGACAGTAGAGTTACAACGTTAACTACTCATGCAGGAATCAGAAGTACTCTGCTAACGATCCTTGACCAGCTTCAGAGATGTCAGAAATCATTAAATGAATTTTTGGAGGCATGTTTTTAAAAAACAATCTATATGTAATAAATTATAACACATTTCATATTTTAATTATTTGAAAAGAAAGTTTTTTTTTCTTTTCATTAGGAAAAACGCACAGCATTCCCAAGATTTTATTTTATTGGTGATGATGACTTGTTAGAAATACTGGGCCAGTCTACTAACCCATCAGTGATTCAGTCTCACCTTAAGAAGCTGTTTGCTGGTAGGAGTCAATACTTATTCAGTAGACATTTATAACTTTTGTCTGTCTGTTAGCCTCTTCGGTAAAATAATAGTTCATATATTCAAAATATAAGTTTAATGAGACAAGCAAGTAAGTCAATTTAGTAAGTACACTATGATAGTTCTTAGGATTGACATAAGTATACTACATCTATGAGGGAATTTAGTGCGATTTAGGGATGCCATGGAGCAAATGACATTTATGGTGAGATCTGAGAATATATAGGCTTTTGGATATAAAAGTAGTCAGGTAGAGTGGATTGTCTGTACAAGTGAAGGAGACTATGCCTTTTCATTATTGAGTTTTTATATCAGTAATGAAATACAGCCAACTGGAAATATTCAGTGGATGGTTACTATCAGCTGAGAAACCTGAGATGAGGCTATAAAAGTTAAGAGTAATCTGTATAGGAGAGATAACTGAGTGGTGGACTTGGTGTGAATCTTTGGGAAAAAATTGTAATTAGTGTCATATACTTAAATATTGTTGAGTAACATTAGCTGATATTTATGCAAATGGAATAGAATTGTTAAAAAAGTGATTTACTCCAAGTATTTCATTTGCTGGAAAAAGAACTGTGTTTATCAAATTAACTTTAAGAAGCAAAAATTTCTTATCATCTTAACAAACTATAGCCTGTGGGCCAAATATGTCTGCCTGTTGTTTTTGAAATAAAATATTGTAGGAATATAACCATGCCCATTCTTTTAATATATTGTCCTTAGCTGCTTTTCTCCTAGGAGTGTGGAGTTGAGTAAACTGACAAAGATACCATATGGCTTATAAAACCTAAAATATTTATTGCCTGATTCTTTGCAGAAATATTTGCTGACCATATGTGTCTGTAGCCTTTGAATGCTTATATTTATAGGTATGATTTAAGCTATGAAAGGTAGTACAAAGAGCTACTGGTATCAGAAAGCTTACATTTAGGCTCTTCACTCTTTGACCCATTTTTTATTACCTCTGAAATTTAGTTTCCCTGTTTAAAATACAAATAACTGTTTTTATAAAGATCAAGATGTGATCTTGTGTTCGTTTTTTTATACTGTGAAGTGTTTAGCAACTTTGAGGGAAGTGTTATTTACCCCCTTCCTCTTTTTGATTAATATATGACAGCTATCTGTCATGACTACTTTTACATTTTCTCTAGGAAAATATTTTTCTATGCTAAAATAAATCTTATTGGTAAATAGTTTACACCCAATACAGGTTTATAGTTTAAAAGTGTAATTTGATGGTTTTTGACAAAAAATACACCTGAGTAGCCATAACTTAACAAAAGATGGGAAGATTGAAAACATTTCCTAACCGTAGAGTTTCCTTGTGCCTCTTTGCAGCCACCTCTCACCCACCACTCTGCCAGGCAGGTTCTGATCTAATTTTCATCATTATAAATTTTTTTCTCTCATTTGTAGAACATCAAAAAAGTAGATTATTACTATGCATTCTTATACAGTGACTTGTTCTGTTTTTTATTTTGTCCTTCCTGTTATGGCTTCAACCACTGTGTTCATTTATATTTATTACTGAGTAGCATTCCACAGTTTGACTCTACCATAGTTTATCTGTTCATCTGTTTATGAATTTATTACCCTTTCACCTTTCACCTGTTGATAGTTTGAGTTATTTTCAGTTTACTCCTTCACATGTTGGTCTTACACATTATTTCCAGTTTTTGCCAACATAAATAGAACTCTGTGAACATTCATAAAAATTTTTGTGGGGATATGTTATAATTTTTATTTAGTAAATGCCTAATTATAGTAAGGGTGTGTTTGACTTTATAAGAAACTGTCATTTTCCAGAGAGACTAAAATAATTTACGTTCCTACCTAGAATATAAGACAATAGTTTTTACTGATTGATATGCAGTAGCTGATTAGGTTGCTTAAAATTGTATGTAAAATAGTGAGAATTAATAAATAATCAGACAAATATCTAAATAAACAGTAAAACTGTCAGTGACTTATGTCATGTATAGTTATATATTAATATTTTAGATTAATAAGAGTATCCATCAAAAGTTTTTTATTTTCACTAGGACATGTAAATATTGTAAACACTACTATATACATTATATGATATAGATTATATTTGTTATATATAATGGAATAATCAGTATACATTATCATATAGTAAATATATATATCATGTCTTATAAGCATTCTTTAATTTTGTATTTATATTGTTGCTTTTATTTAACAGGTATTAACAGTGTGTGCTTTGATGAGGAATTAAAATATATTACTGCAATGAAATCTTTAGAGGGAGAAGTTGTGCCTTTAAAAAACAAAGTTCTTCTATCAAATAATGTAGAGGTAAACAATTTTATACTATTTGAATAAAAAGAATTACCAGTATTGCATTGTTATCAAAAATAATTTGACCAGTTTGTAGCATGGAGTTGGTTAATTTATGTCTTTTAGGAAACTTTTATCTTCAGAAATGATTTGTTTGGATACGTTTTAAGTGTTTGATGTTAAAAAGAACATGGAGTTTTAGTCTTTGAAAGGTAGCATGCAATTATGAAAAGATCTTGACTTTAACTCCACAACTTATCTGTGTGACATAATATATGTTACAAAGACTTTTTGTTGAAAATTATATGAGAAAAGTGGGTTCAAATATACTGTATAATTGCTTAGAACATAAATACTCAATAAATCCTAGTTCTCTTTATTCTTTAAAATGAAAATAGGAGAGTCATTGAGATGAATAAGTAAACTAAAATTTAATGCATTTATAGATTAGCTGTTGATTCTCCAGGATTGAAAATCCTCCACTCAAAGGCCAATTGTAGGCATATAGCTAGCCAGCCTACAGTAGATTGCCTCACATTGAATTAAAGTTTTAAGGTTCAAACATTCAAACATTATTGTCCTAGTAGAAGTCAGGGTCATGCCTTAAGATGTGCATATTTTTCCAGCCTAGGAGAATGTCTGTTCTTTACTAGGCCATCAACATACTGAATATTGAGTGTGTAAATCAGGTAATTAAATTCAGGTAATTAAAAGGTCTGAAATTTTTCTGAGTAACTCTTAATGTTTTGTTTAGAGTTTTTTTCTTGTTTTATTGGCACAACACAGAGAGAAGTATTATTTTGGTTTTAGTAACGGGACTAAAGCGGATACAGGGGCAAAGGAAAAGGTGAAACTCTGGAAGCTCTTGTCTTTAACAGTCAGTATCTGTTTTTCTCTGAGAGTCAGATTTTTTCTTTTTAATTACAATGGCTTCAGATGGACAAAGGTTCATTTAAAAAATATTTGAAGCATTCTAAAGATAAAAAAAGAAAACCAGAATTTAGAGTTAATATAAGTAAGATGAAAAACTAAGGTTATGGTTTTTGTCTTTGTATTTCATTGCCAATAACTCACTTTTTAATTGTTTTGTGGTACTCCTTAAGTAATGATGTATAGTGATTTTTTATCAATCATAATTATTATTTTGCTGTATTTCAACTTTAGCCATATTTTATTACTTTGTCTGTAACCAAGTGAGTAGATAAATGTATTGTTTTGACTTTTAAATAATTGAATTTGGTTTAATGAGGTGACCTAACCCCACACATAACTCCATTCTTTCTTATAAAGCTATCTTTCCATATTGATGCAACTTCTGAGTTTGAGGTTACTTGGGTAGTATAAGCCAAGAGAGATTTAGTAGTCATCTGGACTGTGATTTAGTGACTCAGCTATCTAGCTTGATTTGTCACTGTCTTAGTTACTTTCTCATTGCCGGGGCACATACTCAACACCTATAACTTAAGGAAGAAGAGGTTTATTTTGTTCAGTTTCAAAAATTCTCAGTTCATTTTTTGGCAGCTTGTAATGATGGAAGGATATGGCAGAGGCATAGCCAGAGAAAAGCTGTTCACAGTATGGCAGCACAGGAAGCAGAGTGAAAAAGGAAGGGTGGAGCTAGTGTATACTCTTCCAGATCATGCCCCAGTGATCTGCCCCTCTGACCAAGCCCTAACTCTTAGCAGCACAAGAACTCAGTGGGTTATTACCCATGACTGAATCACCTTTCAAACACATGAGGCTTTTGGGGAACATTCCAGATTCAAATCACAGTGGTCATAATTATGAAATAAATGGACAGCTGTTTAAATGTTCCTATTATATTGGTATTTGTAGATAATGATTTTGTATCCACCATTATCCTAAGAGAGGGAAATTTTAAAATTGCAAATTATTTAAGCCATTTATTAATACTATGAAAATTATGTGCAATAGTACTTTTTTATGGGTGTGAGAATTGATAGAAAATTAAACACTTTTCTCCTGAAATAAAGATAAGGTCAGTCAACAGACTATATGTGTATTTTATGACTTGTCCATATTGTTTTCCGATTTTACGCTCAGGCTTGGTTGAATGATTTGGCCTTGGAGATGAAAGAAACTTTGAAACAGTTGTTGAAGGAATGTGTTACTACTGGGCAAAGTTCACAAGGTGCAATTGATCCATTTCTCTTTCCCTCCCAGGTAAGGTAGCTTATGTCTGGAATATAGGTAAGCATGGAATTGTAGTAATATCTCTCACACAGAGGTCAGGAAGCCCAGATAACTGGCATATTTTGTATTTAACCTCTTATATTTTAAGCAAACTGGTATAAAAACTGTTTTAGTAGCAACTCTTTTTATCCACTTTTTATTAATATATATAGCAATACATAATGTTTACAATGAACTTGAGTATTTTGTGCACATATATATCACATCAGCTTTATAATCCCTTGTCATTTTTGGCCCTCTCAAAACCACCCTACCACGCCACCATCACAGTATCATACCATGTGGTTCTATGGAATGTCTGTATTTTGGGTTTCCCAAGCCAGAGAAACCATGCGATACTTATTTAATCTTACGCATCTGGCTCATTTCACTCAAATCACCACTCTTTAGCTCAACTTCTCATGCCTAGATTGGGCTGCATTGGTCAAATCTTGATGCCTCTTCTCTGAGTCCAGCAGATTCCCTTATTAGGATATTTGCCAAAAGTTCTTTTTTTTAAAAAAATGTATTTTGCTGTATCTTTGTTGAGATTCTTTAACATAGCCTCACCCATCAGTCTAGAATAGTATAATTCATGAGGCTAGTAAATGTGAGAAAGAAAAAGAGAGAAGTTAAATATCAAATGCCTTAGCTGAGTATTGAAAGGTAATGTGTGTACATTCAAAAGGTTATCATTACATCAATCCATTTTCTTAGGATAAATTTTTAGATCAAAGGTTGAATAAGTGAATTGCTACAATAAATGAACTTAAGTCTATATTGAATTGCTACATAAATGAACTTAAATCTGTATTACGTAACTATACTTACAGCAATAGATATGATGGCATACTTAGTTATTTCAGAATTGTTTTAAGTTTCATAACTTAAAATTTGCTCACATTTCACTAGTTAACTAATACTTTGCCAGATATGGTTTATTGTTTTATCTACCTATCCATCCATAAATTCATACATACATATTTTTAAAGATTTTATGCTGATTCCCTATGTTGAATATAAAATTTTTGTAAACTTATATACTATTGAAAACAATAATTGTGGGGGAAGATTCACAGATTTTGTGAGACAGTTGATTCTGTTTTAGAAGTATACCAATCAAATGATCCAAATGGCAATCTATTTTTTTTTTATTACTCTTCTCTTCAGTTGTGTCCTTTCCTCCATGTTTATTTATTTATTTATTTATTTTTTTGGTGCTGCTTGTCTCTCTGCTTTTCTCAAAGATTCCTCCCAAATATTTTCTATAATGCTGGGCTAGTGTTGCAAATTTCTTTAGGGATTTTTTGTCATGAAAAGTTTTTACATCTTCAATTTTCAGGGATAATTTTGCTGGACAGAACAACCTTGGTTGACGCTTGCTGTCTTTTAAATCTTTGAAAGATCTTGTTCCAGGCTCTCCTAGACTTTAAAGTTTGCATTGAGAAATCTGCAGTAATTTGAATGGGTTTACCTTGGTTGACTAATGTCTGTTTTCCTCTTGCTGCTTTTAATATTCTCTTTTTATGGTGTATTTTTGAGATTGTGATTATGATATGTTGTGTGAGTCTCATTGCTGGTTGAAGTTATTTGGTGTTCTATAAGCTTCTTGTACCTGGAAGGTAATTTCTTTTCCTAGATTTGGGAACCTTTGTTGCATGATTTCAGTGAATATATTATTTATATCTTTGATCATGTCTTCTGCTCTTACTCCCACACCCATAATTCAGAGATTGGTTCTCTTTGAATCATCCATCAGCTGTTGTATCCAGTAACTTTGCTCGTATCTAACTATGGAGTCATGCTTAATTATATCATTTGTTTCTTCAGCCTTGTCTGCAAGGTCTGAAATCTGTCCTCATTATACATGAGTCCTCTTCCCCTGCTGTCATATATATTTTTCATATTCTCAGTTTCGTGTATTTCTTTTTGGATTTTCCACTTCTCTGTTAAATTGTTCCTTCATATCTCGCATTTTCTTATTTACATCAGCAAACTTTTTATTTGTGGCTTCAGTATGCTCAGTGAGCTTTGTCTCCACTAGGACTGTTATTTGCTTAGTAAGATCCTCCTTAAGCCTGCTGATCATTGCTTTTATTTCTTTGAGAATATATTGTTCAAACTGGTTATTTGACTTCTTTATTTACGTTTTGAGTCTCTTTCCTGTGAGTTTCACTGTTTCAGGGCCCATGACATTAGTTTCTGGGGTCTCAGTAATTTCTGTGGGTGCCCTGTTGCCCTGTCTTCTTCCCTTGTTTCTGCTGTTGAGGGGCTTCACTTTAGAGGCTTAGGTAAGAGGTTTCTTTTAATGGCTATGGCAGTGTGTGATGGGGAGCCACTGTTTTTCCTAGTTCTATTCTGGGAGTAGGCAATGAGGGGGGACTTGACAAGTCTGATGACCTCTGAGGTGTCTTGTTCACCCCCTCAACAAAGATGTCCCACCTGTCCTGCCTTCCCACACTCAGGTTGGGGCTCTCCATCTTCGGAGGTGTTCCCATTACCCTGAGCCCTTCAAGAGATGGGCAGCCTTTTTTCTCTTCTCTCTGCTCTTGTGCCACTTTCTTCCTAGGCACTGTTTAACTGTGACCCCAAAAGCCCTGGTGTGCTGCTCTTCTGAGCTTTCTTTTACTCTAATCAGTTCAGTCTTGAGCGTTTTTTTTTTTTTTTTTAATGGATCCTGCTTAAATCATTGCACATTATGCCATTATGACTGTGGAGTGCTGCTTCTGGTCTGGGCCCAGGAGGCCTTTTCTAGGGGGAGCTCACATTGCATTTGTAGTGTGTACTACCTATGACAGGTTCATTTTTTGGAAGCTGGGGATACCAGCTGCTAATTCCCCCTTCTCCCAGATTCCCACTTCCCTCATTCTGAGATTTTGATCTTCAGGCTTTCCTCATCTGTGGTCTGTGGATTCCAGCAGCTGAGGACTGTGCCCAGTTGGCTGATGTATTTCTCCACGTCTGATGTGACTTCAGGATTTCTGACTTTCTGATGGCCTCTTGTTGGTTGTTGGGGTGTGGCTCCTTTCCTAGCTCTGTCAGATGTCCCGGGCTCTGTGCGGGCTTTCCTCCCTCCACAGACACCTACTGCTCCCAGCCATTTCCAGCAGCCTGGGCTGCTTCCTAGACTACTGTTTTTTTTTTTTTTCCTCCCCTTTAGATGTTTCTTTGGGATTTCTGACCTGGTCCTCGCCTACTTTCAGTTGCTGGGGTGCTCCTCCCTATCCTAATTACTTTGAACAGGCTTTTTTGTGACTAAATTCTCCTTTTTAAGTGGATCACTGAGAGGCATTGTGCAGCTCTCTTACTCGGCTGCCATCTTGACCCGGAAGCTCCAGAGCTAAATTTCTTAATTCGAACAGCAAGTCACTTTGAGAGCTGTAAGGAAGATTTTCCTGTGAGAACTGAACATTCCAATGCCTACTTTCAACCCTAAGGATGAAAGTTCTCTAACAGTTAACTTGGACAGATTATTCAGCTTCTGGATATCTGCTCTTTAAACTGCAAAATGTGAGGGATGAGTTACATGATAATGAAGTTATCTTCTTTTTTTATTTTTATATTTTGAGACAGGTTCTTGTTGTATACTCCATGCTGGTCTGAACGCACTATGTAGCCCAGGCTGGCCTCAAGCTCAAGGCAGCCCTCCTGCCTCAGCCTCCTAAGTGCTGGAATCGCAGGCATGTGCTACCATGCCCAGCATACGTAGTGCTGGGGAATCAGACTCAGGGCTTGGCTTCTGCTAGGCAAGTGCTTTAACCTCTGAGCTATTCTTCCAGACCTATGAAGCCATCTTCTGTCTTTGTTAGTTTGCTTTAATTCAGATACTTTTAAGCAAGAATTTGTTGAGATCTAATTAATGCAAGCAGAAAATAGGATGCAGAAAAGACACATAGTAGCTTTGTAGTTCCAGATATTCTGCCCGTCACTGAGAGGTACATTGCTGCTCTGACTTCACTGCCTCTCTCATGGGATCATCTAAAATTTTGGAGCTGGAAGGAGCTTGGTGGGATGTTAACGTAGGTCTGAAATAAAAGCACAACAATGCACTGGAATATTGGTATGGAATCTGAGAGCTAGGTTACAAGGTGGGGAATAGACATTGCTGCAGCTTCGTGGTAACAGTATCTCATCCCTGGAACGCTGGGTAGTGGATACGTAGCTTACAAAGGTTGTTCCCAGTCTCTGTCAGAGTTTAGCACTAGAAAGCCTAGTGTTAAATATCCTGCCTTGTTCTTACTTCAGGCCTGACTGATAAATCCTACAGGTATAGGTCACTGGGGAGCCATCATCCTCAGAGACGAAGGTAGGCATTGAGATGTACTGTGAATTTGCTCAGGAAAACTCTCCAACAACTCTCAGTAACTGTTGGAACAAATTTATATTTTGTCTCTCCTACAGTATGAGAAGTTAAATCAAAAGTGTGGAACATTTTTAATTCTGAACTGTTTTATCATATATGTCTTTTATGGCTTCTAGTATTTTGAGACAGCTGTTTGCAAATACCTTCCTAGAGAAAAATAAAAGTCCTAAAGTGTCCATCCCTAAATAATGAGTGCCGTTGCAGATTTATAACTAAGCTACTTTGTTACCTCTATAAGGACTTCCTAGTACTCTGTCTACTTTCAGATAGGATGTACATTAACTTAGAACAAAAGACAACATATAAAGGAATCCATAGATGAAAGAATGGGCTAACAGATAGGAAATGAAAGTTATATTGGGAGATGTACTGGGTGACAGTGGCTGAAGAAAGTTACTAGAGTTGAGCCTGAAAATGATTATAGGTGTTTAAGCAGTCAGGTAATGTTGTGAATTTTTTAAAAAAATCTAAGTAATTCATTGTTGGAACTGGAAGAATGGCTCAGCAGTTAAAGCGCTTGCCTAGCAAGTGCTATGTCAAGCGCTAAGTACTGAGTTTGATTCCCCAGCACCACATAAGCCAGGCCTGGTGTTGTAATCCTAGTACTCAGGAGGGAGGCTGAGACAGGAGGATTGCAGTGAGTCCCATGCCAGCCCTGGACTCCATAGTGAGTTTCGGACAGGACCAGCAAGATACTATCTCAAAGAAAAAGGGGGGAGTAAATAGTTCATTGCTTATTCTAGCAAAACGTTCTGGTTAATTACCAATTAATGCTATGAAAAATGTATCCCTAGCAGTTCTGTAAGGGAATAGAATATTGTAACCAGCTTTAACTAGTGAATACTTGGTACAGCTTCTTGTGGACTGATAATTCAGGAACCTTTTTGAAAGACCTCAGTAATGTAGAGAAGGCACTCTCTAGACCAGGAAGGAGGCAACCTGGTGAAGTGGAAAGAATCTCACAGATGTTGGTTTATTATTTTTCAGTTACTCTTCAAATGATAATTCTTGAAACGTGGCTGAGATGTTACAGTTACAGTTACATTATGAAGTTATTTTGAAATTTATATCCTAACTGGTTTATAAAGCACCTTATAAACCATTTACATTATAGACAATATATATTAGTACTTGTCTAGATATCTTAATGATAATGTGCCTTGAGAATCTAAGATGACTCTTGACTATCATTTCTGCTAGTCTTCACAGAACTTTTTACCAGAATGTGAAGTTAGATTATTGATGTGTATTCAGAAACTTGGAACAAATGAACAAATACTAGATGGAAGAAAATTTGCATATCTGGATATTAGGCTTGGAAGTATCCTGTGATCATTTTCATATGGATATTAAATAGCAGTGTCTTTTTCAAAAAGCAGTTTTGATCTACTTAAATGCTGAATCATATATCCTGATTTAAGAAACTGGTGATTAAGTACTACTTACTATAGAGATAAAACATTTCCTAGGAAAGAGTGCTAACTGGCTCTTCTTAAAATATTCTTAAGATGATATTTATAGAATGTTTTCAGTTAGAGCAAAATAGTTTACTATGTTACGATGTTATAAAATGTATCTGTAGTTTACTGAGTTGATCTGATAAGCGTAGACTTGTGATGATACTTGTCTGAATCTTGAAAGGTGCAAATGAGAAACGACTCTCTTCAGTAGTACTTGGTCAGCAGGTGCTATTCTCTGATGGTGTGTTTTATTTTAAAGAACAGTGCTGGTTTTGCTTGCTCATGTAGGAACTGTTTCAAGCTATCTAGATACAAGTTTTTAAAGAGTTGTGTTTGAATATGTAATTTATCTTACAGAAAAGCCTTGGCATATTGGAATATTACAAAAACACATCCGAAGTGTATTTCAGGTTTTATGTCAATATGTCTCTTTTAACATATAGCTAGATTTTGTTTATGGATATTATAAATATTAAAACATCTTTAAAACAATTAAGGTATTGTAGAAGTATACTGAAGATCATTTTCAAATTTTAGAAGGTATTTTTACTAAATAGCTTACGCTGTACTGTAATATCTCTTCATCTAGTGTTGGAAAGAAGATACTTAAGAGGAGAGTAAGCAGCTAAAAGTACAAAGGTCCTTAGAATATGTAAACTGTGTGAGTTCTAGGACCACAGAGCAGAGATACTGTAGCTATGTATAGCGAGAGATGAGTTCTAAGAAATAGGCTTGACAATGAGTTTTGTACTGCATTGTTGCTATGTTAATGTTTGAGATGGCAGTATAGTTCAGGTGGCGCTATCTAATATAAAGTGACAATTTGGAAAAAGTCTTTTCTTAAATTTGTAAAATAGTTCTAAGATTTCTCCTTTCAAAGATTTTTTTCTCTTTATTCAATAGATCTTGTGTTTGGCAGAGCAGATTAAGTTCACTGAAGATGTAGAAAATGCTATCAAAGATCATAGTCTTCATCAGATTGAAACACAGCTTGTGAATAAGTTAGAACACTATACAAACATCGATACAAGTTCTGAAGATCCAGGGAGTACTGGTATGGAGAAGAATATACTCATTTCTTCCTGCTTTGGGGTTATTTGTGCTTCTTTTGTATTTTTTTAAAATTCATACATTTTGTTCTGGATTGTGCACCCATCTATACATTCACTCATTTTAGTGATTACTCTTTACTTTTTAAAATATGTAATAGTACTTAGAATCAATAATATATCACTTTAAATGTGTGAAACTGTACTCCATATGTGTTTCTTTATCTTCAACATATATGCTGTAGTTGAATTAATATTACATCTACATCAATTGAAAATCCCATGAGTTTATGCTTTTTTATTTGCTTATATTCACAAACATATTTTAAAAATTCAACGGGAAAAGAACATATTATATATAATAAATAATAGATTTTTTTTTCTGTTGCCCTTTGCCCTTTATTACTATTTCTATAGTTTTACTGTTGCTATTGTCATTCCCTCTGTCCAAAGCAGAGATCTTTTCGGCTGCCAGTCAGTGTTTATTGGTAGCCCTGGCAGGACCAGGCCCCTGGGACAGATGAACAGCACGCAGGAGGGGAGCGGAAGCCCTGCCTCCTGTCAACATCCTCCTGTCAGGCTCCAGTGTGGTGGCTGGTCTGGTAGCCAGTAGAGCTGTGCTTCTGGTTCCCCTCCTGTGGTTGCTGCCATTTCAGAGATGTCTTCTGTAGCTGGAGGAATAGCTCAGCGGTTAAAATACTTCCCTAGCAAGCTCAAGTACCTGAGTTCAATTACCTGGTACCTCATAAAGCTGGGTGTGGTGGCTCACACCTGTAATCCCAGCACTGAAGCTGAGGCAGGAGGATTGCCAGATCCAACGCTATCCTGGGCTGTATAGTGAGTTCAGGACCAGCCTGGGCTGTAGAGTGAGACCCTGTCTCAAAAAAAAAAAAAAAAAAATCAAAGGTATCTTCCAACGATGTGCTACATAACAATTACCCTGCTCCTGTTCTTGAGAGAATGGTGTTCGTTTAAACCAGTACTGATCCCTGGTGCCAAATGTTGAGGATCATTGGTTTTAGAGTTGGTGTGCTATCTGAATTCGCATAGATTTGGTTCATCTAGGAATATCATTATTTTCTCTTTATTTCTGTAAGTTTGATTTTACTGTCATGGACTAGTATTTCTTTTTTTTTTGTAGCATTTTGAAGTGTGGTTCCATTTCTGACTTTCATGTTTTCTGATAAAGAATTCATAACTGTTTGAGTCATTGTTCTTCTCTAATTAATTTTTTCTGGTTGCATTCAAAACTTAATCTTTCCTTTAGTTTTCAATAGTTTATGAAGTGTCTACTCATGGATTTCTTTGGAATTACGTTATTTGGGGTTCTCTCAGCTTGAACCGTAGCTTCAAAAAATAAGGATATTTTTAGCCATCATTACTTTATATGTTTTTTTTTTCCTGCATCATATGTGAGTTCTTTTTTATCCTTCTGATTTTTTTTTCATGTCAAGAATTTTAGATTATTTGGTAATAACCTACAGGTCTCTGAGGCTTTTTTATTTTTATAAAATAATTTTTTTCAGGGTGCTTGCCCTGAATAATTTCTGTTGGTCTACAAGCTGTGGCTGGTCGTCTTCTTTTTCACTTGTAATCTTGTACCATTGAGTGATTTTTAAAAAAATTTTATATTTCTGAGTTCAAAAATTTCCTTTTAGTTTATTTTTTTATTGTTTATATTTTTGTCTTCTGATTTGTTTCAGTGTACTCACTGCATTTTTGAGTGTTCACATATTTACTTCTAAAATTACATAATAATGCTTTAGAATGTATTTTACAGATAATTCTATGCCACCTTGCATTCATGCATGTGAATTGTCTTATGTAAATTCACATTTTCTTTGTATATTAAATAATTTTGAATTGTATTCTGAAAATTTTGAATATTGTGTTAGGAGAGTCTGGATTTGTTTAAATCCTTTGGATAATGTTATTTTTTGTTTTAGAATTTTAGTAAGTAATTGGTCCTCTTGGATCAGGTCAAAGGTTCTGTAATTTGTGGCTCCAGTGTCAAATTCTTTTTTTGTATTTCTGCAATACTATTGGAATTTATGTCACCTAGTACTAGGAAATGGGCAGGTCTCAAATATTTGCTCTATTTTTAGAAAGATATCTACTCATATGCAATTCAGAATTAAGTCTAAGAAGTAATAAAAAATCTAAAAAATCTCTAGAGTAATTTTTCCAGTTTCCTCCTTTTGTACTATCTTCTTGTGGTCCTGATTCCCTGTTTTCTCTTGAAATTGTGGCCAGGAAGTTGGGCATTCACAGATTTATTCTTTTGCTCGCTTTTTGTGACTGCATCCTTGTACTGGATCAACTGATGGGAAACCAGCGAGAAAATAAAGCAATTGAGATTTGTCTACTCCGTGAGATCACAGTTCTGATTTCAGAGAAGTTTCCTTTTCCTTGGCGTGTTAGCCCTTTTTTTTTGCCTCAGTTGCCAGTGAATTGCTTTCCTGCTTCTCAATTCTGCACTACAGGTCTTTTCCTGGAACTTTCTGTTTAAGCTGACTGCATTGTGTATAGGACAGGGAATACCAAACGAGGGAAAAAAGAAGTAAATATGTGCCAGTTTGGTGACATTTCTGATTCAGGTCTTCAGTTTGTCTGCCTTTCTTTACTTTTCAGAGTCCTAAATAGCAGTTCAGTGCGTGATCTGGTTTTCAACCAAGTTTAGATTAAAATTTAAAAAAATTAAAAAATGAAAGGTACAGGGTACTTATTACCTTGAGAAAGGAAACAGAACTTCTCATTGATTTTTTTGGTGTCCTGGTTTTTATTATTTTTGTTATTTCTTGCTTTTTTGGACTCGCATATGATTTGTATAACTGTACCGTTTAAATGTATCATGATTTTTTCATTTAAATCCATTCAAAAATCTTCTGAATATATAATCATGAAGTGCAGAAGCCACCATTTATTCCTGTTATATTTGTTTGAGTACAGAAGCGGGCATGCTGGAGCTTAAACTTAAAGCACTGATTCTTGACATTATTCATAATATTGACGTGGTGAAGCAGTTAAACCAAGTCCAAGTTCATACAACTGAAGACTGGGCATGGAAAAAACAAATGAGATTCTATATGAAAAGTGATCACATTTGTTATGTTCAGATGGTGGATTCTGAGCTTCAGTACACTTATGAGTACCAGGTATGACTTGTAGCAACAGCGATTTATTTTTCTACTTATAAATTATTTAAAAGAAATTTGCTATTGGAAGAATTAATTTTATTTCAGTAAAACTTTTCAGTGAAAGTTTTGTATTATATTGCTGTTTTCTTTTTCATGAGAAGTTAAAAGGATGCTTTGTAAGAAAAAATAAAATACCACTCTCTTTGTAATAAGTTTAAATACTGCTAGTGTTCAGTTGAATTCTCTAAATTGTATTTTTTTGTTGAGTGACATTTGTATTATAATGCTTGAAATTTAACTTTAATTCAAGGGGGAATTGATTAGAGACAACCTCAGCAGAAGTAATTTAATAGCTTGTGCTTCCGTACAGAGTAGTTCAACTGCCAACATGCTACAGTATGTTTGCTAAATGTTTTTTGTTTTTAAGGTAAAGGATTTTTAAACAAAAATCATAATTCTTGTAATTTGTTTTAGAAAATCTAGCTGTATCTTTTCTTCTTCTTTTTATCATAATGAATCAATCATTGGAACAAATTGAGTAATTTTGTATTTAAGTGTATGTGATGAGAGCTCCCTGAAAATGTATTTTGATACCTATATTCCTCTACTTAAATCAAGGAAAACTCATATCACTAACTCCTTGATTTAGTACACTTTAGTAGAAGTTTTGAGAATTGTTTTATAAGTTTGAATTAATAGTTTCATAAGAAAGTTTTAAGATTAATTACACTTTGAGGTCTCCAAAGTAGTTCTGATTTGTGATAATCCTAAGAGTCTAGTAAACAAGTTCATAGATTTAAAATATAAAATGGAATGTTTATTGGTATGCAGTGCTAGTTTTTTTTTGTCTTAAAAGTATATCTTTTTGATATTATTAGGAACTTGAGATGCTTGGAAACCTAACACTATGGTAATTGAAGATGGAATTGAGGATGAGAAGTAACTAAATTTCGTCTCAATTAGTGCTTCAAAATTTGTCTTTCACTGTTAAAAATTTTAGATATTTTCTATTTTTAAATTATGTATCTTTTTTGCATTTTTAGTTTCTTAAGTAAAATTTCCCACCATATAAATATTAGTAAATTTTGTATATAATATGAATATTCTGACATATTTCTCTTGTGCAGGGTAATGCTCCCAAGCTGGTTTATACTCCACTGACAGATAAATGCTACCTAACTCTTACTCAAGCCATAAAGATGGGACTTGGAGGAAATCCTTATGGACCAGCTGGTACAGGAAAAACCGAATCAGTAAAGGCATTAGGTGGACTTCTTGGAAGACAAGTTTTAGTTTTTAATTGTGATGAGGTAGAATATATAATTATTAAAACATATATTTGCATATCAAGTATGTTGGTATTAGTTGACATGTACTGATATTTGAAATACACTTTCATAATCACTCTGCTTTTAAATCACTTAAAGCTAGAAATTGCATTTATTGGAAAGAAAAATGGAGACTGGTTGCATTACTATGGTTCCAAAAATTTTGTAAGAAGTATCATGAAAAAATAATATTTAATGTAGAATGAAGATCTCCATTATATTGGAGAAAAGTGCTTTTAGAAAAAATTAAAGGAGGAAAAGTCTTAATTTATTTTAAACTACTGTGTTTTCTTTTTACAACAGTTTGCGTAAGATTTGTATTTTAATTAATATCTGAAACAGAATCTTACATTTCTTTATTTTTCAAAATGTTTTCACAGACAAAAGATTTTGTTTGAAGTCACACTGAATTTTGAAAGAGTTAGTTACTTTATGTCTGTTTTAAAAGGAGCAAAAGAGGCATAAATAGGTCTAATGATTATAAATGATTGATATAAAATGTTGAATTACTGTTATATATTTTAATTATGTTTATATGGATGTTGCATTTATGTATGTATGTATTTGTTTATTTTAAGGGTATTGATGTGAAGTCAATGGGGCGAATATTTGTTGGCTTGGTGAAGTGTGGTGCGTGGGGTTGTTTTGATGAATTCAACAGACTGGAAGAATCTGTATTGTCAGCAGTATCTATGCAAATTCAGACCATTCAAGATGCTTTGAAGAACCATAGAACTGTGTGTGAACTGCTTGGTAAAGAGGTAGGGGACGTATTGGTAATTTAAAAATTTAAAATATTTATAAGACTTGGGTTTACTCATATCCGGCGTTTCTCTGTCATTTTTTGGACCGCTATTTCTCATCTGTGACCAGTATTTTAAATATTTCTCAGGGCTTTTTTGGTCATTTTTCATTCTACCTTTACCACTCATTTTTAAAATTTCCATATGGAATAATTCAGGTATAAAATTATTTGTATTATTGCATAGTATGGTAAATATGTTATTGGTGCTGGTACTATACATATTAATATATTGTCTTCTTTAGTACTACAACTTTTTTAGGTAGGTACTTTTTTATGCATTAAGAAACTAGGACTTGATAGTTAAAATATTGGATCTGGGAGTTAAATCTGAGTATGTCCAAATGGAAGCACTTGTTCTATAGTATTTATTCTGTGAGTTTTAATAGGCACTTTGCTATTTTTCTTTTCATTGCTTCTCTCCTTAGGAGAAATTTCTTCATGTCATTAGAATGTAAACTTACTTGTATAGAAAGTAGAAACATCTGTACGCAATGTGACTGTGAACATCCTAGAATTTGTATGAATTGGGAATTATTTGTTATTAATAATAACAGTTTTACATTACAAATTTGTTTTCGTAGCCCAAGAAAAGAAGGGCACTTCTACATAGTTAATACGTTATTTATATGGTGCATGAGTTCTTGACAAATAGAAGAAAAACTACTAAATAAGAATTACCTCTTTACCAAAATTTACATTCTTCCTCATTTATTATTCTTTATTTGAAAAGTTGTCCTTTCTCCATAACAGTACTGATATGTCCACCTGTGCATTGGAATCTCTTTTCCAGGAACTTTCTCTTTGTTACTTGCTGCTTTAGAACTTCAGCCTTACCTTTTCTGTCGGTGCGTTATTGGCTTCTAAGCATAACTGTAGTTTTTCCCATCCTAATAGTTAAAGCCTAAACCAATTTCACCTTAACGCATCTTTCCATACAATGCCTGCTTTCTTCTTGTCTTTCCTTCTAGGCCAATTTCTTGTTTTACTAGTCTAATGTTTTAATTAAAATTCCTCCTTCATTATTAAAAACATTATAATTTAGCTTCATTACTTAGAGCTATGATGAAAATGCTCCTGCTTTGGCCTCTTTGTAATACTAGGTAGGCTGTACGATGTTCCAAAAGGGCATAAACCCTTATTGACTCTAGTTCAGAGTTGTCTCTGTGTACTTAGCATAAAGAAGGTTTTTACTAAACAAATTGAATGAGTAGTCATTCAGATTACTTACCTCTCTCTCTCAAACTTTCAGTTAAAAAAAAAAAAAAACAAGGAAGAACCACCCTAGAACACTGGATTTCTAAGGAGTTACATATTGAGTCAGGAAATAGTACATTGGAGTTTACTTTTTGCTAAGACGTAAAAATTATGCACAGAAATGTTAAAAATTTTTCTTGATAAATATCTATAATCTCAAAATTTTTATGTTGATACTTTAATATTTTCAGGTAGAAATAAATTCTAATTCTGGAATTTTTATCACTATGAATCCTGCTGGAAAAGGTTATGGAGGAAGACAAAAATTGCCTGATAATCTTAAGCAGCTTTTCAGGCCGGTAGCTATGTCTCATCCAGACAATGAGCTTATTGCAGAAGTTATTCTCTATTCAGAAGGTTTTAAAGATGCTAAAGTATTGGGCAGAAAGCTGGTTGCTATTTTCAATCTATCTCGGTAAGCTTTCTTATTTAAATATTTTTATATCTCACATTTCTAATGAGTTACTATGGTTATTACTGGTCATTTCCTCATTTTAATTACATAATTATTGATTTTTATATTGATGATTTTATTGCACTTCATTGTGGACAGGAAAGTTTTTCCTTTTTTTTTTTTTTCTTCCTTTTTGGTATTGGGGATTGAGGGGTTGAGCCCAGGCCTTCCCTATAATCCACCTTTTTTGAAAATTTTGAGGCGGGGTCTCACTTAGTTGTACAAGTCGGGTTTGAATTTGTGTTTTTCCTGCCTCAGCTTCCTAGATTGCTGGGACTACAGGAAGGCACCAACAACACTTCTGGCTGAAAGGTTTTACTATGAGCAATAAAATTGTCTGGCTCTGAGCTGCTTGTTTTTCTTGATTTATTCATTCATTTATTTATTTAGAGACAGGGTCTTACTCTGTAGTCTGGGCTGGTCCCGAACTCACTGTATATATAGCCCCAGGAAAGTCTTGAACTCATGGCAATCTTCCAACCTCTGCCTGCTAGTATTGGGACTACAGGCGTGTGCTGCCAAATCCAGCTTTCATGATACTTATTGCATGCTAAGCAAGCACTTTAACCACTGTGCTATGATCCCAGATCCTGTTTTAAGTCTTAGTTGATGACTTAGTTGATCTTAGTTGATCATTATTTTTTCTTCTATATGTTTAAATTGGAGCCTTCTCGTGAAATGTTTCTTACTGAACTAAATTATCAGCTGGCCACTCAAAAGCTACTGTTCTTCAGAGTGAATCTTTCACATAGATTCTTATGTCTTAATAGTGGACGTTGACTCTTAGTTTCTTATGTTGTTTAGGAGGTAGTGGTGAACAGGATAGTGTCAGAGATGGAAAATGGCTTGATCAAATTCTTTAAGAAAAAAGGTAACAGGTAATCATAGCCATTAATTATCTTTATTAAGTAATTCACCAGTAATGCGGGTGTTATCCTAATCCTTACCTGCCTTCAATGGATTCCTTATTAAATGATCATTTTTGTGAGACTTTTCTATACGCTGATGTAGTATCAGTATTGATTTGTACATCTTGGTAGTTCTGTATTTCTTCAGCTGTGGTATAACAAGAAGTATTATAGCTATTTTGTGTTTACTTTTTTTCTTTCAGGGAACTTTTGACACCTCAGCAACATTATGATTGGGGTTTGAGAGCTCTGAAGACAGTTCTGAGAGGGAGTGGAAATCTTCTTAGGCAGTTGAAGAGAAGTGGCACTGGACAGAATGGTACTATTGATTATTCCAATTATACTAATAACTTTTTGAATAAACCATTTAGAATATTTTTATATTTATAGAAAAATTCTAGCTGTACTGTAAATGATTTCTGTATGGCCCGGCTTTGCCTGGTGTTAAAATCTTATGCTATTGTAGTATATTTATTAACAACTAAGGAAGTAGTTTTTATATGTTTTAAAACTGAAGTTTATATTTTTTCTAGTTCTTAATATGATGGCTTATAATAACTTGTAGTAGGGTATGAGAAATTGTACTCAGGGTTTTATACAGTCTAGGCATGTGCTTGAGGACTGAGCTACAACCTCTTCTCCCCAGCTGATTCCTCCTTTATGAACTTGTAAGTGCACATTAAATAGGTGTGATCTGTAAGGGACCAGTTTAATCCAATTTTTCTTAAACTTCAGTATCTCTTACAGTGCACATTAGTGGCTTGGTGAAACAGTTTGTTGCACCTCTCTTCCAGAGTTTCTGATTAAGTAGGTGCAGTAGATTGGAGCCTGAAAATTGGTTCAGTCTTAAAGAAACAGAAACGTTGGAGACATGTGGACGTTTTTGTCTACTGTGATTAATTTGGATTATGAGTGTTTGGAAAGAATACAATGGTGTTGGAATGTGCTAGTTACCAAGTCCTGTCACATTGTGTTAATAGCTGTTTAGTAACCACATGAATTCATGGCTGGTGATATCTTTTGTCACTTGGCTAAGGTAGTATTTGTCAGTTTTTGCCATTGTAGAGTTGTCATTTTCCCTGCTCCCTACTTTCTGTTTTAGAAGTATGTTAAAAAAAAGAAATCTTGCTTATCTTCAAAGTGAGAAGGCATAGATTAAGCTCCACTGCTTGGAGAATATTTGCGTACATTTGTTGAAATTCTCTGGAAAAGATATGTCTCATTTTCATTCATGTATTTATTAAATTATTTTATATCAGTACCGACTCATGTCCATTACACTTTGCTCATATAAAAGAAATGATTTTTCAATTTATAGTATAAATGATTCCTTGTAATCCATAGAGGCAAGAAATGGCTGAAATCTCAGGGTTCTGTGAAAAGCTAAGTTAAGACACTGTAAACTAAGTGACAGCATAGCAAGAAAGAGTACATGAAATGATGTCTTGGAATTTTAAAAGTTAAATAATTTTTTTTATAAAAGCAAGCTACTTTAGCTCTTTTAGCCATGCAAGGCTAATATAACTTTTGTGAAGTACTTAAAAAACTATTTTTAATTCCTATTTTTGGTGATTTTAAAGACATATTTAAGCTATACTTATGGTCGGTAAAGATGGCTTTTGAATTCAGTGCTTGAAATAAACTGTAGCCAGAGATTTGAATCTCTATAGATGTAGTGATATTAAAGAGAAATTAATCAGTTAAAGAGGAAATCTTAAGCTGGGTTATATATATATATTTGTTCTTCTTCAAATATGTATCACACATTACATATATGTTATAAATCACCAGCTAATATCATTGAAAGTAAGAGTCTGATAGTGACATTAATATGTACCTTTGGTCTAAGAATGAACTTACAAACCATTTTGAGCAAGCCTGAGCAAGGACTGGTGCTCCTTTTGTTAATTTTCAGATTTTAGGATATTATTTCCCTCAGACGTAATATTGTCATATTTGGAAAGATAATTGAATATAATTAATGTACTTGGATTTGAATAGCAGCTGTAATCTATACCTTCTTCAGTAAGACATTTAAACCCTTGAAGACTTAATGTTGTCATTTGTAAAACTGGGATAGTAATGGAAGTATTTTACGAAGAGAGACCCTGTCTCAAAAAAACCCCAGAAATATTGTTTTACCAATTCTATAGAGCTACTATACTAAACATATAAAAGGTAAAGTATTAGGCAGATATGTGATAATGATGTTTTTTATTATTAAAGTCTTGGTAAAGTGGTATTAAAAATCTATAGAAAGAAGTTCATAACTCTACACAGTAGTTCCCATTTTTTACTAGTCAAAATACAGAAAATTTGCCAGTTTACATGACTTAAGTACTTTTGTGCACCATTTCGTAATAATGCTATCGAACCAGTGGAGTAACTTGCAAACTTTATTCTCATTAAATTGATAACAAATTTAAGATGAAGCTTTTTCTTTAGCTAGTGAAAGTCATATTGTGGTACAAGCTTTGAGGCTGAATACAATGTCGAAGTTTACGTTTGCTGATTGCACCCGGTTTGATGCGCTGATTAAAGATGTCTTTCCTGGAATTGACTTTAAAGAAGTAGAGTACGATGAATTGAATGCTGCACTACAGCAAGTCTTTGAAGAAGCTAATTATGAAATCATTCCCAATCAGGTAATATCAAGGAGATTTTTTAATAGATTAATATCTTTTCCTAGTTTATTTTTTATTAACTTTCCTTATCGTACATCTTTCAGTTTATGTATCCTTTAGAGGCTTTTGTCTGAATTGCTCAGGGAATCCTTCTCTGAGCCTCATCTTTCGTTTTGTGCTTTCTTTACTTGTGGGAGCCTGACGCAGGAGACTTGCAAGCTCAAGTGCTTCTTGGGAAACATAGTGAGATCCTGGCTCAAAATAAAAAAATAAAAGAATCTGGCTATATAGTTCAGTGTTAAGTACCCCAGAGTTCCTTCCCAAGTACTGCAAAAGAAAAAAACACTCAATATGTATACTAGTGTTTTAGTTACTTTTTTGTCGCTGTTACTCAATATCTGGCATCCACAACATAGATTTATTGTAGCTCACAGTTTCAGAAGGTCTCATTCTATTCATGAATGGGTGGCTGGAAAATGATGGAAGCACATGGCAGGGCTGGAGTGGGGCAGGGCCAGAGCCAGAGCTCCAACGGCAAAGATCCTCACAACATGGTAGCATAGGGAAGAGACTGGGAGGAAGGGCGGAGCCATCGTACACCCCTCCAGGTCAAGCCCAAGCATCTACCCACTTCCAGCCAGGCCCCGCCTCCCAACCCTACATCGTATCCATGGGAACATGAGGCTTTTTATCCTTAGGAACATGAGGCTTTATGGGGGACCCTCCAGATCCAAACCACCACAACCATGGTGTGATGTTTCTATCCTTGATTAATATTGTATCCTACTACATAATAAATCTTCATGGAAGGCAGCATGTATTTGTCCATTTTGCTGACCATTTTATTTGTGGTTCCTACCACAATATCTGATGTAGAATATACCCATTACGTATATGTATTTTTTTTGGTAATTTTTTGTGGTTTAATTTGACTTTGATTACTTTCTATGATAAATTCTTTTTAGTGAACTTACTTATGTAGTATAAATAGTTTCTTAACATGAATACTTTTTTTGAGAAGGGTGGGATGTGAGTGAGTGAATAAATAAAATAATCATTATTATTATTTTTTCTAAATTGATGAGTGAAGAAAACAATGGCATATTTTATTGTTAAATACATTAAAAGTGACCTTATTTATTTTAAAAAAGAATTGAATTTAAGGATTTCATTAAAATGTTTAGATACTTTCATATTTATGGTTTTATCTCCAACTCACAGAATGACTTAGTTTGTATGTTTGCAGTAGAAAACTATGTAGAATGAAATAATCTGTTTATTATTAAATCTTATAAATGACATGTCAACATATTTCTTTTCTACTAGATCAAGAAGGCTTTAGAATTATATGAACAGTTACGCCAAAGAATGGGAGTTGTTATTGTTGGTCCAAGTGGTGTTGGCAAGTCAACTCTTTGGAGAATGTTAAGGGCAGCACTCTGTAAAATTGGCAGAGTAGTAAAGCAATATACTATGAATCCAAAAGCTATGCCTAGACGTCAATTATTAGGCCATATTGACATGGATACAAGAGAATGGTCTGATGGTGTTTTGACAAATAGTGCTCGTCAAGTAGTTCGGGAACCACAAGGTTAGTCTCTACTGTGTAGTTCATTAATTTACATAATAATTAGAGAATAACAGAATTGGCCTATAGTGTTACCCTTGTTAAAGCTTATACATGATCATAAACTATGATCATGATGTATTTTTTTATGTTTTATTAAGACGATATCATTTTGACTTAATGCTACATGGCAACTTCAATTAGAACTCCAAGTAACTTTTGAAATCTTTAATTTATTGAATAAATTTACATAAAATCTTTGCTGAGTTGATGACTTACCTGGTGTGTTTGAACACTATGAGCATGTCAATTTGAATGGGATAGGTTGCTTTAAATAATTTTGAAAATTTAAGTAATAAAACAAAAGACTTCCTGGTTGAAATTTTTTGATTTGTATTTTAATAGAAACTTTTGCTACAATCATTGGACTCAATTTTTACCAGGTCTTAATTTAATTATATGGTATTTTTATGGCTTTGAGTGAAATATTCACAATTCTAAGAAATCAACAGAGATTTTCAGTGTAGTCTTTTCTTTTTCTGTATGTGCCATGTTACGTAAGGCCAGATGTTATACTACCACTACTTATTTCTTTGTATTTATTGATGATACTTTCTTTTTTTTGAATTGTTTTAAAAGTCTAAGTACAGCTAGAACTACTCCCATTTACCCCCCATTTTATTGGTATGTATACATGCAAAATTTAAGGTTTACAATGGAGTTGAGCATTTTGTGCATATATGCGTCCTGCCAAGGACACAAGGGCTTTCCCACTCTTTTTCTGCCCCTCCCCCTACCTTCTCCTCCCTCCCTTCTCCCCCAACCTATACCCCTATTTCACTTTGTTTTTCATTTTAAGTTCCATAATAGTTGTGATCTGGGTCTCTCATATCAGAGAGACCATTCGATGTTTCACCTTCTGCTTCTGACTTACTTCACTAAGCATGATGTTCTCAAGCTTCTTCCATTTGCCCGCAAAAGCCTCCACACTGTTGGACTTCTTTGATGCATAGTATTCCATTGTTTACAAATACCACAGTTTGTGTAGCCACTGGTATGTTGATGGGTATTTTGGTGACTTCCACATTTTAGCTATTGTTAGTTGAGCTGCCGTGAACATGGGTGTACATATATCTCTGCTGTGTGTTGTTTTGGCCCCTTTGGCATATATTCCCAGGAGAGGTGTCGCTGGCCCACCATTTTATGAAGGAGGAATAAAAAACGTTCTTGGAAAGATGGTGTATACAGCCTGATCATTTCTTTTCCGCTTTGAGGTCTTCTTTTCATAAATAAAAAATACTGACAACGGGTAATTATTTCTCATGCAGGTCACTAAAAATTTGGTATCCTATTAAATGAGATACTGTAGTAACAAACACTCATGTATTCTCATGACATGGTAAAAGAAAGAGGTTTGGAAAGTATTTCATAGATATCTCATGGGAATAGACATGTCTCTCTTGGATACCACCTTTTCTTTTAGCGATAATACCATATTTCTGTGTATAAATAAATAAAGCATTATCACATTACATCTGACTTTTTGGCCAGCTGAGTCTGGATAGCCTGTGTTTTTTTTTTTTTTTTTTACAGATCTATAGTACAAATTTAAATGAAGATCTTCAGCTTGTTTAAATTTTTGTTCTTTATATTCATCTTTAGTAATATTAAGTAGTTATGGAACTCAGTTATAAATAATGAGACAGTGAATTTATTTCTTATTTTTAACTTATCACTAAATGTGGTGTGTGAGAGAAATGTGTGTGTGTGTAAATAATTTTTAAAATGACCTCCATTGTTTTGATTTGCAAACAGATGTAAGCTCATGGATAATCTGTGATGGTGATATTGACCCTGAATGGATAGAATCTCTGAATTCTGTCCTGGATGATAATCGACTACTTACTATGCCTAGTGGAGAAAGGATACAGTTTGGCCCAAATGTGAACTTTGTGTTTGAAACTCATGATTTAAGTTGTGCCTCACCAGCCACAGTATCTAGAATGGGAATGATATTTCTTAGGTAAGCCATAGAGTGTCTGTGTACATGTAACATGTGAATATTTTTTAATTATTATATTGGCTTTATAGCTAAGCAAAATAAATATGGTATGAATAGTATATATTTATTTTGTCCATTTATTGATGTAGTGTTTCACTGATTTATTTACATATGTTAAACCAACCTTTCATCCTGTGAATGAAGCCCACTTGATCATGGCATATGATTTTTTTGATTACTTGGTGGATTTTTTTGCCACTATCATTTTGAGTGTATTTGCATCTGTTTTTGTTGAGGAGATTTGTCTATCATATTCTTTCTGGTTGAGCATTTGTCTGATTTTGGTACTAGGGTGATGTTAGCCCCCCAGATGAATTTGATAGAGTTCCTTCTCTTTCAACTTCATGGAGCAGTTTGAGAAGCAGTGGAGTTAAATCTTTTCTGAAGTACTGAAAAAATAGTGCTGTGAATTCATCTGGTTCTGAAATTTTCTTTGTGTGTAGATACTTTACTTCTTTGTCAGTATTGTATGAAATACCTACTTTAAATTGGTCATATTTGGACAGTTCAGGATCTCTCATTTAATGGAAGCTTTTATCCTTCTGTCTTTGTTGTCTAAATAATATTATCCTTTTTGTAACTTGCAAAAAATTAGTCACATCTTCAGTCAATATGAGGTATTATTTATTAAAAGCATTATAACTGAGCTTATAACAGTTTATAGTTTCATAGTAGCATTTTACACAATTTATAATTTTTAAATGCATTTTTAGAATCGTGTTATTATTCAGATAAAAGGTAAGTTTACAGGTAAAATTGGGCACTCACTGTGTGATGTGCCAAATTGAAATCTTTTAATAGTGGACTGACTATTACTGAGTATGTATACATACACATGCAAAAGTAACTAAAGCAACTCTTTGTGCTAGATAAGGTGATTTGGAGAAATTTTTTTCAAAATATGCTGAACAGTTACCTCCTAAATAATGTATTATTTGTGCTAATTTGTTTCAGTGATGAAGATACAGATCTTAACTCTCTGATAAAATCTTGGTTGAGGAATCAGCCTGATAAATACAGAAGTAATCTTGAAAATTGGATGGGAGATTATTTTGAGAAGGCTTTACAGTGGGTTCTAAAGCAGGTAAGTTGATCATGACATTACATAATTAATCATTGAGGAGAAGAGAATAACAATTAGGAGCAATGCTTACATTTTGCCGTCTTGTGGTAGAGCCTGGCTACAGCCTGGTATGAAGCTAGGGGTCACTGTCTTCTACTGTCCCTCTACATCTTTGGGTATAAATTCTTACCAGTTTTAAAACAACTCAGTTTTTCCTTCTGTAATACTTTCATGGGTTACCTAAAATCTTGGTGTTAGAATGTCTTTGTTTCCACTAGTAAATATTCTTACTGGTACTTAATTTATGGTGTCAATAAATATCTATGTATTTATCAGATTAAACACACTAGTCAGCTGCTAGTAAAGTAGAAAAGGGGTTGGGATGTATTTACAATAATGTAGAAAATGTGTTTATTCAAAAAATGAGTTATGTATGTCAAATATAATTCTAAAGAGATTTTGCAAGGTGACAGTTAACACAGTGATCTCTTTTTTGAGTAGAGTTTGTAAAAGGAAAATGCCAAGGAGACAGGTAATTGTATAATAGGATGAAAAGTAGATTGCTGTCTTTATGAGTTCAACAATGATCGTACTTGACTTTTAATTTGAAGACTGACTGAAAGTTTAACATGCAAAGAAGACGTAAGTGGTTTCCAGATATGTCACATATTTTTGAGTTTTATGTTACTACTTTTATAAAAAATTAAAAGTGTACAAAATGTAAGGAATAAATAGCAATACGTATTTTGAAGGTATTTGACTATTGATTGGAACTTGATTTAGAAGTCATTATTTTGAGATCAGAGAAAACAAGTACAGAAATGGAAATATTGCCATAGTTTTATTGGCTTTTTTTACTTTCTAATTTTGTGATGATTTTTTTTTAATGTGTTGAAGGTTCTTTTTTTTCTGTGTCTTCTATTCTGTTTCTGAAAAATATCATAACAGGTATTTTAGAATAATGCTGAAATTTTATTTGTGACTAGATTTTTGCTTTTCTTACATTAATTAGCAAATAAAATATCTAGTGAGGAAAACATGTATACTGTGTCCTAGAACTCCATGTGATCTCACCAGTTGGATTTCTACTTGTCTTCTCCTTCCCTCTCTTCCTTCCATTTCTCTTTTCTTCCAAAATTATCTATTGTATTGGCAGAGTGGTCTTTTAACAATGTAAATGAGTATATTTTTCTCTCAAAAATTTATGGACAGTGCGTTTCTCTCTTAATAAATGTAAGTTCTGTACTCTGGCTCTTTCTGCTTATCTCTTTTAAACCACAGGGCTCTTGTTTTTTTTTTTTTTTTTTTTTTTTTTAGGCATAAACATATTTGTGTGCCTAATTGCACTGTTTCCCTTTGGATATGCATGTTCTCTGCATGGCCTGTAGATGCTTAGATATTAGCTTAACAGTTGCTTTTACAAAGAGGCCTTGGACACCAAATATGACTTTCCCTTTGTCACAGCATGCTGATGTGCTACTCTCTGTCTCCTCTGCAACTTGATAATATTTTGCTATTTTATACTTTGACTTCTGTAAAAGCAGGGTCTATGTATATTCTATTTTTTAAATTTAGTATTCAGCACCATTTATTGATGCTCATGCATGACTAGTTTTCAGTAAATTTTTTGGAAAAATGGGAATAATTCCTTTTCTGAATTTACTGGTGTTTATCAGGAACAACAGAGTTTTAAAGATCACTAGTATGTATACTACTTAAGTCTAGAAATTTCATTTTAAAATTCTTCTTATGGGCAAGGCTCCAATTTATTTTTACCTCAGCATTTTTTTTTTTTTTCTTATGGTAGTAATGGTTGCACCGGGCCTTCACACTGAAGTGCATCCCCTACACATTTTTATTATTTGTTTATTTATTTTTCATTTATTGCCCAAGTGGGCTTTAATTTGCAGTTCTCCTGCCTTTGCCTCCCAGTGTGCTGGGGTTTTAGGCCTGTATACTGGGCCCAGCTTCTAGAGCCTTTTTTTGTTTGTTTATTTTTAAATCAGCAGGAGGAAATAAATGACTTCTTTTTGGACTAGTTCTTACTTTTCTTTTGTAATTTTCAGGTTTAGGCAGTAAGTGAACCATGTGTGTATTTACCATATATACTTATATATATATAAACATATATATAAATATATTTGTGTGTATTATATATATATAAATATGTATACACACACACACACACACACACACACACATACATTGAAAAAATCCATAGTTTCTACAGCTTATTTAAAGGGATTAATTTAAAGATAATTTTCTGAAAAGACACATGGTTTTAAATTTACTGGTTAATATTTGCCTTTTGTCTCTCTGTACCCTGGATTTTAATCAACAGAATGACTATGTCGTAGAAACAAGTTTGGTTGGGACCGTGATGAATGGTTTGTCCCATCTGCATGGATGCAAATATCTCGACCAGTTTATTATTAGTCTCATAAGGGGCCTTGGTGGAAATCTGAATGTGAAATCACGTCTGGAATTCACCAAAGAGGTGAGTCACATTTAAAGCTTCTAACTAGTGTACACTTTTAACTTTTCATTGACATTTAGCAGCCAGAATGTAGTGATTTGTAACAAAGAGATATAGAACTTTTAAAGTTTGGAATCATCTATTTGGTAGACTAATAATGCATTTATATTTATATTTGTATACGTTTGTGTGTATATACATGCGTGCTTATAAACACTAGTTTATCCCTTGGTCTAATTTATGATATTTGATGTTATTCTTAATAATCTTACAGAACAGTGTTGTAGTCTGTCAAGTTTTAGAAATATGTTACAAACTTGTGAACTTACTTAGCTGTATGAATAAATCTAGTTTTAATCTTAAGAGTAATGTATTTTTTAAAAAAAATCATTCCTGTAAGAAGTTTCAGTACTTAGGAATATTAGGATGGATTAATAATTCATAATTTTTTTCTTTAATATATGTGAAGAATGGCCATTTCCAATTGTTTATAAAGCTGAATTCTATACTGTAGAGATTTGCTTTGTATTTTCCTTTTTTGAGTATAACTGAGCACATAGTCCTGTGGTGTGGCTTCAACCTTATATTCCAGCTCCACTTTTCATGGTGCTCCTTGTTGTTATCACTCAGTGCATTTTTACATGCTACGTTGAAGTGGAAACTCTCTTGCAAAAGTTCAGAATAAAGGTATTGAAAATAGAACTAGAGACTAACTCTGCTTTTTTATCTACGCAAATAACAGTTTTCTCTTTGATAGAGAGTTGTAACAAGTTGAGTTTCTATGGTGGTAATACTGGAATACTGGTAATACTGGAATGGGCAGTAATGGGTTAGATTGGTTGTGAAGGGCTTAGCTTACTTGATGATTTGTACTTTGGTGTTCAAAAGAATTCCCTTGAAAGTTCAATGTATTTACATCTTGGTGTATAAACACATAATTACTTAATAGTTTCTATATATGTTTTTATTTTTAATGATTATTTAAAAATGTTTACGATAAAATATTATGGTGATTATAAAGTATTTTGCTTATAAGTGGTTGTGTGTATCTAAACTTCCTTTTCACTAAAATGACTTACTTTGTGGATATTTACTTTGAAGAATTAAGCAAGTTCTTACACTATCTTTGGGGCATGTAAAACTTCTCATAACTTTTTCCAATTAAGGTTTTTACCTGGGCACGAGAATCTCCTCCAGACCCTCACAAACCGATGGACACTTACTATGACTCAAGCAGAGGACATTTGGAGTCTTATATGCTGAAAAAGCCAGAAAACTTGACTGCTGATGATTTCAGTAATGCCCAGACTCTTCCAGTCATTCAGACTCCTGATATGCAACGAGGGCTAGATTATTTCAAGCCTTGGTTGAATTCTGATACCAAGCAGCCATTTATTCTAATAGGTCCAGAAGGATGTGGCAAAGGGTAAGAAGAATGATGACAGAAATGCGTATTGTGGATATATGCCCTTTTTTTCCAGCGATTTAACAGCTTTTTAAAAGTACTTACATTTCCATGGAAGGTTCTTTTTATAGTCATTACTTGTAAATATCATGCCTGTGGAGAACAATGTATTCTTTTCTGTACCTGGTTAAATGATTTCTAATAGAAAGAAAATGATGTGAGAAAGTACTTTTAAAAAAATCCCATGGATTCAGTCACAAAAGAATTACTACTTTAGATATAATCGTGGATTGCCATGTGCTTTAGTTATAAAACTTAAATGTTGAAGTTAGCTTTCTGTTTTTTTGATTGTCTACAGAGTATAGTTTTGGAAATTAAAATGTTATAAATTATTAGTTTTATATTTCTGTTGGGAAATTAATAAAAACTTTTATATAATCAATTTTATTTCATTTGCTATTTAAAATGAATTTAATCTCTTCCTCACCTGTGAGAGAAACAGAATTGCTATATTCCTTATATACTTTATTACACTAAATTACTTCTGACAACTTTTATTTTGGGCTGAAAATGAGACTGAAGAATGCCTTAACTATAACTTTATTTTTCCAACCTAAAGGTTAGCGAGTTACCTTAATAATTGTGGAAATCATATTCATGTTTGCCATTTCCTCTGAAATATAACAAGGCCTAATTTATAAATTGAATTATTTATAAAATAGAAATTCTATACTGAACATAAAAACATATGTTGCTGATTGCATTTTCAAAGTCAGATGTCGTATGTCTTTTGTAGGACGCTGCTCAGATATGCCTTTGCTCAGCTCCGGTCCACTCAGGTCGCTACAGTTCACTGTAGTGCGCAAACTACTTCTCGGCATCTTCTGCAGAAATTGAGCCAGACTTGCATGGTGATCAGCACCAACACTGGCCGAGTATACAGACCAAAAGATTGTGAAAGACTTGTTTTGTACTTAAAAGATATCAACCTGCCCAAGCTTGATAAATGGGGTACCAGTACTTTGATAGCTTTCCTGCAACAGGTAAATCTTATCATTTGATAAGGTTTGATATAATTTGAAACAATTTTATTAATTTCTTATCTATAAAATATCTGCTATTTTCATTTGGGGCCAGTATTATCCTTTCATAGCGTGTGTTTTATAAATCAAATTTCTGATGCCTTTCACGTTTCTTCTAGTTTCCTTTCTTTGACCTTCCTTCTTTTAGAAATTAGTATTGCATCAAGATACTGTATGACATGGGTAGTGAAACCTGAACTCTGCATCTATTACCTGTTCCTTTTCCCTAAAACTAAAGCAGAAGTTGGAGATGGTGGTAGAATTGGGGTAGTCCTTGTTACCTTTTACTGTTTTGTTTATATTCCTCTATCAAGAGTTATTTTTAATAGTGCCCTGGTCTGGCTGCTTTATCCCATTAATCCCTCACTTTGCCTATGTAATGATTCAGAATCCCACGTTAGTATTTAGTAGAGAAGATTTTTTCCTATTTATGTCATTTACATCACATTAGAATCTCTAAACTCTTAAAGGTTATGTTTATTATGTTTATATATATAGGTCCATGTAATGGCAGAATGTGATAATCTAAGGATTAAAAAAACAAAATATTTTCTTTGACTTCTGACACTCTCTTTGGTTTAACTGTTAGTGGATTTATAATATCATCTAGATGTTAATGTTTACTAAACAGAAACACATTTTTAAAATGAGAATAATTCACTTAACATAAACTGAAAAAAGATTTGAATGGCGTGATTTTGTAGTGGTGTAAGAATTTAAAATATATTTCCATCTCAAATTCTTGAGTTATGTAGAGGATAATGATTACATGTGGAAAATATTGAAACTTAGGTAAAATATTTTTGATTAAAATATTTCAAGTATAAAACATTTAAAATGTGTTTATTTTCGAATAGGTATTGACATATCAAGGATTTTATGATGAAAATTTGGAGTGGGTTGGTCTAGAGAATATTCAGATTGTAGCTTCTATGTCTGCTGGAGGAAGACTGGGAAGACACAAGCTTACTACCAGATTTACTTCTATTGTTCGTCTTTGTGCTGTAGAGTATGTATCTTAGTGTTTGAGCTTTTACTTGGAAAGGCATCATATATAATTGTAACTTATTAAGGGTGTCCATTAATGATACTTCTTCAAAATGTAGAGTATACTTAAGTTGTATTTTTTTTCCATGTTCCCAAACTATAGGCAATAATTTAGATTGATAAAAACTTTTTTAGTTATTAGAACTCTATCAGGAAATAGAACCTACTACTCAGTATTATCTTTTCTAAAGTATCAGCATCAGGAATTAAAATGCTGAATTTTAATTTTTACATTTGTAATTTAATGTGATATATAAAAACATAAAATTTTACTGATTAATGTGGTGCTATGGAATATTTTAATAATCATTTGCCAATTGTGTACTGTTTAAATCAGGTTAAACATATCTATCTCCCCATTTATCATTTCTTTCTGGTGAAAGGACTGAAAAACCTTTCTGCTTCTCTCTGAAGTGTGTAGTGCGTGATTCTTGTCCTAGTCACCCGCTGTGCAGCAGCACACTAGAACTTACTGTTACTCTCTGGCTGAGCTCAGTGGCATTTGATTGGCCTTTCTCCACCCCTCCCATTCACCTCGTCTCCCTGATCTTTAGAACCACCGCTCTATTAACATTCTCAGTTTCTATAAGATCAGCTTTTTTATTTCCACATAAGAGAGAGGTCACAGTATTTGCCTTTCTATGTCTGACTAATTTCACCTAATATAGTAGTCTGTCATTCCATCCATGTTTTTTTTCAAGTGACAGGATTTTATTATTTTATGGTTAAATGTAGTATCTCACTGTGAGTATGTACCACATTTTCATTGTTCACTGGTTGGCTGATGACCACTTTGATCATTTGTATGTTTTCTTACTTGATTGTTGATTGATGATCACTTAGATTATATGCATGTTTTCTTATTTGTTTGTTGATTGGCCAGTGAGCACTTAGATTGTTTGCATATTTTTTTCTTGTAAGTAGAGTTGCAGAGAACATACTAGTGCAGATGTCTCTTTGACCTACTGGTTATATTTTCTTTGAATATGTAATAGTCAATTTTACATTTAAATGTTTTATGTATTTTATAAAATGAAAAGCGTTACCAGATTTCATGATGATAACTTGAAAGAGAGTTCAGATCTGAGTATAGGAAAATAAGGCTTTATACAGCTCAGTTCTGTTGTGTATAATTGTTAGAGGACTCTGCATTTTCTGATTTTGTCCTTTCTCCTCTGTTACATTTTCCTTACCAGTTTTGTTGTGCTTTATGCTAATTGCATCTTGTCTGTTAGTAATCCTTTCTGACGTGTCATTGCCACCAGTTACGCTGTATTAAAATAAATTGTGGCTGCATAGAAATGACTGATTTTATTTGTTATATCAGTTTGCTTTTATAGTTCTAAGTTAAATTAGTACAAAGTATGTAAGCTGTAGATAACTCAGAATGCATATCGTTAAGTTAAATTTTTCTTTTGTTTCTAACAATCACTGTTTCTTTTTCAAACATTTATATTTTTAAATAATTTTGTTGGAAATCTATAATAGACTTCCCAAATTTGCCATGGGACACTGGGAATCTGTTTTGGTTGAAATGAGAGTAGGAACTCTGAGCTATCCCTGGCCTCTGGGTCTCAGGAAAACACAGCTTGACTACTCTTCTAACTTCTAACATTAATGGAGGCAACTTGAGACCGTTCTACTTAGTGAAGTGAGTCAAAAGCAGAAAGTGAAATACTGAATGGTTCCTCTGATAGGAGAAACCCAGATCACAATTATCTCAGGGAACTTAAAGTGGAAAATAATGGGAACTGGGGAGTAAAGGGAAGGAGTGGGAGGGTTGAAAAGAGAGAAGGGAAGGAGTGGTAACTGTCACAATTTTGTATGTGCACAAAATAGTTAAGATCAGTGTAAACTTTATGTCTTGCACTTATACATATCAATAAAATGGGGGGAAAGAATATTGACTTATTTCAGCTTTATAAATTTGGTTTTTTGTTTTTAGTTACCCAGAAAGAGAGCAATTACAAACAATTTATGGAGCATATTTGGAAGCAGTTCTACATAAAAATCTAAAGCATCATCCTATTTGGGGTTCTTCTTCAAAAATTTATCTCTTAGCCGGATCGATGGTGCAAGTGTACGAACAGGTATATTTGCATTCATATCATGGTTTTCATGTGTATTAATGTCATTTTCAGAGAACTAACTTTGATCCTGCGTGTGCCTCTTCTGGTATTTTTAATAGACTTCTGTTAGAATGTGAGCTTTTTGAAAACAGTTGCTATTTGTTCTTTCATCCCCAGCATTGTTTCTATTAGGCACCCATAAATAGTTTTTGGATCAGCGAATTAATAGTGGATAGTTATTTTACTGTGAGCTCAAATTTAGCACGTCTAGAATAGGGTTCATTTTTCCAAAAGCAGATCTTCTATTTATTTTTTTTCTGCCGGTCTTCAAATCTGAGACTAACATTTGATGTTGGTATCATTTCTGTTATGGAAAAGAAATGTCCAAAGTATTCTTCCTTGATAAAGTGGGAAGAATACGTCTAAGTAGCATGGAGAATGCAGAAGCATTTGCTGAGCACCTTTTCTTGCCAGTGGTAATCTCAGAGCTACAGAGATGGATCCAGAGTCTCTCCCCTCTGGAAGCTCAGTCTACAGGGGGCCGGGCTTACAGAAATGAGCTGTTACTATGCATGACACATGTAAAGTTACCATATGTTCACATTACAGAGATAGCACAGGGACAGTGAGTAGTGTTGTGTATAGAAACTTGGTGAGGTAAAATTTAATCTGAGCTTTGAGAAGTGAATAGAAGTTCGCATAGTGCTTGGAGATAAAGTTCCGCCCTCAAGTTGAAATTTTCTATCATTCCTGTAAGTCTAAGGTTACTGAAAAATTTATAGCATGATTATATTTTTTAAGTAGATAGTTTACTGTATTTTCTTTGTCAGATACGGGCCAAATTTACAGTTGATGAACAAAGTCACTATTTATTTACTCCTTGCATTCTTACCCAATGGGTTCTTGGTCTCTTCAGATATGATTTAGAAGGAGGTAAGTTTTGCTCATGTATCTGTGTTTGTGTATGTGTGTGCATGCGTCTGCGCTATTTATATATTTGTAATGAGTATATTAAATAAGTATTTTGACAGTAATTACATTTTAAAATAAATTAATTTAAAATATAAACTTACATTTAATATTACTATTACATATTGTATTTTTTCCAAACTGTTAAAACTTGATTTTAGAAAAAAATGATGTTATTATTAATTGTATACAAAGTAAGTTTGATACTCTTTTGGAATTGATATTTTTATTGAATAGCTAGAGATGATAGCATTTAATGCAACTTTTAATTACAAGAATACATTAACTTAATAAAAAAATTTTAAACTTTTTTCTTTTATCCTATATATCTGATGCCAAAATTATGGTATGTAAATTTTCACTTTTCTTTCTAATATAATGTTAAACAGTTAAAATAGACTAATTTTTAAAGATAATTTGAGATATATTACAATTAAAGGAACTTTTGTCTTTTAGGATCATCAAACCATCCATTAGATTATGTATTAGAAATTGTAGCATATGAAGCACGGCGCCTGTTTCGTGACAGGATTGTTGGTGCGAAGGAACTTCATTTGTTTGACAATATTTTAACTTCGGTGTTTCAAGGAGATTGGGGTTCAGACATATTAGACAATATGGCAGGTAATATACAAGAATTTATTTAAACTCATAATTGTAATGAGAACTTTAAACTTTTTGTACCATTAATATGATTTCGTATGTTTAAATAAAAGTGAATAACTTTAACATTGGTTTCTCTGTAAGGAGAATTGCCATTTTTTGTTGGATTTCTGTAGTAATGTTTCCAATAAAATATAAGGACAACAATTGTTTTCTTGGTAAAAAGAGGTTCAGGCCATACTGTTTTACATTTGCAGTGCAAAATTATTCTTTTTTAAAGTATTCACACACATTGTGTTCCAACAGCTATATACATAAGAAACTTAAAGATCATTTAGAAAAGGTTATGTTTGATTATAATGCCTTTTTACTTAGTAATAATGGCTATGCTTTTTCCTGTCACTACATATAATGTCATTAGCACAAAACTTCTTACAGGCTCTTACAAACAGTTTCATCCATTGTCATGGTAAATAAAGCCTCACCACTCACTAAGCAACTGTGTTACATTTAGATTTATTGACACTTGATAATTAATTTGCATTTGTAAAACTACTAAGGGATTTAGTAAAAAATTATTATGTTGAGAGGACCTTTGAAAAAGAAGACCATGATAGGAAATATTTTCTAATAATACTGCTTTTAACCTATGAAATATATTTATTCTTTCAGAGTATATTGTCACGCTTCAAAATATTTCCTAGAATGTGATCTGTATATCTAGAGGTGATATTGGTCCCAGGGCCAAAATTACAAAAGCAAAGAAATATTGACTATTGAAGGCGAGATTTTAAGATTGATAGAAAGAAATTTCTAGGTATCTCCTGAGATTTGGAATTAGGAAATGAGTTATGGAGAACTTATGGTAGGGTGAATTGTAAAAGAAGCCTCAAAATAGTTTAGATTTGGCTTGATTTTGGTTGAGAATTTTTTGTCATTATGGGTAGTGGTTTTCTTAGCTCAATATCTAAGGCTTTGTTCTTAAAAGGTGCTCTCTTTCCCTCTTTGAAACTTGAGTCATTAAAATCTCTTGTTTAGAAAGTGGTATGTTCTTTGGAAAGTTGAAATTACAGACGTTTTATCAGAAGTCTGAATCCTCTGGAGTTTTTTTTTTTTTTTTTTTTTTTTCCTCTCCTGTTTTCTGGGCTTAGGATCAAACCCAGAGGCCTTGTGCATGCTAGTCAAGTACTGTACCACCACCGCATCTCCACCCGTGGAATTTAGTGTCTTTTGGAAGGCTCTGTGTAAGACTCAGAAAAAATATATGCTGTTTTCTCTTTTTGTGTAAATTTTCTCTACAAGAAAGGGTTATATTCCTTGAAAATTCAGGTTTGACATGCTAGATCTAGGCATACAGGATTTTCAAATTGTGAAACACTAGTTTTTTAAAGAAAAATTAATTTTTGACATAAAATAATGCTTATAGTTTCTCAAGTAGGTGGTAGTAACCTACTGATGAAAACAGATATGAAAATCTTTATAGTAGTACATATTATTAGTTTAAATGCTTCACAGATCTGTGGAAGTAGGTAATTAAACTGGTAATTACAATAAAGCAAGAAATGCTTTAATTAGTATAACTTTTCTGAATATGTTCGGGATAGAGGCAGATTTTATGGTTGTCGGAGAGGGAGAGGCTAATTCTTTACTGAGGAAGTTACATTGAAACTTTTAAATGAACAAAAAACATTGAGGTAATTATAGTATCACATGCAGTGGTAGGAATTAGTAAAGGAAGAGCAGATGTAACTTTTACCTGCCTTTTCCCCAATGATAACGTGTAGTCAGATTATAGTGCACCTTTGCAACTAGTACAGTGATATTGGTACAGTTCAGGAATAGAACATTTATATCGCCGCAAGACATAACATGTTGTTTTAATAGCCTCATTTGCTTTCCTCCTATTGCCTGGAAACCACCCATTTGTTCATTATTTCTTTAATTTTGTAAGTTTGAATCTATGATTTTTATTCAACAAATTTTTCTGGAGATACACTTGTATGTTTCAATAGTTTTTCATGTTATTGATGAGTGACTATTTCATTCTATGGATGCTCTATTTCTTTAATAATTCATCTGTTAAGGGACATCTGGGTGTTTTGAAGTTTTGACTGTCAGGAATAAAGTAGCTGTAAACATCTATGTACAGATTTTTATGTGCAATATATTTTTTATTTCTTTGGGATAGATGATGCTTAGGATTGTAGTTGTGACTTTGTATGGTAGTTTGTATGCTTAGTTTTAAAGTAACTGCCAAGCTGTTTTCTAAAGAGGCTGTATCATTTTATATTCTGTTGGTAATATAAGAGTGACCCAGTTGCTTTCTCCTAGCTAACGTTTGTCAAGTTTAAGATCTTTGTACTTAGTCTTGGATTCTAAAGATACTATGTTGTATTTTTTCTTTAAGTTTTATGTTTTCAGTTTATATTAGTTGTCTTTTTAATTTCTTTTTAAAGAGTGATATTTAGATCCGGGTTCTGCCCTTTTCGTGGATGTCCACTTATTGAAAAGAATTTCTGCCTGAATTTCTTCTGTACATGTAAAAAAATAACTAGTAGTATGAGTCTATTTCTGGGTTCTCTGTTACATTGATATGTGCCTGTCCCACATACCAAACTGTATTGATTGTTGCAGCTGGTGTATAATAAATGTTTTTCTTTTAAGTTTTTGAAAATTATCATCACATTCACTATCTTTGCCTTTCTTTCTCACCCTCCCACCCACTTTCACATTCTCTTTCTTTCCACAAATCTCCCTGCATCCTACCATCTTAAAATTGGCCAAACTGATTACTTTTACTTTATATTACTTCTTCAGAAAATACTTTGAGGTACTTTTCTTTAATCTTTTTGTATAAATTTTGGAATCATACTGGATAGAGCAGTCTTGGGTGGCATTTATGTTTTTTAGTGCTTGGATGACATTGCTTTGCGATCTCCTTGCCTTCAGAGTTTGGATTAAAAAATCTGCCGTTATCCTGGTGGGCTTATCTTTGTAGGTCACCTTCTGTTTTTCTCTTACCGCTTTTAGTAAAAGAATGTCTGTGTATTTTCTCTTTGTGTTGGGTTTCTAGAATTTTAATTATGATGTGTCGTGATGAGGATCCCTTCTGATCAAAGTTGTTTGGTGTTCTATATGCCTGCAAAAGTTCCATGTTAATTTCTTTTCTTAGATTTGGGAAATTTTCCTTCATTATTTCATTAAACATGTCCTTTAAGCCTTTTGTTTTGTCCTCAGTCTTCTCGATTCCCATAATTCTGAGGTTATTTCTCCTTGAATCGTCTGTCAGTCGTTGTAATGACTTGCTTTCTTTCTTTACTTTGTATTCTTCGTGGCCTGTATGTTGCAGCTTAGTCACTTTATTTTGTAGGTCTGACATACTATTCTGAAGTTGTTTAAAGTGGTTGCTTATTATTACCTGTGTGTTTTTCATTTCCTGAATATCTGCATTCAATTTTTCTGTATCTCTGTTGTGTTCTTCTCTTATTTCTTCTTTTGTCTTCATTATCTTCTGGTATATTTCTTCTCTGGTCTCCTCTAGTTGCTTTTGAAGGCTTGCTTTTTGCTTATCTATGTATTGGTGTAGCTCTTCTGCTATCTGTTTTATTTCCTGCTTTAATTCCTGCTGTAATTCACTGAATTTCTGGGCCCAGAAAATGCCATCATTTTAGCCATATTCATCGTTGTTTATCCTGACTTCATCTCCTTGTGTTTCAGGTCTTTTTGTAGGAGATTTGTGACTGCGCTTCCCCATTTCTTCTTTGGTCTCCCCTAATTTCTTTTCAAGGCTTGCTTTTTGCTTATCTAAGTGTTCTTATAGCGCTTGTGTTGTTTTATTTCCTGCTTTGCTTCCCGGTTTAATTCCTACTTTAATTCACTGAGTATCTGGGCCCAGATGTTACCATCATTTTTGTCCTTTTCTTTGGGTTCTGCAATTTCAGCACCCCTTGCACCCTCCCCTGGGGAGTCAGATCTTTTTTATAAGATTTGTCACCACGTTTCCCCATGGTTCTGCTACCTCTGACTGTCTCTGGTACGTAGGAAAGAGAATGGCTCCTGCTGACGTCACTGCCTGTGATGGCTGTTGAGCCCCGTTTCTAATCAGGGCTCCCGGGGCCTTTTGTAGGGGGAGTGCACGCTGCGTTTGTGCACGGATTGGTGCTTCTGAGGCTGGGGCTGGGGCTGCCCGCAGCCAGTGATTCCCACTTACCCGGATCCGTGCTTACCTGGGGCTGAGGTTCTGGCCTTCGGACCTTGTTTGTGATGTTGTGGGTGCCAGCAGCTCGGGCCATGCCTGGTGGGCTGCTTCTGACCCGCCCACAGCCTCCTCCCCCGTTGTTGTGTACTTAGTCCTCTCCCAGCTCTGTCCTCTCCCAGTTCCATTCAGTCAGATGGTCAGGTCCCTGCGAGCTTTCCTCCGGGAGCCATTTGCAGCTGGCTGCGGTGGCTTTCTGGACTGCGGGGATTTTTTTCCTCCTCTGGTTTCGATGATCCTTCGGAGTTTCTGGCCTCCCGCTGGTCGCCTTTCAGTTTCTGGGAATGCTCTTCTCTTTCCTAGCTACACCAAACACGCTTTTTCTAAATATCTTCTTGACTTTTTACGTGAGTTGATGAGGAGACATTGTGCAGTGCTGTTACTCAGCCGCCATCTTGACTGGAACCTCTTTTTTGATGTTATTGTTTGAAGTCTTTGTGTCTTAACTGGCCTTTACTGATACTTCCAGTGATGGTGTCTATGGCTTTAAAGTAATTTTCCTGTTTTTTTCTGGGAGTGATAGCAATTGGATTGATGAACAGAAAAATAATTTTGTAAGCAATCTACCTGTTCTTCTATTTCTTCTATTACATATAAGACAAAGTATCTTTCATTTTTACAGATAGTTTCTATGTTACCTGGGGAGCTGGACATAATGTAGGTGCAAGGCCAGGCCCAGGGCAGCCATTACCACCGCATGGAAAACCACTTGGAAAATTAAATTCTGCAGATCTCAAGGATGTTATTAAGAAGGTATCCTATAAATCATGCATGTGCTTTAAGATTTGGTTATAATTGTGGGTGTTTAAAGATGCTTATTGGAATACTTTAGGGAAGGGAGATGAAATATAAAATAGACAAAGCTAATTTTGTTCAGAATTGGAGTCCATTGTGAGAGATGTATGGAAGTATGTGCATTATGTAGCTATGTATGAGATTACTGACATATGGTTTAGAAGAAGACATTTGTTGAGAATAATAATGAAGCTTAACTCTAATTGAGAAATCACCTGTAGTTGTTAAACTTTGGTGAACATCAGAATTACTTAGAGAAGTAGAAAGCCCTGATTCTCACCCTCAGAGAGTTCAACTCTGTAGAGAATCCCAGAGTCGAAGTAGCTAATAAGTTGTCAGAGAATGTCTGTCCTCATGGGCCACTGCTGCTTCTAGTAGCATGGTTTGAGAGAGAAATGTTGTTTTTTTTTTTCCTCACCTTATGTGCTTTCTTTGTTTTATTCTTTTAGTTTTGTTGAAATAAAGAAATATTGTGTATTTTTCATTAAAATTAATATTATAAAAGTTAGTGTGGATTTTGTGTCAGGAAAAGTTTTTTTGTGATCTGGTAAACTGATCAATTTGATGTAATTGAATATTGCAAAATATGGAGATGTTAAAATGTACAAATGTGTGTGAAATTTGATTGTCCTTTTCCTCTTCCTGTATCAGAGTGTGGCTAGTGGGGAGGGAGGGCATGGTGCACGTGTAGCATTTTGAGTAATTCCCAAGCAGCGCGCAAGACCCAGAGTTCACAGGAGAGTTTTTAAGACTAGGTTTTGGAGTTATAAGATTGTGTCATGGTCTATACTCACTGATTGGTAACAACAGATAAAATTTGAGAGATCTTAAAGTTTTTGAATTAACCTACTATTTCTTACTGCTCTTTCCAGTGTGTTAATGTCCAAGGGTAACTGAATTTTGTGAACTTTTGAACTTATTTGATATTGTATACATTTTTCCCTAGAGAATACTTACATAAGTTGAATCATTTGATAGGTATAGTATTGAATGTGAGGTGATGTGTAATCATTTTTCCTCTTTTTGATGAATGTATTTTGTTGCATAATTAGGAGTTACATTAACTGTAAAGTATTCTTTGTTATCTTCTGAAAGGGTCTTATTCATTATGGACGAGATAACCAGAATTTAGATATTTTACTCTTTCAAGAAGTTCTGGAGTACATGTCTAGGATAGACCGTGTGCTGAGCTTCCCTGGAGGCTCTCTTCTGCTAGCCGGGCGCAGTGGTGTGGGTCGTCGGACCATCACATCTTTAGTCAGTCACATGCATGGAGCAGTGCTGTTTTCGCCAAAGATTTCCAGGGGATATGAACTGAAACAGTTCAAAAATGATCTCAAACATGTGAGTTGCATAGTCTTTTGCTTTATTTGGCTTTAAATAATATTAGCTATTCTAAATGCCTTTAAGTCTCATATGCAACAGTCTTAAAATTTTATTAGTATTTATTTATGATAAACAATAATTACATTTATCATGGGGAATTGGAATATTTATCTGTTATATCTTAATTTTTTTGCCTCCCTTTCCTTGAGAAATCTCCCTTTCCTTTCCTCATTCTTTCATTTCCATGTTCTCTTTCCATCACAAATTCTACCTCCCTGTTTCCTTTCAATAGCCTTTGCTTGAATCTAGATGATTACTTTTGTCATTATTCTTATAAAATTACATGTTCTTTTTAAGTAAAAAAGATACTTTTATTGGGTTTTGTTGGTGCAGTTTACCCCAGTTAGGTGATTTTAGTGGACAGGAATGATAAACAAAAGGGTAGAATTTACACAGGAAATATGGGAGGATGTACAGAATTAAGTTTTAAGCTTTTGTTTTAATGTGTAAAATAATCAAAAATTTTCTGTATTTATTCATGGATTTGAATTATTATCTATAATATATGCTAAAGTTTGGTTAGATTTTGATTATTTAATTCTAAATAAATGTAGCAACATATCTTGTATTGTGATTGTCAATTTTTCACTGTACCAAAAATGCATAAAGATTATTAAAAGTATTTTATAATTTTGCAGGTGTTGCACCTTGCAGGGTTAGAAGCACAACAAGTGGTTTTACTTCTTGAGGATTACCAATTTGTCCATCCTACATTCTTGGAGTTGATCAATAGTCTTTTGTCTTCAGGCAAGTGAATAGTTTTCATTAAAAAAAGAAATAATTAAAACTTAAATAAAATTGCATAAAAGTTGCCTGTGTTTCAGAGAACTTTTTGCATAGTTCTTACTAAAGTGATACAGAATTGTATTGATTATAGTTGGAGAATTGAGAAACTTCATTTTTATAAATCTAATAATTTAGGAAATATCTAAACATTGTTAGTATTGACTGTCAGTGAATATACCGAAGACTTGATCCTCTTATGTTTATGGTATGCTATGATCTGTTCTAACCTTTGAGAAAGTTACCTGCCAGTACTTATTGAAAATATCCTATTCATTTGATGTAACATCCTATTATACATGATAGAATCATGTAAGGTTTGATACTTGTTCCAAGAACTTTTTGTTATTTAAGTATGAAATAAACTTTTTGTTAAAAACTAGTTACAATTGTGTTGATATTTCCATTGTGAGGACAAAAGGAGGAAGTTCTTTTATTTTCAACTCTGTTTTTATTTATTAGTTTGTTTTTTGAGGCAGGGTTTTGTTCTGTAGTCCAGGCTGGTTCTGAACTCACTGTGTAGCCCAGGCTGTCCTTAGACTCAAGGCAATCCTCCTGCCTCAGCCTTCCAGGTGCTGAGATTACAGGCATGGGCCACCATGCCTGGCTTTCAACTCTGTTTTTAATAAATGCTTGTTTTTTTTTGTATTGTGCTTGGAGAAATAGTCTTTTCCCCACTATTTAGCTTTAGCTTTAGTTAAAGAGAGTAATTTATAGCATGTATTATCTTCATATAGGTAGAGAAGGAGAAATACAGACATGGTCTGTAAATAGGGGGTATACCAATTTTTGTTTTCTTGATAGTTCAAGTTGATAATGGCTTAGTGAAAGTGATCGTACTAGAGCAGACTTAGAATGTTTGTGGTTGTTTTAAAGAGGTAAGCTTGCAGTTTCTTGTGAGTTATTCCTTTAAGAAATATTAGTAAGCTTTCTTACATACAGTAGCAAATCTTAAAACTGGACTTATGTGGCAAACAAAAGGTGATCAGTTCCTCTTTCAAATGCTTAAAGTCATAATCAGCTTTAATTTGTTATTATTCTGTTGCTTAGAGTAGGCCATGGAATAGTGCCCCTGTTTGCTAGTACAAGTTCATTTGTTCATTCATTAATTTACTCATTTAAGAAATATTTATTTTCCTTATGCTCAGGTAAAATTTTCCTAGGTTTTAATATGGAATGTTACGAAATACTTCTTCTTTGGTAATTCAGAATCTAAGAAAAGGAAAATCACTCATTAAATATTATGATAAATTCTAAATAGTGATATTTGGATTGTATATAAAAAAGAGTGCCTTCCTTAGCATATAAGTATTTAGAAAGTTTGTGGACACAGTAACTGGCAATATAGTGTCTCAGAGGAAGATGAGCAGATGGCTACATGGCCACATTCCAGGGAGAAAGAATATTTTCTTTGATTTGTTGAACACAAAGAAGTTCTTTGAGGCTAGACATAAGTTTTGTGGGGAAAGCGAGGGGACAAAACCTGTAAGGGCAAATAGATGGCTAGATTACATTCTTGAATGATTCATTTAGGAGTTTAAATTTTATTAAATAAAGGCTGTGAATATAGATTTAGAATCATATATAGGGTTTATGTAACTTGGGAGAAAAGACTGAATAAGGGCAGATGATATGAAAAATTTAAAGCCTTATGTATGTAATGTGTTTTGAATAGATATTTTGTGACCAAAATTAAAAAGAAATGATGTATATATTTTTTGTAGGTGAAGTCCCTGGACTTTACACTCTTGAGGAATTAGAGCCTTTGCTCCTGCCTCTTAAAGATCAAGCTTCACAGGATGGTTTTCTTGGACCAGTGTTTAATTACTTCACATACAGTAAGTGATACAGAATTAATTAATCAAATCAAACTCTGATTCAGGTAAAGTAAGTGCCATTTAACTTTTCCTTTTCCTGTGAAGCCTTTAAGAAAGTAACATAAATGGTCTGTAGGTTAGACTGAAGTAAAAACACTGTAGCAAAAATTTACCAAAAGGCAGTGAGGAAAATGAGATAATGTTCTTTGGAATATTTATTTTCATGTGATACATTTGTGCTACTTTAATGTCTTCTGTTTTAAAGAGCTATGAAATTATATTGTGCTGGACTTTTTAGTTTTTTAGAAAATGAATAATTTTTAATCCAGGAACAGCTTTAGTTACAAATCTAAAATTGAAAAAAATTAAAAAATAAGATAAAAACAAAATAATTTTTGGTCAAGAAACAGTTTTAAATACAGATATAAAATTGAAATGAATTTTAAAAATAAAAACAGACTACTCAAGCATTACTATTTTTCTACCTCTCATGGATACGTTTCAGAATATTTATGTATGTGTAAACATTCTGACAAACACATACATTTACAGTTATTTCTAACCACAGAAACAAATTCTACTATGCATTATCTCGTAGCTTATTCTATTTAATAAAGGGCTCCTATTATTCAGTTTAAGGACATTTTAATCTCATAAAACCAGATCATTGTAGATTTCATGATTCTGTTATTGTGCTTGTAATTATCTATGATTATAGTTTTCTTATGCATTTCTTAGGAATTCAGCAAAACTTGCATATTGTCTTGATAATGGATTCTACAAATCTGAACTTTATAGTAAATTGTGAGAGTAATCCAGCTTTGCATAAGAAATGCCAGGTATTGTGGATGGAATGTTGGTCTGACAGCAGTATGAAGAAAGTAAGTGTAATATTTAAATTTGAAAATGAAAAAAATGTGTATTTACTTGTGAAGTTACTGATTTTCACAGCTGCTCTTTGCTGTTAATTTTAGCGTCCCCTTGATTGTGGCAATGAACATTTCTCTTACATTTGAAAAGATCTGTATTTTATATTTGCTCTTTTTTTTTTTTTGTTTTGGAGACAGGGTGTCACTCTGTGGCCCAGCTGGTCCTGAACTCCCTCTGGAGACCAGGCCGAGGCAATCCTTCTGTCTCAGCCTCCCGAGTTCTGGGATTATAGGTGTGCACCACCACGCCTGTCTTCTTTGGTGCTGGGGAATGGAACTCTGGTACTTACCGCTTACTAAGCAAGCGCTTTTAACTTCTGCGCCATTTCTCCAGCCCTTATACTTACTTTTGTATGATAGTTTGAGTACGGAATTTTAACTTGAGGATTATATTTTTAATTAAGGACCAGAGGGATAATTCTTTAAAATTTTAAGGTTTTAATTTTCTAATCTAATATATGTTAGCTTAGAATTTTAAGAATCTTAGCAATAATATTAACAATTAAAAATTTTAAATCTGTTTTTTATTTATAGCCGCTATGCTGTATGTTTGGAGGCGGATGAGCTTAATATACGAAATCAAAACTGTGTTAATGAGAAGTGTCTTATTTTCTTAATAGTTTTCAACATTGTCATTTGAATATTATATTCCCAGTCATTTTTTCTTTTTCTGTAATAGAAATAAAGACTAATGCCTGCCACAATTCAGAGTAGATATAATTTGAGGTATAGTCATAGACTTAAAGATGTGGTTGTGTTTTAGATAGATGTCAGTAAGTAAAGGACTGGAGCCGGGCCTAGTGGCTTAGACCTGTAATCCCAGCACTTTGGGAGGCTAAGGCAATAGGATTCCAAGGTGAAGCTCAGCTTGGGTAATTTAGTGACTTAGTGAGACTGTCTTAAAAAAATCTTAAAAAAAATGGGGGGTTGCTGGGGGCACAGCTCAGAGTGAAGACTCTAGGCTCGATTCCCAGTAAATGAAAGATAGAGAGAGAGGAAATGTATTTTAGTCTGAAGATATTATATGATCAGAGTCAGTCATTAAGAGGAAGTAATTAAAAGGTGCTAGATAGCTACTACTGTTGTGTACATTAAAGCTACAACAGAGAGAAAAAATCTTGATCTCATACATCGTGTCACTGATAACTGGAGGAAAACTTTCTAGGTGAAGATTTTGAGACAAGATTACACCTGATGATTTTTAGGGTTGACAGGAAGCCATAGAACAGTTAATGGGGAGAATAGCAGGAAATGCTGTCAAGGAAATAGGATGCCTAGTGGGGTAGGGTTTAGTAGGTCATTAGAAGGATTTTTAGCTTTTCCTAATAATTTGCTTTTGGAGGATTTTTGAGCAAAAAATGTTTTAATGGTATTACTCTGGTTTCCAGGTTGAAAGTAAACTGGTAGGGAAGGGAGAAACAGCTTTAAAACAATTGTAAAAATCCAGATGTGAGGAAAGGGTGATGCCTTGAGCTTCAGATCTTTGGGGAGATGTGAAGAAGTGGCTGAAATCTGGATATATTTTGTAGTAGAGCAACAGGACTCGCTAATGGCAGTATAAGAGAAAATGAGGAGGCAGGGAATCATTCGAATATTGTGGCTTGAGCCACTGAAAGATGAGATGACCGTCAGTTGAGACAGGGAAACTGGGGGATGACCATGTGAAAAGCAAGTTAGGATGTTTTCATACTTAGATGTGTAAAATATGATGCCAGTCATATGGGTCGCATGATGCGGGCCTACAATCTCAGCAGTGTGGAGTTCATAAATGTTCTGTATGTTTTAGATACCTGAAATGTTATTCGGTGAAACAGATGGTGAAGAAAAACATAGTGATAAAAAGAGAAAAGAAGAAAAGAAAAAAAATTCAGGTAGTATTTTTGTTAAAATTAGTTTTATCTAATTGTAATTTAGGCAGCAATTGACTTTTGTGATTGATTTCTAATTAGTTGACACTTTTAATACTATATAACTATTGAAATTCCTGATTATGGATTTTAATAATGATAACAGTAACAAAGTTAAATTTCTTATGTAAACTAAATTTTAAAGCCATTCTTATTTTTAATTTTATTATTATTTATTTATTTATTTGAGACAGGGTCTTACTTTGTAGCCAAGGCTGATCCTAAACCCTGCTGTTTAGTCCAGGCTAGTCTTGGATTCATGGCAGTCCTCCTGCCTTAGCCTCGTGAGTTCTGGGAATACAGGTGTGCACCACCATGCTTAGCTTTATGTGATGCTGGGGAATTGAACTTGGGGCTTCACACTTGCTAGCCAAGTGCTTTAACTGCTGTGCCACTTCTCCAGACCCCCTTTTTATTTTTAAATGAGTATTTTTGTCATCTAATATGGAATACAACAGAATACTTGCTGTATGAATTTAAGAAATTAAAATTCTTTACATGATTTAGTGATCTTAAAGTCCTATTTAGTCTTTGATGAGGACTCTGTACTTCTCAGATTAGCTAATTACTTAGATCTATCATTGACTCACTTTAAACCTGGAGAAGTTTTATGATAATTTTTGCATAGAGACATATTTTGTGAACTACAATTCTTAGCTTTTTCAACTTGAAATTAATTTTGAATGTAAGACTGAGTTTTAACCATTGCTTGTTTTATGTTTCTAACCATCTAATCATCAAATATTTATTAAACTTGCTTTATACTAGGTTTAGCACTAGGTACTAGAGATGACTTAGTAGTTTGTAGATTACTAAAACCAAGAATTATCAATATATATAAAAATAATGCTCTGATATATAATAACAAGATAAGTGATGGTAGAAGTTTATGTAAGTGGATTTCAAAGTGGAACTGTAACTGGCAGATATTGTAGGAAATAGAAATTTCCAAGACTAGCAGTGTAGCCGTGTAGGGTACTCTGATGAGAGCGCAGGCTTGGAGAAGTAATACCGGTCTTTTGGTAGAACTGCAGACAGCCTAAAGGGCTGACACTTAGGATGTACACATGTTGGAGTTTACACAGGAGAGAGGAATATTGTCAGGGCAAATGAGGAAGAGCCATCTACCTTATGCTGCATTTGGGTTCTAGCTTGTGGGTGATCTGAGGTTACTTGGAGATTTTGATGGGGATGTAACTAGTCTTGTTTCAGAAATAGCAGTCCGTTTCCACCCCTTTCTTTATTTACTGGAAAAATAGATTGTTTAGGAGAACATGAAGACAATTAGACCTCTTTAGAAGTCCATCCAGGAATTTGAGAGATGTGATAAAGGCTTGAGCCCAGGAAAAGGTGAGAATGGAAAGGAAAGGCACAGGGGCTTGAACATGTTAGGTAGTAGTCTAAACATGGTTTGATTGCTTAATGGCCATGGCTTATGCAGATGGAGGAGGGCTCAGGGCCCTGTTACAGAACGCCAGCTTGAGAGCTTCACTTCGGCAGGGTACATAGAGGGAAAATGAGTCAATGAGGCGGGTGTGTTGGATCATGGACATACTGAATCTCACATGGACTGACTTCTTGGATTTGGAATTCTGTTTGCTCTGTATCAGTGGGAGTGGATAGGTATGGGTTGGCTTGGTATCTTCTATTCACACAGGCTTTTTGGTAAAGCTCACTTTTTGAATACATGGTCAATTTACATGCTATGACAGCATGAATAACTTTCGTCAGTGAAAATGTTCAGGGGAAATATATAATAGTGGGATGATGGAGACCATTGAAAATTAGATAATACTATTTATTAAGAAACTTTGGAACTGTGAATAGAAGTCTAGGAATACCTGTGCATATTAAAGCCAAGATGATGTCTCATAATTAGTATGGAAATACCTAATATGTAATGATTATTTTTTCTCATGCTTAATGTGGTATGCTTATTTTATTTTTCTTTTATTTTTCTAGTCGATTCTGACTTTTTAAAGTCATTTTTATTGATCCATGAGTCTTGTAAATCTTACGGTGCTACACCCAGCCGATATATGACCTTTCTACATGTATATTCTGCCATTAGCAGCAGCAAGAAGGAGGAATTATTAAAAAGACAGAGTCATTTGCAGGTATAATATTGAAAATATGTGGTGATTTTTTAATCTTATTTTTAAAATATTTCATCTTGAATTATTGGAAATAAGGGTTATGAAAATTACAAGGACATGTTAATTATGGTATATACTTAATGTAAATAGTGCACTGTATTGAGAAAACAATTTTACTTCCCTCTGTTTCTCAGTAGATTATAGTACCAGTTTGTATCTGTTTTTGATTTTCTCACTTTTAAATTGAATGGTATTTATGTACTTTTGATAGCTTATGTTGCTCTTCTTAAGAGTTTTTTTTCACATAAAAGCATGTTTAGAAATTTTAAAATCTACTTTTTTATTTTAAGCATAACCTTATGTTATAAAATTGAAAGTATATTTTAAAAAGAAATTTAAAATTGATTCCATTTAGTTTGAAATTGTATAAAGTAGTACTCTCATTCATATTGCTTAGTACATTCTATGCAGTTTTTTTCCCTATATTTCTCTAAATATAAAGCTTTAACTGACATTTGATATTAGAGTGCCAGCCTCTGAGGTTGTGTGAGGTCATTTCCTCTCAAAGTTCTTTCTTTGTTAAGTTAATAAACTAGAATTTATCTTACTTGACATAATTATCATTCTTCTTGCCTCTATGATTTGCTTTCATTATGTTAAGACACCAACTGCTCATGGCTTTGTGTAATGCCTGATTTAATTCTTGATGGTATTTTGGGTAAATTACCTAAATTTGCTTAGGTTTGGCTTAATTGGTTTAGCAGTAATTGTATGTGTAGATATATTTGATAAAATTGTAGACAGAGAACATGGCTTTGATGTTAGGTATGCAGTAGTATTTTTCATCATTATTTTTCTCTAATTCTAATTTGTTAGGTAACAAAATCTAGCTCACATTATGGAAGGGGAGAAATTTTTTGTGTCCATTCTTTGAATTAGTCATGGGAAATGGGATAGAGCACCATAATGGCTAGGTCAGTGTAAAAGGGTACCCAAGGAGAGCAGAGAACTCATTTTGGGTAACACTTCACCAGAACTGTACAGGAGGTGCACAAAAGAAGTCACATCCATTGTAAGTGAGTGATCTGTGAGTCCTTCTGCCCCATGACACTAAAAATCTGAAAAAAGTTTAGTGAGGTTAGTTTTGGTTTGTTTTCTGTTTGTTTCACTGTCTAACACACTGAATAAATAGTGTTTAACACCATGTTTAACCTTTCAAATATGTGTTAACCTGTTGAGTTTTACTGTGATGTTTTAAAGCTTGTTTTTTTTCTTAAAAATTCTGGAGATATTTTTACTACATCTTACAGGGAAAATATTAAATAAATTATAAATATCAAAAGAAAAAGCTGTATAACTTCTTGTTACCATTTTGTATATACTTCTGTGTTTGTTCCACTGACTATTTGTAAAATTCCTTGTTTACATTGCTGTTCAATATTTTGTTGATGTAGGCTGGTGTATCTAAACTAAACGAAGCTAGAGCTCTTGTAGATGAACTAAACAGAAAAGCTGCAGAACAGAGTATATTGCTTAAAACTAAGCAGGATGAAGCAGATGCTGCCCTTCAAGAGATCACAGTATCAATGCAGGTAATGCTTAGAATGAGTACAAAAATACAAAAAAATAGAGAAATCATTTATGCCTACTTGTCACTCAGTACAAAAAATAACCTTTTTTACTTACATGTGTTTGAAAAATATTGTTGGGGCTGAAGGCTTGGCAAAGTGGTGAGAGTGCTTTCCTAGCAAGTATAAAGCCCTGGAGTTTGATTCCCTCCCCAGTACCACATAAACCAGATGCAATGCTGCACACCTGTAATCCCTGCCCTTGGGAGGCTGAGGGAAGAAGATAGGTGTGTGTTGAAGGCCAGCCTGGACTATGTAGTGAGTTCAGGATCAGCCTGGACTACAGAAGGAGACCCTGTCTGAAAAACTAAACAAAGAAAAATATTGTTAATCAATACCTAATCAGACTGATAGCCTACTAGAATGCTAGAATTACAGTTCTGTACCACTTCTGGCTCAAATATTTCTATGTTTTATAGAAGACATTTTTTTGAACTGGGGTCTTTGAACTACATCTCTAGGTCTTTTTATTTTTATTTTGAGAGTCTTACTAAATTTCCCAAACTGGGCTAAAACTTGGTGATCCTCAGTCTCCCAGTGTGTTGGAGTTGCAGATCTGCACCACTAGGCCCATCCTGCTTTTAAATTATAAGTACTGTTATGATTTGGATTGGGAACATCCCTCAACAGCCAGTTGTATTAATAGGTAGTGGGTTACTCATGGAACCATGTGTTTTTAATAGGTGGGGACTGGTTGGAAGGGACAGAACCCTGGTCTTGCTCCAAAAAGGGCAGATTAGTGGGACAGGACCTGGAAGATTAGGTCCATCTGTTTTTTCTCTCTCTTGACTTTGTATCTGCCATGCCATGACGAGTTTTCCTTCAGCTGTCATTTTGCTATGTGCTTCTACTATTGCCAGCTGCCCATATATGGGCTGTGACCTGCTGAAACTGAGCTAAAAAAAGGCTTTTTTTCTCTTAAGTCATTGAGATTTTGTCTCAGCAACAAAAAAGTAACTAAGACAGAATTGGTATCAGAAGTGGAGTCGTTGCTCTGATTTTAACCATTGATGTGGTTTGGAAGCCTTTGGAAGAGGTTAGTAGGAAGTTTGGAAAGGTTTGGTGATGCTAGCTAGAGGAGCTGTAGAATGCTGTGAGCTGAGTTTAATGGGAGATTCTTGTCAGAGCTCAGAATACCACAATGGTGGTAGAAGTATGAACTGTAAAGGCCAGGCTCAACAAGTTTCAGATGGCAGTTGGTCCAGAAATCATGCATGCTGTGTTCTGGTAGGCATAGTATTGGCATTTTGCCCCGATTGTGGGACTTTGCCTAAAGCTGTGATTAAAGACAGTGGACTAAGTAATGTGGTGGAGGAAATCTAAAGGTAGCTCAATGTTTATGCTGTCACATAGGTGGCGTCTGTGGCTTTTAACCAGCTCTACCCTGAGAAACAGGAGAAAATGACAGAAGAGCACATAGCTTTTAAAGAGATCAGCATTAAAAAAAAAGAAGCCAAGTACTTAGAATCAGGATTATAATAAAGATGCTTTGAGAACATCTCAAAAATCAGAAAGACCCCACTCTTTACCAGTTAAAGGGTGGGAAGACAAAAGACCCTGAGGAGGGTATTCTTTGGCATCCAGGAGGACCAAAGAGACAAATGTTTACCAGGGGTATAGGACTGATTGGAATGTTTAGTCAAGACTGAATTTACTCAAGTATTCAGCCACCAGGAATTCAGCCAAATCTAAGAACTCAGAGGCCTCACCATTGATTCTGTAAGGAGGCCAGGCTTCTGCTCAACCAGTAGCAGACTTTGGTGACATCCATACAGTGCTGGCTTTACAGGCATACAGAGTGCAAGAATCAGGTCAAGATTGTAGAGGAAGGCCCTGGAGGCAAGGTAGTGTGTCCCTGGGAGAGCAATGTGAGAAGTTATGGAGGAGGTCTACAGGCGAGCCCAAAGAAGAAGCCATGATGGTTACAGCCAGAAGCAATGCTATTGATGCAGTGTCTCCAAGCTGTTTGCAGTTCACTTTTTTCCCATTTTGATCCAGCTGCTGTAGACTGAACTGCAGGATTCAGTGAGGCTATAGGTTGAACTTATTTTGGTCTGATTGCTTTGTATTCTCCTATTCATCCCTTTTGGAAAGGAAATTGTGTGTTGAGAGTTCAACTTTTTGTGATATTCACGTGGGCTTACAACTGTTTGACTTGAGTCTCTGAGGAGACTTTGTATTTGGACTTTTTAACAGTACTGGAACTGTTAAGACTTTGGCAACTGTTAGAGAAGGACTGTATACGTTTTACACAAGGAGGTGGGCATGAGTCTTTTGGGGGCAAGCTGTGGAATGTTACGGTTTGGATCTGCTATATCCTGCAAAAGCCTCACGTGTTATTGAGAGGTGAGGCCAGCTTGGAAGGGACAGAAGGGGTGGATTATTGGGACAGGACCTGGAATGGTAGCTCCACCCTTTCTCCCTCTCTCGGTTCTCTGTCTGCTATTCTTTCTTTCAGCTACGGCTCTGCCATGTACTTCTAACATTCCTGCCTGCCCATGTATGGATTGTGACCTTCTGAAACTGTTGGCCAAAATAAATCTTTCCTTCCTTAAGATGTGGATGTAGAGTATTCTGTCTTAGTGACAAATATATAATTTACTTAAATATTCCTATAGGATGCTAGTGAGCAAAAGACAGAACTTGAAAGATTGAAGCACAGAATAGCAGAAGAAGTTGTTAAAATCGAAGAGAGAAAAAACAAAATTGATGATGAGTTGAAAGAAGTACAGGTAAGTTTAAAAGAATATTATCTAGGATCTATTTACATTTTGACTACTAGTTGTGTATAGGAGATTATATATTATTTGTAGCTTAAGTTATTTTCTGATGGTGTTATCAAACAGGGCTTTCAACTACATATTACGTATCACAAAAAATGAAAGAAAACCTGCCAGAAAAAATAAGTGAATTTTAAATTACTGATGGAAATTAGAAATAATCGTTGCTTTCTGTGAGCCTTGTTGTTTGGCTGTAGAGAGAAAATTGTAAGTAAAGTTGGTGGATGTGAGAGCAATGTGGCTGCAGCCTCTCTCACCCCATTGATCACCAGGGTTGATTTCAGCTGAACTAGCTGGCTAGGTGGGTGTCCCCTTCTTCCTTCACTGCTCCATGTGTGTCCCTCCTGAAGGTGCACACTTGGCTGAAGAGGACAACTGTCCCCATTAGAGGAGGACCCTTTCATGGTCAAGGGTGTACGAATAGCTGTACTCACCTGCTAGATCCTTCAAACAGGCTCTCAAAAAGTAAAGGCAAACTGTTAAGCTCTCTTTCTTTAGGCTTGACTAAATTTTCCAATCCTAACAGGTGATCTCTGAAAAATTGCAAAGTATCTCAGAACAGACAGATTTTCTAGATTAGAATGTTGTAGTTATTTTGGCAAGAAGCCTGACTTGCTCAAATTGAGCATTTTGAAATTTGAAGTTGAGAACATCAGTAACTCTATTTACAATAAGTACTAGGTCATTTATGTTATTGATTTTTGAAAATATGTATTTTGAAAGTAAACTTACCTTTTTCTTTTTCAGCCTTTAGTTAGTGAAGCTAAACTAGCAGTTGGAAACATTAGGCCAGAATCTCTTTCAGAGATTCGCTCACTTCGCATGCCACCTGATGTAATCCGAGACATTCTTGAAGGAGTTTTAAGGTTGATGGGTATTTTTGATACATCTTGGGTGAGCATGAAAAGGCAAGTCTTGGAATTTGCGACTAGTATTATTTCTGCAATGAATTGTATCTTCTTTTACAATTTGCAATACTTATTATTTCTCAAACTGATTTTTATCTAAATATATAGGTAAACACCTTGTCCTGGAATTTTAAGATGTTCTGTTTAATCATGTATCAAGTTCTATGTATTCATTCTCCTTGTAATTTTTCAAAATAGAAGGGAAGGAATTTCTAAGAGTCTTTCAGAATGACTCATTTAATAATGTAAATGCTACTCTCAGAGTCTTGTATTTTGGGAGATGAGGTGGGGAGAAAAGGATGATGATGATGAGGAGAAGACATGAGCGAGCCATGTGTAGTCTGAGAGATGTTCTAAAACAGGGTGAACCTTACCTAATGTGGAGATTACAGCTTCCGATTTGTTGTAATATTGGTGTTAGGGACTGTGCTGATGTTAAGTTCCTTATTGAGACTTTGGTTGTGTACAGTCTTTTTTTAATTGAAGAGGAGAGAAGAGATTTGGATGAGGAGATTCTTTAAAATACATTAGAAAGGAGTCAGAAGCTTTTTTTTTTGTATCTTATTTACAGTTCTGGGTATTGAATCCTAAGGCCTTTGCACTGAGCTATATGCCTAGCGTTGTGTTGTTTCTTAGTTTGTACTAAGTTTTGACAAGACTGTAAGTTGCCCTGGTTGGGCTCAAACTTGAGTTCCTCCTGCTTTAGCATTCTGGGGTGTAAATGGTATATTGAAGAGCATGAGAGTGTCTGGTAGTGTACAAGTTAAGATGTAGGTGGAACCAAAAGACCGTGGTTCTAAAATTTTACTCCTTGCTCTAGTTTATTCATAGTACGTTAGATCGATGGTTTTGTACCTTGTTGTAGTTTGTCTTTGTTATCTATAAAAATTGTGATAGCTAGTAGAGACTTAATTTTTACTACTCTGTTATCTTGTTAACTAATACATTAAAAGCAGTACCTATATCATTTTGCTAAGTGATTTTACCAGTAATACTAACTTTTGTTTGACTTCTTTGAATTAATTTGATTTAGTTTCCTTGCCAAAAGAGGTGTGAGAGAAGACATTGCAACCTTTGATGCACGAAATATCCCAAAGGAAATAAGAGAGAGTGTTGAAGAACTTCTTTTTAGAAATAAAGCCTCTTTTGATCCAAAGGTAATTTTGACATTATACAATAAATTCAGTTTTCTGTATTTTATAATATTCTATTTCTAACATGTGATGCCTAATCATTATCTGTTGTTTAAAAATCATCTAAAAATTAAAAATAAAGCTATAGCTGTTGTAGTTGGAAAGAACTAACCAGCAGAATTAGATGACTTTGAATCCAGGTAGCAGAGATTTATGATCCAAAGTGTTTTTAGAATCTTAGTATTTTTTGTCCATGTTATATTCACAGCTTATTTATTTATTATCTTTTCAAATATGCTTTTCTTTCTTTTGTACTTCTCATATAGTAACAGAAAACTGTTTTAGGTAGCTGTACCAAATTTAGTGTATAATTTAAATTCTATGGTTGCTGTAGATTTAAAATTCTTCATTCAAAATAGTATGTACAACTTTAACACCAGTAGCGATTTCCAGACACGATGTATATGTGCACTAAATACTGAAGTTCAGTGGTATCTCATATATACTTATTAATCTAATGGAGAAAAAAATGATTTTAAAATTGCTTCTGTGTAGTAAAAGTATATCATTTGATTCTTGAACATTATTGTAGATGGTGCATATTTTCATTTAAAAAGGACTATAAGAATAGTTATGTTGGTAATACATCTTTGTGCTGAAGATTCTACATAGTTTATTTTTATGGGTTGCTTTTTATTTCTTTTAATCAGAAGAGTAGTTCACTATATTTTTATTTTGCCTATAAACCAGAACCTTCATTATTTCATTTGTTTTTTAAATGGATGCCTAAATAACATATATTTAACTCTGCATTTGTTTGAATTTAAGTCAAGATATTGGATAACTTCTCTTGCATTTTTAGAATGCGAAGCGTGCCAGTACTGCAGCTGCACCGCTGGCTGCCTGGGTGAAAGCCAATGTACAGTATTCCCATGTGCTTGAGCGAATTCATCCATTGGAAACTGAACAGGCGGGATTAGAATCGTAAGTGAAATAGAAAATAGAGAGCAATTACAATGTTTTTATCATTTATATTTGTTATTGATATTTATTTTTCTATTTATAAAAGTAGGTAACTATTAAAACTTGAATTCAATACAAAATAAAAAATCAAATATTAAATAATCAAAAAAAGAAAGCAATTACAAGGAGATGTACAGTAGAACCAACTTCCTTTCTTCCTTTTTCTCTGTAATTGTTTTATTGAAAGGCAAGCTGCTAGAAGTTTCTCTACAAAGGCCAAAGTTTCATAAATAAATAATAGTAAAGTGCAAAGGTAAGGTCTTAGAATTTAAGGCTTTTGTATTTGTTCTCACCATGTAAATTTTTGCAAATGTTTAGAAAGTATTTTCTAAAACACTGTCTGGGAAAGTAGGAAGAAGACTTAATCATTTGTTATTAAATCTTAAAGATCTAATTTGCTGCTGGGCCTGGTGGTACAAACCTGTAAGCTTAGCTACTCTGGAGGCTGAGGAAGAAGAATGGAAGATTCAAGACCTGCCTGCAAGATCCTGCCTCAGAATTAGAAAGGAAGGAAGGAAGGAAGGAAGGAAGGAGGGAAGGAAGGAAGAAAGTGAGGAAGAAAGGAAGGAAGGAAAAGAAAGCTCAATGGTAGAAGTTCCCTGGGTTTGATCTTTGATATTACCTATTAGCTTCCCACTCAAGAAAAAGCTTCTGGTTGTCTTAACAAAATTAGTTTTCTCAATAGAATTATATAAAATATTTGTGTTAAATCATACTGAATTTTTCCTTATTTTGACTGCATAAATATTTTCACAGTTGAGGCATGTTTTGTGAATCTTTTGTTTCTGTCATACCTTTTTTTTTTGTAGTGACCTCATGTTTGTAATTGATTATTCTTCTGTTTGTGTAACATGATTTTATCCTCAGTTTCTCTGTCAGAACCTGAGAACATATTTGGTCCTCTAGTGTTCTTTTTGTCTTTCCTAGCATTATTCATCACAGAGCTTTTTTACCTGTTCCCTTGTCAATCAGTTCTTCCCCCCCCCCCCCGCCCATTTAAGTATGAATGAGTTGCTCTGTAGATCTGCAGCCTACATTTGTTATCCAGAAGCTTTTTTTATCTTTATCTTGGGGAATACCCTTGTCTCTTTTCTATGTTTTATCTTTTTAGCATAAATTTTTCTTTTTTCTTTGTTTAGTTCCTCATTTTTCTGGAATACATCATCCACAGTACCTCCTTAAAATAGAGTATATGGGCTGGAAAATATTTTGACATTTTTATGTCTAAATATGTATTATATCATCATATGTGGTCAATAATTGGGCTGAATTTAGAATACCAGACATAGGCTCATAATTTTGAAGGGCTTATTGTACCACTGTGATTCTTGTAATGCATTTGCTTGGCCACAGCATCACCATCACCACCTTAGAATTCATAAAAAGTATAAATTTTTAAACTCTAGTTATATAAACATATATACTGGGAGGAGGCATTGTGCCTAGGTTTTAACCTATTCTGTGATGTTTTCCGAGCATGCGATAAAGTTTGAGAATTCTGCTCTGCTGTCTTAAAGAGTCCATGGTTGCTCTTAAAATGTCTTAATGCCACAGTTGGTTGATTTTCAGTGTTATATATGTTACCTTTTTTCTCCCTTTGTTTTTGGCCCTGTGAAATTTTACAGTTTTACACTTGCCTGTCTACTTTCAGTTTACTTATTTGTGTATCCGTTGACTGCAATGATCCTTTGTTTCTTTCTGTACCTCTGTATTACTTGGGATGCTTTTGACTATAGATTAGCCATCAGCACTTAAGATGTTTTTCAGAAATAATGCAACTTTATAAATGTATATCCCAAAATAGGTTGGTTCCAGGGTGAATAATTATGTACCTTCATGGTGCCATCAAGGTTAGAAGGTCTTCACTCAGTTTTTGATACTGTATTTGCTTACAAACTAACTGTTCTTTTGGACACAGGTGGTGGGTACAGTTCTTTTCCAAAAAGATGGTACAGAATTGAATGAAAATTTTTTCCCCCGTGAAGTCTTTTTTTAAAGGAAGTGCCTGTTTTTAAGAAAAAATGTTTTCCCAAGAGTCGTAGAAAATATTCCCTCACCTTTGCTTTCCTCTTATCTATCTTGATTAAGTGAATCATTATCTTAACAAATTAGGTGAGGGAAGGGTGCACACCAGAACCAATCTTGGGTTCTAGGGTGAGAAAAGGGCCTTGGGTGGGCAGGTGGAGGTGTTACCCCTTATTATTATTATTTTTTTTTAATGAGAAACTTAGTAGTTTGTTAGAGTACTTGGACGGATCTTCTAAAATGTTTTTATGTCTTCTGTAATACTTTCATGGTTGTATTGCCACTTAGGACACACCTGTGTGAAAGTGCCAAGGGCTTCCTTCCAGGGAGAAGGATTTCAGGTTTCCCGTGGGCCAGTGAGTGGCCTAGCCTAGCAAACCTGTCTAGTCTGTACTGTCTTGTGTTTTAATTTCTCAAATATATTTTCCTACACTATATCATTTTATTTTTGCTAACTTTGTTTCCCAGAGTTTTGTTATTTATTTTTTTTCAGTTTATTAAGAAAGTCATCTTGTTTCATGCATGAAATATGTTTTCCATCTTTTTCGGTATATTACAATTTTTTAAAATTTTATTTTGCTCCTTACCTTGATAATTTCCATTGAATTCCTATCTGTACTTGTTTGCTTTGTCTTCATTTCAGTTAGGAGGTTTCTTCACATATCTGATTATTGGCTGCAAAATATAAATTCTGAAGTACTGGAGATATGACTGGAAGCTCTAATTATGGTTTAGGTTCCTTGGCTGTTGGACATCAGTATATTTGGCCAAGTATAAACTGGCCACTTGGTGACAAGCCTTCCATGTTTTGGGGAATGTTTTAGAAGGAGGGTGGGATTCATTTTTCTCTAGTATAATCTTCCTATCTTTTATATAGGATGTGGGTGGGGTAGGTGGAGTTGAGCGGGAGTAAGCTGAAGTGTTGCATTCTGGGTTGACCTAGGAGGAGAGTTTGCTTTCAATGAGGAAAGAGGTTCGAGGTCAGCTCTTAAAAAATATAAACAATTAAACAAACTCGTGTGTTGAACTCTGTTGTTTCCCTCAGAGACACTGCTTCTTCGTGTTTTCTGCCTGCTGTTGAAATCCTCTGCTGCACCTGTTCCTGTGGGCATTAGGCTGCTTTTTGTGCTCCTCTCTGTCACTTGTTATTTTTCAAAATTTCAGTGAAATTTCAAGTTTCGCCATACTTCTCTTTTGTTTATTTTATTCTTGTACTAGATAGTTTTTCTGTCCCTTGGTTCACTTTCCTCAGGTTTTGGAAAGGAAGGAAAATGAATAAATACATATGTATTTTTATGTAAAATGTATACATATAGGTATTATTTTTTAATATGGATTTCCAGAAGTGGCATGGTTAGGTCAAAGGATGCACTTTTCATTTAAGAATACTTGTTAAATTAAATTAGAATATTAGTTATGATATTGAACTATGGATAGTTTTCACAGCCATGTTTTTACTTCGAGTTTACCTTATCTGTACTATTGACTTACAATATTGAAATATATCCCAGGAATTTGAAGAAAACTGAAGACCGAAAAAGGAAACTAGAGGAGCTTCTTAATTCTGTTGGTCAGAAGGTTTCAGAACTCAAAGAGAAGTAAGTTTTGAAACGTCTAAGCTGATTATTTAATTTTGAAAACCTAATTTATGATTACTAGTTCTACTAACTTTTGTGAAATATTCCTCTAAAGTTAGGAAGAATTAAGAATAATATGGATGGTAGTAAATTTTAAAGAAAATTTTTAGCTGAAATAAAAATTGTTTATCTCTATATGTACAGTTATTGCGATTGATATGCCCAAGAATTAGTGAGAAAATTGTGTAAAAGGAATTGAATGTAATGAGTTAAGGCTGAGAGTGCTTAAATTTGCTCTTCCACTTTCTTTTTATTTTGACTTGAAGATTCTAAACTCTTTTCAGTTAAATGATGCTCTTAAACACCTAATCTTCTTGTGGGTATACTGTCATGTTAAATGCATTTAATAGTTCTAAATTTTTTCTGAATTGTGTAGAAAAATTTCTTCATGCAAATATTGTTCTCAAGTTCAATGTAATATATGAAGCTGATTAGTCTTCCTTTAAAGTAAATATTAATGTTTTCGTAGATTTCAGAGCAGGACTTCAGAAGCTGCCAAACTTGAAGCAGAAGTAAGCAAAGCGCAGGAAACAATTAGAGCAGCAGAAGTCTTAGTGAATCAGCTTGATCGAGAGCACAAGAGATGGAATGCACAGGTCAGTTTGAGAAAAGAGTAATGAAGAATTTTTATTTTTGAACACAGAATGGGATTTGTTCAATTTGTTCAGGTTTAAGTACTTTCCCTCCCTAGTTTCTAGGCACCTCCCTTAATTTATTCAAATAATTGCCTGTGATACAGCCCCCATGTATGACCAACCCTTCAGTGAGTGTCAGGAAGAGAGGGTTACCATCACAGATCCATAGGAGACCTAGGTTGGAGTTCCCCCAAGGGGCTTCGAGGTACTGATTTCCCTACTGGAAGCACAGCTTGCTGGTCTTGGGGTAGGAATTAGTGGGGTTGAGTTTTGGCTTTGGGGCTTGCACAGGATCTGGTGAGTGCAGGGGGAGTAAGGAGCCTAAGGGGAAGGTTCCGGGCAAAATGAAGGGGAAAAGTCCCAGGGTTCCCAAATTATGCTATTTGTGTTCCCTGGGCCCACCGGGGCTGGTCCTGTGCTACTTGCACCCCTCCACTCCCACTGATGATATGCACAAGGCTTTCTTTGCTGGTTTTATTGGTCACGTGCTCAGATTTTTAGGCTTCTGCAACTGGTCACGTGCACAAAGTATTTGCTCTCCCCACCCCATAGTCTTACAGACTCTACAGCTTTCTCTTTTGGGTTTTGATCATGGCATCCCAGGCTTTGTGCTGTTCCGCTGGTCACCTAAACACAGGCACTGGGATCCCTCAGTTGTCACCTGTACAAGGCACTAGGTTCTCACAACTAAACACGCTTAGAGGTTTTGTGTGGTATTTATGTGTCTTGTGTGCTTTGTGTTTATGTTGTATGTTGTATTTTGTGTTGATGTTATATATATATTGTGTTGTGTTGTATTGGTGTGTACTGTGTTGTGTGTAGGGTATTGTGTAGTTAAGTATTGTCTTGTGTAGTTGTGCATGTGTGTGTTGGAGTGTAGTTGTATTTGAAGTTGTGCGAGTGGAGTTTTATTGAATAGTTGTGTCGTTGTATGTTGTATGTTTGAATATTGTATCAGTGTGTTTTGTGTATTTTTTGGATGTTGTATAGCTGTGTGTTGTATGTAGTGTAGTTGTGTTTTGTACCTTGTGTAATTGTGTAATCGTGGAATCTGTTGTGTAGTTATGTGTTGTATCATTTCTTGTGTGATTCTTTGTTGTGTAGTTGAAAGTTGTGTAGATGTGTGTTGTGCAGATTGTTGGGTAGATGTGTCTTGTGTAATTTTGAATTTGTTGTATAATTGTGTCAGTATGTAATTTGTAATATATTGTGTATTGTATCATGTATTTGATAGCTGTGTTGAATAGTATAGTTTTTGTTCTTGTGTATTTGTGTGTTGTGTTAGATGTGTAGTTGTATTATAAGCTGTAGTTGTGTAGCTGTGTTGTGTAGTGTGTTCTGTTTGTGCTGTTATTTTGTAGTTGTATAGTTGTGTTGTATGTTATTGTGTTGTGTAGCTTGTGTGTTGTCTAGTTGTGTGTTATGTAGTTGTCTAGTTGTGTCTTGTGTAGTATGTACTTTTGCAGTGTTTGTGTAGTTGTGTAGTTGTATAATTGCATGTTTTGTAACTGTGTTGTGCATTTGGGTGCTGTGCAGCTTTGTGTTGTGTATTCTGTGTTTTGTAGTAGTGTTTTGTGTATTGTGTAGTTTGTTGGGTAGTTGTTTTGTGTCATAGGTGTGTAGTTGGGTTATATGTTGTGTTTTTTTATGTTCCTGTTGTTTTGTGTTGTTTCTTATATGTTATGTGCTCCACATTGTGTTGTTTTGTTGTGTGTTCACCTCCTGAGCTCCCTCCTAGTCACATGAGCACAGACACTTGGATCTCCTGCTAGTTATGTGCACACAGTCATTTGGCTCCCTTCCTGCCACAAGGGCCAGTGGTGTCCTCAGGTGCAGGCACTGAAGCCCAGTATGCTCATTTTGGGTGCTATGAGTAACGATTAGATAAGCACTTGCTTCACGAGGGAGAGACCAGCACAGTTTATTGAATAAGAGTGTGCCAAGTGTGGAGGCTCATTGTGGCAAGAGGACATAGCCTGGCATGTGTACGAGAGGCTATTTGTTTAAGTCAAATGCCTTTTCCAGTTCCTAGGCCCCACTCGTAACTTATTTCATTATAATTATCTGCTTACATGCAGTCCATATGCATGAACTTTCAGAGAGTTTTGGGCAAAGAAGTTATTACCCCAAATACACAGGAGTCCTAGTTTGGACTTTCCTTAGGCAGGTTTGTTTCCCTTATGTCTTGGAGTAGGCCTTTCGTAGCCCTGGGGTTTTAGCCTTGAGGTGTTGCCCACTATCTCCTGAGTGGAGGAGAGTGAGGAGCCTGGGGAGAGGTTTCTGGGTAATTGGAGAAGAAAGGTCCCACAGGCTGCACTTGTGCTGTGTCTGTATTTATTAGTGGTGCTCCTCCCCCCCGCCCCCCACCCTCAGAGCTGCTTCCAGCTCTAGGCTGCCACTACTGCTAGTCAGGTGCTAGTGTACCATGCTAGTCATGTGCAGTGCACTTGGCTCCCTCATTGGTCACGTGCTCCTGGGCTAGGGATACTCAGGCCCTGAGCACAAGGCACAAGGTGTTCAGCTTCTCCAGCTGGTCATGTGCACAGGGTTTAGGCGGCAGAGGTCACCTTCCTGCACGCACGTGTCTTCCCTGCTGATGGTGCGCATGGAGCTCTGACTTTCATGCGGGTCATGGGCACACAGGCACTCGGCTCCTCCACTGCTCACTTGCTTCAGATGCATGTGGTCTCTCGATGGCTGTCCTCTTGCACTGAGTCTCAGGCTCTCCTGCTAGCTGCATACTCCCAGGTGCCGGGCTCCTTTTCTGTTGAATACATTCTCAGTTAAGGTCCGGGTTTGGCACTGAGAGCCAAAATCTGGATTCTTGTGTACTAGGGGTGCAGTGTCATGCCAAGGAAAACAACAGCAATATTTGTGGAAGAGAGAAGTCACTAAGTGTTGGTGACCTTGTGGTGCTGAAAGGACGTGACATGGCACAAGCCGAAAGCTTTCTTTGAAAGCAGGGAACTCTTGATGTGTTCAGTTTTCTTTTTTTCTTTAAAGGAGACAAATGATGTGAAAGAAATAGTAGAGAAAGGTGGCAAAGTGTAGAACAAGTCTTTATTTAGAAACAAAGGTGGTGGGAGTAAAAGATCCCACCAGCTGGGAGAGGGTGCTACATGGGTTACCCCTAGTTAAAGATCTTTTTTGAATTTATCTTTACTATGACAGTTCTTTTAGCATTCAGTACAGTTGGCCACTTATTTCTTCTTAAAAATTATTATTTTTGACTTTGTTAGTCTTATTGCTGACCACCCCCACTTTTAAATCTTCAAATTATCACTCACTGATGCAACGTTTCTTTTAGGTATGAAAAACTAAAAACATGAATTTTGTCTTCTTTAATTATTATACTCATTTGCCAATATTTTTCATACTTGTTTTCTATTTTCATGCCATCATTTTATCATGTTGACTCTTCTGTGTCCCTTCATCTGAGCTTTCATAAGTCATCCGTCATGTGTCAGCTGAATTAGATTTTTGAAACCGAGTCTGATTGCAGTATTTACTGCCTGCTTACACACTTTCAATGAGCCATGCCGCAGGTTAAAAAGCAGAAAACCCTTTGTATTGCAAAAGGAAGAATCACAGTCTGCCTCTATCAAACTTACCTCTCTTTTATTGTCATCTCACTGCCCGTTCTGCTCAATCTCCTACTTTATCCTTAGGTAAGTCTGTCGGATACCTTTGTTTTGTGCTTTTACTCATAGACGATTTGAGTCTGTACAAAGTAGTGCAGACTTTCAACATTTAACTGTGGTCAGGATGAAAGCTCTGCATTTATTATCTTGCAACTGTGAATGACAAAATGTGTTTTATTTCTACAATTGTGTTAGGATTTCACATTTAAAAATATCATAAGGTCTGATGTCTTATTTATAGTTTGAAATTTTCATGATCTTATTTAAATAAGGAATTATTACTTAAACCAATGGATTTTTCTTTTCCTTATGGACAAAATTTTATGAAACTGCATATCCATATACAACTCTGTCTCTTTTTTTCAGGTTGCAGAGATAACAGAGGAGTTAGCTACTCTTCCTAAAAGAGCTCAACTAGCTGCTGCATTCATGACCTATCTTTCTGCTGCTCCTGAGCATCTAAGAAAAACCTGTTTGGAAGAATGGACCAAGTCAGCTGGTCTTGAAAGTTCGTATTTAGTTATTCATGAATTTGAAATGTAAATATTAAATCAAAAATGTAAAATTAAAATTTTATTTAATATTAAAATGCAAAATTAAAATTAAGTTTAATTTTATATTAAATTAAAACTAAAATACACCTTTGACTTCTTTTATTTTACCTTATTTAAATATGGTAAATTTTCTTTAAGTCCTAGTAATATTATGGTCTAGATTTGCCAAATTTTACAAATATTTGATGTTTTATTTCTAAATTACTGTAAGAAACAGACTACTGAATTATATTTGATACTGCAGCTAAATATTTTAATGTTAGAATAATTTTATTTCATAAGGTGAAATTTAAGAACTTTAAAATTTCTGAGTTTGTGATTCTAGCGAAATCATTATGCTTGTGAAATATTCCCTCAAAAAAGATTTTATGTTCTTTACCATTTTCTGTTTTAAAATTTTGTTCTCCTTGGGTTTAAGTGCTAAATGTGGGTGAATATAGGTGAATAGTTTAAAATTAATGATTGATAGGAATAGGGATATAACTCAGTGTTTAGAGAGCACAGGCCTGGGTTCCATTTCCTAGCACCAGTAAACCAGGCCTGGTAGCACACTCCTGCAATTCTAGTACTTCAGAGGCTGAGGCTGGAGAGTGGCTGTGAGTTCAAGACCGGCTGGGCTACATAGTAGGTTCAGAACTAATTTGGACTTCAGAGCAAGAGCTTGTCTCAAAGAAAAAAAAAAAAAAGAAAAATTAAAAATTGGCATGAATCTTTTGTTTCAGTATGCTTTCAGTTGGTTATTTTTTTCTTTAAATCAAGTATAAGAACACAGTAGTGAAATACTATTAATATCTTTAATTTTTTTAGAATTTGATCTAAGGAGGTTTCTTTGTACTGAAAGTGAACAGTTAATTTGGAAAAGTGAAGGCCTACCATCAGATGATCTTTCCATGGAAAATGCTCTTGTTATATTACAGGTAATTAATTTAGTTTTCCCAGAAATGTTTTTTATGAAGCTTGTTGCAGAAAATGTGTTCTTTATATATTTAGCTTGAATAGTTGTTCTTTTCTTAGTCACATAAAAATGAAAATATTTTGCTGGTTAAAATAAATTTGTGGTTCAGTTAGTAAATGCATAATTTATTTTATGTTAATATAAAAGTATAAACAAAAGTGGCATTTTTGTATGGCAAAATATTCTAAGTTCAACTTTCTAAAACTAATAGAAATTTTTCAGATGTACTTATGTAGTTTTATGTTTCATTTAGTATATAACTTCACAAATTTTATATTTTATATTTTATTTTTAAAACAAAATAAAGTGAACATGAGTTTTATGTTATATTAGAGATGAGCATATGCATATTTAAAAAATTATTCTTTCCTAATTTGTATTATTTTTTAAGTTGAAAATATTACAATGTTATTAGCATTGAATATGAAAAATGAACTGAAAGCCATGTATACCAAAAAATCATTACTTTGAGTAAGTTTTGGTTTAGCTATTAACTTAGTTTTGCTTTCTGAGGTAGATCGTGGAAAATAAGTTTTTCTCTTGGATAATGTAATTTTTTTCTATTGTATCTCAGTAGTTTATAGGTCATAGTATTGATATTGCCTTTTGTCTGTATAACCCTTTCTGTGCCTAGACTCTATTTCCTACTTCTACTTCTATACTTTCCAAGAAAGCATGAACATTAGGTGTTTCTCTTGAGATAACCTAAATTGAATTATAATATTCTTATTTTGAGGTGGTATAGATCATTGTGAAGGCCCCGCGTTGAGTCACCTGTACCACAAAACAGCATCCTATTTGTTTTTGAGTAACATACTTTGTTTTACTTCACACATTAATGAACTGACCATTGGTTCATTTCATTGGTGTTTTGCCAGTGGAAAACTTGCAGATGACAATTTGCATAATTTTATCTTATAATTTGCTTTTACATATTCTGTCATTTACTTTTTAAATAGTTTTTATCATTGATCTTTATTTTGGAACCACAAATCTGAAACTCTTAAGTTTGTTTCTAAAGAAATTCATTGCATTATAATGAAATATATGCTTTAATCACATTTGTTATCTCTTTCATAAGGCGTCATAGTTATCTTTTCAAAGTATGCAAGTTTTTGCAGATTTTATAAATGCTGTTTGCCTTATTTAGTTTTTGGTTGCTGGTACACAATACCTGACACCTTCACCTTTAAGAAAAATTTATTTTAGCTCACAGTTTCAAATGGTCTTAGTTCATTCATGGGTGCCCTGCAGTGGTGGAATAGCATGGTAGTAGAGTTCTAGATGAAGAAAATCTTTTCATAGTGTGGCAAGTCAGGAAGCAGAGGATGATTAGAATGGTGGAATTAGCGAATACCATTCTAGATCATGTCCCAGTGATTCGCCTCATCTACGTCAGGGTCCAATGATCAGCCTCTCCTGACCACCAGCCCATGCATAGGAAATCTGTGGTTTGATCTCCATGATTGAGTCACCTTCCAAACTTGAAGCTTCTGGGAGACATTTCAGATAAAAATCACTAGTTGAAGAATTCATTTTATATTATTAAGAATCCCAGAATAAGCCTTTAGAAAACTTGTTATTTATTAATTTTTATTTTTTAATCATAGTAACTGAAAATACATAATTTTTGGTTTGAGTTTTCTTATATAATCATTGTGATGATATTGTCTTTGAAATTGATTTCAGTAGTGTTAGGTTTACTTTGTATTTAATATTGCCATGACCCTTTTAGATACTTTGTGTAATTGTATGACTAAACAAAAATTATTTAGAAAGATTTACTGCATTGCAGTGACTAGAAATGAAAAGATTATTGAGAAACCAAAGAGTTGGACCGATGAGAGGCCCAGAGGGATTCTGACTAGAATCTCTCTCAAGAAGGGAGTCACAAGGCACCACCTCAAACTGATCTGCCTCTCAGATTTATTTAGGAAAGGAATTACAGAAACCTTTCAGGCAACAAATCATGTGAGACACAGCGGAAATTGGCCATATGACAGTCTTGTGACGATCTTAAAGAAGCTATGCCCACGAATCAGACCAACTGTTTAGGGTCAGGTGTGTGATACACTGTATGCTGATGACCTGTGTATCGATCTAGTAAACCAGCAGGTGTTCAGGGTAGAAGGTGGAACAGTCCAGTCTGTTGCCTTTGAACTTGGACAAGAATAGTATCATTGTTTTCAATATGTGCTTCTTTACAGCCCGTCTCATTCTTTCCCCCTGCTGCCTCTCCTACCTGCACTGCAGGCTTTTGCCTCTTTGCATGCCCCTGCTGTCTTTCCTTTAACCTTTAAGTCATACTGCTGCACAAATATTTGTTACAATAGAAGGTTGTTTTGTTGAAGTGAATTGCCATATGATCATATTTGTTATGGTTTGAATCTGGAATGTTTCTCAAAAGTCTCAGTGTATTTGGGTGCTGTAAAATATCGAGGAATTCCTTATGCTCTTAGGTATAAATGGCACCTGGTTGGAAGTGTCTGGATCACTAGGACTTGACATGGATGTGGTTGTTCCCCTGGACATGACCTAGAAGGATGTGCTTGGCCTCCGTCCTACCTCACTTACTCTTGGCTTTCTGTTTAACATGCTATGAACAGCTTCTCTTTTGCTAGGGCTCTGTAAAGCCCTTCCTTCTGCCGTTGCCAGCCCGCCAGGAATGGACTGAGACCTTCTGAAACCTCTCCTCCAGTTGTAGTTTTTGGGTATTGAATCCAGGCAGCAAAAAAGTAACAAAGACAACAGTTTATCTTAATTCGAAGGTAGCTAGATATGAAATAAGATGTAGTTTTTGTTTTAAGTTTAATAAAAATTTCTCATTCGACTAAAACTTTTCTGAGATTATTCCTTTTAATGCAGACTTTTCCAGATTCAAGGCCTGTAGTTAGTTACTCAACATTTCTAGTGAGATCTAGAAAAAACTTTTGTGTCCAAAATTATTTTTTAAATGTTCCAAAAAAATGCAGTTCTGATAGTTAGGCTAAACTAATTATTGAAGTGCATGTCACATCTGTGAGAGAAAAAAATGCTTAATCTAAATGGGTTTGTAACAAGAATTAATTGTATATTAGCAAAAAGTTTTATGTTCTATCTCTTAAGAGCAGGGAAAATTTTGTCTATGAGGATGATGTTGTGGTTCCTTTGAGCTATGGTTTAGACTTTTTTCTTGATGTAATTATTAGTAGTTTTCTTTTCACATTATGAAGTGTCCTGATAGGGAAAATTAGTTACATGATTTCTTTTTAACACTGAGAAAATGTGTAGATCATGAAGAGTATAAGGTTGTTAGAAACTTTAGGGGAAGGTATAAATGAAAAGCATCTAGAAAGGAGGCTAAAAAAGAACTAGTTCACTTGTTTGACTTAATATAAATTTTTCTTGTGAAGACATCTATTAGATATTTATGTATTACTATTTATGGCCAGTTCAGTATCAGGCTGGTTTTCTTTCACTCAAACTTTCTGAAAAAAATTTTCTTCCTGTCATTTGATATATGGTAAAGAAAATGCAACATAATTCATGGGCTAACTATATAAATTTATAAAGGTGAATTATAAGGGAAAGTTACGTTTAATATATGCATAGTAATTGTAACCAACTATGTTTTATATATATAGTACTATTTAAGAATTAACATAGCAAATCACTTAAACATTTAAGTGAAATTCTCAAATCAACCCAGTCTTATAGGCTTATCTGTTACCTATTTTATAGATGTGGAACTTGAGACACAGAAGAGTTATCCATAAATTTATATAGCTGTCAAATGGTAGAGCCAAGATTCAGACATAGGCTATCTAGCCCTAGTTATTGCTCCAAAGCAACATCCTATAGGAGTGTGTGTGTGTATGTGTGCCTATATGTGTGTGTGTCTTTAATCTTTTTTATTCTTACTAATATAACTATCCTTAGTTAGGTTTACTTATGAAATACTTCTGTTCCTATCTCCTTTGAACATATTAAAAATAAAATTATAAAAGGTCTTAAAAATTTATAAAGTCCTTTCTTTTAAAAATATTCCCTTTCCAGTCCCCTTCCTCTGATCTCAGGGAGTGAAGAATTTAAAAAGGTATTATATTATTATATTTACCTTTGAACCTTGTCTTGGTCACTTTTTCATTGCAGTGACAAAATAGCCGACATGTACAAATTAGGGCAGAAAAGTTAATTTTAGCTCACAGATCCAGAATGTCACAGTACATTTGTGGGTGGCTAGCAACAGTGGAAGCACATGGCAGGGGCAGGGGCAGGGGCAGGGGCAGGGGCAGGGGCAGCTCCTCATGTATTGCAAACTGAAAGCCAAGTCTACGCGGAATGGAAGCAGAAGCATATACGCTTCCTGGTCCTATCCTCCGAAGGGATAAAACACTGAGGCTGGATCTACCCTTTCTGGGTCCAACCTCAGTGTTTTACCCCTTCTGGGTTTTAACCTCTTCCAGGTCACATGCAGAGTATAAGACAGTACTGCACAACTGTAATACAAAGCAGGCTCCTAATCTACCTGATTCCTGTAATCTATAATGGTCTTGCACATACCTATAATTCAGTAAGTGCCTATAATTCCCCTTCCAGACTAGGCCCTCATCTCCTAACAGCACATGATTCTGTAGGTAATCCATAATGCCCAAATACATGAGACTTGGGAGACATTCCACAATAAACCTCTTTTTTGAGTTCCTAGCTTACAGTTCTAAATAATTTTAGATGTTTTTATTTAGGCATCTGAATCTTTATGCATTTAACTAAACTTGTCTTTTTTTAAAAGTCAAAAATCTTTTCAGTTAAGCAAAAACAAAGCAAAACAAAAAACTATTTGTGTTTTGAAATAATTGAGGTGTCCACACGTTTGAAGTTAACATCTTCAAAATCTCATCAAGATATCTTTCCATCTGAACAGATGGATTTATTGTAAAAGAGGTTCTCTCCTTCTTTAGCAGTGGCTGTTGATGACTCATATATAATTATCAGAACTTATTTTTTGCAAATTAAAAATGAGCACTCCCCTCATCTATTCTACAGCATACATGTCAGTCTGATGAAAGGATTGTTATAGGTCAGCATGAGTCCCCTGCTCATCTTTTGGTCACAGTGGTTGGTCAGAGATAACCCCATTAGAAATGTATTGAGTAAGGTACACAGGGCTGTCGAGGTAGCTTTTCACTATAAAACTCTCCTCCTCACTTCCTCTCCTACTCCCTAAAACATGTTACTCTTTTATTTCTGACCACTGGAGATATTACAGTTTTAACCTAGTAAATCTTCAAATCATTCTCACAGTCAGCTTTTCATTTAATTCCTCACCTAGTCTTTTCAAATGAATTTCTCATATATCTCGAAAGTTTATCTGTTTTGAGCCATATCTACACTATTGTTGCCTGAACAAATACACTGTTATAGTAGTTGATCCTTTGTCCTCTTATCGTTTACTGTTGTTGGAAAAATTTTTCTAAAATGTTAATCTGAGCATGATATTGCTTCAGTTACTGTATCTCATTCACTTTCCATTACTTGCACCATGAAAAGTTCATTATTCCTAGGCATGACATCTAACTTGTGATCAGAAAGATTCCAGATTACATTTGCTATTTTAAATGCATCATCTTTGCCCATGTTTTTTTACTGCAGCTGTGTTAAACTACTGGCTAATTTTGAAATATTCCAGCCTTTTACATTTCCCTATTAGTTTTGCTTGGAAAGATTTTATCACTTCTCTTCCTAGTTAATCTTTTTTGTTTGTTTGTAGCTTAGTTTGACTTGAATTGCTGTCTTTCTTATGTACATTTTGATAATGGGATTTTTATTTTTGCTTCTTTATTGGATATGAAGTCATTGAGGGTAAGGGAATATGTCTTACTGATTTCTGTACCCTTTGCACTATGTTACTGTAGTTGTTTAACATAGAGTAGATGATGAATGAATACATGAAAGTTTCACATTTTTAAGTCTGTAATAATTTCTTAAATGGAAATTTTAATCTCACGTAATTATGAAACACAATGATAAAATATGCCTTAGAGATTTTGTCTAAATCTCTTCAGAGATACATAATAAGATAAACATAAACTTGTATGAATTTTTAAAGCATATTTTCTTTGCTAAAATTAAGAGACTTTGAAATATGACCACCTCTTCTTCTTTTGTAACTGCTTCAGATCATTGGTTTGAAATCATGGGTAAGAACTTTTTCCAATTTTATAATAGTCACTTTCACAGCCACAATCTAACAAAATAATAAAATATTTGCTGTTGAGTGCTAGTATAAAATTAGGCCTAAACTGATGGTAATGCTTAAGAAGCTATTGACTAACCTCACTGTTTTGGTAGAAAGAGTACAGTTATGTGATGGAACAGTTAGTGAAACCGCTAGAAACAGTTGCTGGGCAAAGGCCCATGTAGTGATACATCATGGAGGAAGTGTAATAGGAATCTTTGAAACTCTTGAGTGTAGATAAAAATGCTGTCTACTGAGAATTGTAAAATTACAATAAAGCTCTTGCAAGGAAGGCACCATGTTCTAAACAATGTTGGGGATAAGCTTATTTGTCTACAGGGCACGTGATGTCCACCATCCCCTTGCTCTTGATGTGCCATTGAAATGGTGTACAGTAAAGTGTTCTTACTAGATGTACTCCAACTCGAAGATTGAATTTTACTCTTGACTTTCACATGTGCTCTTTCGTCCCTTTAGCACATAATTACAATGCCTTTTTTTAAATAAAGGTAAAAACTAGATACAAATTAAGTCATTTAGGGTTTAAAGCTGATTTACTAAGTAGTGATGATTATTGGATAGATTCTAAATCTAATACATATGTAATATATTTTGTATGTACATGATTACCCTCCTGCTAATTATATTAGTAGTATTTTTATGATTAGCTCATACCTCTTATAAGGGCTGCTTTATTGTGTTTTAAACCTGAAAATAATGGTACAAATGTCATCAGAATGGAAATGGAGCTCTTGTTTCATGTATTTATTGTTAATATACATTTTCTGTGTTATTGTATAATAAAACATGTTTACAGTGATTAAATTTAATTAGTTAATATTATTTCCTAGTCATTGAAATATTAATATGGCAGATATAAGTTATACCTTTTTTTCTCCTCATGATTGTATATATGTATTCTCCACAGAGAAAATCTAAATTAATAGTTTTCATATTTTTTGGAATTCTTTTCATTTGCATGGATACATGATCATTTTAAAAATTATTTTTTCTTTTCTAAACTAGAGTCGAGTGTGCCCATTTCTTATCGATCCTTCTTCCCAAGCTACAGAATGGCTAAAAACACATTTGAGAGACTCACGCTTGGAAGTTATTAATCAACAGGTATATATGACTTATAATTTAAATCACAACTAAGAATAGAATCTTATAGTGAAAATAACTGTACTTCCCTAATTTGAAAACACAAATTAAAAAGAGCTCTATAGCTGACCTGCTGTGAGGTCTGTGAAAATTAATTTATCTGAATTTCAGTGTATGAATTTTTTCAAAAAGGGCTTAAGGTATTTATTTGTTGCTAGATATTGATGTAAGATATATGAATATAATAATATAATAGTAATATTTTTTACTTTTAAGAGGATAGTGCTCAAAGAAGTGAGACAAAAAAAATGAGCATTTATACCGTTAGGATTTATGGTACAAATAAATGTGGTATAGAGGTGTTACTTGCTGAACTTGGAGAATTGGAAAAGTTCAATAGCTTTGTTAACACGAGTGTTATCATAAGCATGTGAATAATGCATTGTGCTACAATATGACAACTATAATTTCAGCAGTCAGTAGGAATAAGCTCCATTATATATTATGGGGCTACTGTTGTATAAGCAGTTCATAGCTGACATATGTGATGCATTACTGTCCTTTGATCTCATTGTTAAAAATCTTAGTTGGAAGTAATATTTGAAACTATTCTTTCACTAGCTACAAAAGTTGTAGAACTTTTAAGATTATTTTTACAATTACTAAACTTAGAGAAGTTTAGTAGAGTTCATCTTTCATTTTCCTCCATTTAGTGTTTAGTTTGGATCATGCATAAATTAGCCCTGCTGATAATTTATTGCAGATACAGTTGCAATTATGGGAGAAAAAGAAAAGATTTTTATTGTAGGGGAGATAAGTAGTCCCTATTCAGTAGGTATAGAGGTCCTGTCTGTACAAGAGAAAAAATTCCTACAGATATGTATATTTAAAAATTGTGAGAGTAATGTTTATGTGAACATTTTGCCAGAATAAAAGCTGTTTGAAGTCTTTGTTTTATTCTTGTATCTGTTTACATTAAGATATTTTTAGATTAGCTCTTCAACTAATGTAATTTATCATCAAATATTTATAGTTAGAAAAAGTCATGAATGGAATTTGAATTAATATGCAGATTACATTTTAAAATAGTCATACTATTCCAATTAATACCTTTATTTTTTATCTTTAGGGATCTTTGTAAATACTAAGGTAATGAAGATTTAATATGCACTCTTTTTTACTCTCATAGGATAGTAACTTTATGACAGCTCTTGAGTTGGCAGTACGTTTTGGGAAAACCCTTATTATTCAAGAGATGGATCAGATAGAACCTGTACTTTATCCACTGTTGAGACGAGATCTGGTTGCTCAAGGTAAATATAGAGTTTTCATAGTACTCTTTTTTTTTGCTTATTCATTTATTTATTTCAGAGATGATGCTGTACAATTTAGAGGTTTCAGTGCATGGTTAAGGGGACATATTGCTGTTAGGCTTCTGGAGGAAAAAGGGCAGCATATTATGATGGAAGCAAAAAAAAAAAAAAGAAAGAAAGAAAGAAAGAAAGAAAAAAGACACCCAGGCTCAGGAAATACTCAAGTTTAGTGAAGTTCATTGTAAACATGTATTGCATATATATATACATATCTATAATTTTGTTTTGTTTTTTCTACTCACATCTTTCTGCATTTTTATTGGTATATGAAACACACAGTGTTTTTTTGACTTTGTGCCCTGGATGCTTCTTTTTATATACAGAGCTTCAGGTGGCATGTGGATGTGCAACATAAAGATTGTATTTGTGACTGTTTCTAGTGGGTGATTCCCTATATGGGGTGTCGTGTAGAGTCCAGTGGCCTGGAGATTACTAACTCAGTGCTTCTCTATCAGCAGCACTTTTGTCCTGCTTGGGACATTTGGCATTGTCTAGAGACATTTTTGAGTCTATACCAAGGACATCTGAAAAATACATGACATCTTGTGAAAAATTTTTTTCAAGTAGACATTGCCAGTAGTGTAGAAATTGAGAAACCCTAAGCTTGTGTAGTAGTTTTGACTCAAGAATCTCTGGACAGTTGTGTTTTAGTTGCTCTCAGGATGGCATAATTTATAACCAAGAGCACTACTTAAATTCGCTTAATTGTTTAAGAATACTCAGTGGTATATTTTGCCAAAATTGTACTTGTAGTTAGTAGATGGCTATAGCACAGCAATGGATTTGCTAATCTTTGGGATTAATAGTAGGTGACTAATTTTGTTTTTCTAAGTGATGCTGGGAGAAAAGGGAAATATTGATTGACGTCTGCTTAGGTTACTTTCAGTCTCTTACAGGATCTGCCATTCACACTAATGGTTGTTGATAAAGATATCTGATAATTATCTCATAAAGAGGCTGTTTTCAGGTTTGGAATAAGCTGTTGGTTACAGGCCAAGAAAATATTCAAATCTTTGTTCTCTTTGTACTTAGCAGCTGGAAAGATAGAAGTTTATCCTTAATGAACAGTGAGATATTTCCTTGGGTAATATCCATTTGGTCATTTGTAGCAGGATGTAAGATTTGTCTTCATTAAATTCTGTTTATCACGAGCTAGTTATGCTTGACTGCTATGCAGTACAATGTGAGTAGTTTCAGAATTACAGACCATTGCTAAAATGTGAACAACTTTTATACCTTCTTTAGAGAAATGTCCATTTAGGTCTTTTCCCTATTTTCTCATTGAGTTTTTCTGTTATTGAGTTTTAAGAATACTTTATAAATTTTGGACATTAGCTATGTTTGATGAATTATTTTTAATTATTTTTCCAGTCTATAGATTGCCTCTTATTTTGTTGATAATGGATATTTTTGCAATTACTTATTTCTAGTTTTTTACCGGTAGTTTGTCTTCAAGTGTTACGTCTTAAAATACTTTTAATTGATGAATTTAGAAGTAGAGAATAGTATATAATTGAAAGTTTCCATTTTTCATATATAATCAACTATTTCAGAATAATTTAGATTATGAGACATACTTGATATTAAAGCCATACTGACTATAAATTATTTTTTGATGCTTAAGCATCCCAGGGTTTCTTAATGAATATTACTTATTCTTGTTTGTATCAGGGCATTCTGTCTAGTACGGTCTTTGGTAGCCTACCTTTTTCACCCTTGGAGCATATTAAAAAGCCTGTACTGTATTTAGAAGTATTTGAAAATTATATTTTTAAAAACTCAAAAGGTTCAGGCTAATATGTGTTTCTTGTGTTTTTCTTTTTTTAAAATAGGGCCACGTTATGTGGTACAAATAGGTGACAAAATCATTGACTACAATGAAGAATTCCGCCTTTTTTTATCTACAAGGAACTCAAATCTCTTTATTCCACCGGATGCAGCTTCCATTGTTACTGAGGTAAACTTTACTACAACAAGAAGTGGATTACGAGGGCAGGTATGTAAACACAATCATTATTTACCTTAGGTTATGTTAATTGGCCAGTTTGAGAAGAAAGATATTTTATTACACTATTTAGTATTTAAACTTTGAAAATGTACTTTTGAAAATGAAGCATTCAGGCTTTTTTGACTTATATATCATTGGTACAGTTGGATACAGGCATCAAATTGCTGCCTCTAATACAAATTAATTTTATAGTCTACTTATGTCAGCTATAATGGAGTTTAGGAGATGGGTCGTGCATAAATACTAGTATCTGCTGATTTATTTTTTTAATTTGAAAACTGCAGTCTGTAAAATTTATAGTTCATTGTCATGCTCAGACCAGTGAAGACTTTGATTCTGGAGTCAGAATTTTTTTTTTCTGTAGCATTTTTATATCTTTGAATTCAAATTATCTGTCTATAGCTCATTACTGGTCAGAATTATTAAATAAATTTCAGTGATTTTTCATGTCTAGACTTTTATATAAATATATATTCAGTATTTCCACTTGAAAGATACAATGCCCTTGACTTTTTGAATGTCATTCTTTTTTAACCCATTCAACAATGACTTTTTTGATTTGTATAATCTGTGCATGTGCTGCAATATTTATTACAACTTTTTTCCAATTTTGTTTTCTTCCTATACCATGCACTTACTGATTATATTTTTGTAAAGAGTATCCTTTGATTGACTTTATGACACTTTTTATAAATGAGACAACATTCATTCAAAATTTAATAGAATTAATTGAAAAAAATATTCTTTTCATCTGAAAATTCTACATAGTAATTGCTGAATGGAGCTTCATAGATCTTTGGTAAGTAGTGAGGGAAGAATCTTGTAGAGCAGATTTTAAATTATAGATTTTATACCAGTGTATAAAAGGAAATTCTGATTTTAATTTTCAGAATTAACAGTGTGACTGAGCATGTTTTAAGTCAGCCTAACAAATATTAGCTTTATTTATTTATTTTTGATGGGCTTACTCTGTAGTGCAAGCTGGCCCTGAGCTCATTATGTAGCCGAGGCTAGCCTGAACTCATGGCAATCCTGAGTGCTGGGATTATGTGCAAGTAAACCTGTCTTTGTATGTCGTGCTGGGGAATCAAACTCATGACTTGCATATGCTAGTCAAGCACTTTAACTGCTGAGCTATCCCCAGAAGAGCTTGAAAAGATGGAATTCTTGTACCATACAGTTTATTGTTTTACATACACAATATACAATTTGCTGGTCTTAGTGGACTCACTGATAATTGCGTATTTCCTAAATTGAGGCACAAAATTTCAAGCTGGCAGCACAATTTTCCTCTCACACCAACACTGTAAGTGTTCCATGCTCTCCACGGTTTTGCTGGTTCTTAGTATTTTTTTGTCTCTTCAATTTCCTTTTTTATTTATTTACTTTTTGAGAAAGAGTCTCATTCTGTAACTCAGCTTAGTCCTGAACTTGCTATAGAGCCCAGGCTGGCCTTGGACTCATGGCAATCCTCCTGTCTCAGCCTTCTGAGTGCTGGGATTACAGGTATATGCCACCACACCAGGCTTATGTGGTGCTGAGGAATCGAACTCGGGTATTTAGCGCAGTGACCGAGCCATTCCTTCAGTCCATCTATTTAATTGTAACCATCCTAGTTGAAATGTTATCTCATTTTGGTTTTGAATATATTTCAATAACATATTTTTTGTTTTTAGTATGAATACTACTCAACCAAAACATTAGTTTTGTAATTTGTATATACTTAACTTTATGATTAAATATTGCGTATTCACATGTAAAGTAACTAATGGTCTCATAGTTCTCCCATAATATTAAATATTTTATCTCTCAGTTGGACTATTCAGTTTATCTCTCGTTCATCAGATGTTATTGTGAAAGTGTTTCATTTTACTTAGAATAAAATGAAGTAACGTAATAAATATAAAATTTGTTCTAATATAAGGCCTGTTGTTGAAAGCTTTTGTTTTCTTTTATTTTAAACTTTGTTGCTAGAATTACCTCACTTTGTTTTCCCCTTAAGCTTTTGGCTTTAACCATTCAGCATGAGAAACCTGATTTAGAGGAACAGAAAACAAAACTATTACAACAGGAAGAAGATAAGAAAATACAATTAGCTAAGCTTGAGGACTCCCTTTTAGAGGTAAAACTAAGCTATGCAGTATAATATTTCATAAAATATTTTTCTTTAATTTATAATTCATAGTATATATATGATATGCAGTATTAAATACAGTAATTTTTTGGAAATTATTAGCCCTTCCAGAATAATTTTGTTTTTCTAAAGATATGGTACTGTTGTACAGTCCAACCAGAAAACAAAGAGATAAATTTTGGAATACAAGATCTTAGAAAGTTGTGTTTATAACAAGTAATTTTTTACTACTAAGGAATTTACTATTTTCTGTCTCATCTTATGAAAGAAGTCCAAAATATGATGAAATTCTGCTAGAATAATGCACGTCTTTATAAAAATCAGATTAATGAAAATTATGAGACTCTTTAATTGCTAGTTTAATATTGATATGAGATGTTCATTATTAATTTTGGTAATCTTTCCCGCAGACACTTGCCACATCTCAAGGCAATATTTTGGAAAACAAGGATTTGATTGAATCTTTAAATCAGACAAAAGCAAGCAGTGCTCTCATTCAAGACTCACTTAAAGAATCTTACAAACTCCAGATTTCCCTTGATCAAGTAATTGTATTTCATTGAATTTTATTTTCTTCTTTGTAATTTTATATCAGATTTTCTTGAGCATTTTGATAATGTGGAATATGTAGAGTCATGTATTCAGGAGAAAGATTGTGTAGAAATAAATCACTGTTCACTCAGAAACACCAGAACTTTGTGTTAGGGTTTTGTTATTGTAGAAAGACTGTTTTGAACTGGGCACATTGAGGATAAAGACTGTTGGCCTATGTACCTTGGTGGATTTCTCTGATTTTTTTTTTTTTTTTGGCATAATGTTGTCTTAGTTAGAGTTATAGGCTTTTATTCTAGAAATTGAAAATGAATGTATAAAAATGAGTATTAAATGAGTATTAAATAGTATTAAATAACTACCTTTTGAGTTAGTCTTTCCATTACTTTCCATTGCTCTAACAAATACCTTAGATAAATCAACTTAAAAAGAAAGGTTTATTTGGCTCACAAATTTGAATATTTGGATATTTCAGTTCATGGTCATTTGGCCTAGTTGCTTTTCGGGCCTGTGGCAAGGTAACATAAGTGCATACTGAGATTGTTCATGTCATAGCTTGTGGTTTTGGGAAGGCTCCCATACATGCACACACTCACACACATACACAGCCCTGGCTTTACAATTTTCTTTGAGGGCACTCTCCCAGTGATGTAAGATCTTTTACTAGGTTACCTTTCCTAATGGTTGTACTCTCTCCCATTGGGAAACATTCCAAACCCAAACTAAAACTATTACTGGAACTTTTCTGAAGGCAAGTTAAAGATACTAACTTTATGTTAATAAGCTGTCATATTTGGGGCTGGAGGAATGACTCACAGGTTAAAGTGCATATCTAGCAAGTGCACAGTACCCAAGTTCGATTCTCCAGCACCAATGTATACACTGGGCATGGTAGCACATGCCTGTAATCTCAGCACTCAGGAGGCTGAGACAGGAGTATTGCCATGAGTTCAAGGCCAGCCTGGGCTCCATAGTGAGTTCATGACTAGCCTGAGCTCCAGAGTGAGACCCTGTCTCAAAAAAAAAAAAAAAAAAAAAAGCTTTCATTTTCATCAGTGGTTTTTCTTTCCTGCTCATACTGCACCCTGTTAATATAATGTACAGAATGATTTGAATTCTTATAAATGGCTTTAAATCCTTTTACTCTGTTCTTTTGATGTTTCCTCTAGCAAAGCTCCAACCCTATATCAGTGTTATCATTTTGGTGCCTACATTTTGGTGATAGTTTTGTTAAAAAAAATTGGGCAACCAGAAAAATTAATGTTATTATGAGTTTCTTCTAACCTTACTTGGTATCTCAATTGTGTTCTTCAATACGCTCCCGTTCCCCTCAGTGACTTCTCCAATTTTTATAAATATTTTCAGTCCCTGCTAAAATTTTACAGATATTCTACTTTTTTCTCTTAAGAAAAAGAACTCACTTGAAGCTATAAGATTGAATTTATGGTCCAGTTTCAGTCTAGTCCCACCACCTTCTGTAACAAGGCTAACCTTTGTAGATATCATGATATTATTTCCTGCTAAAAGTGTTTTGAATTTTCCATAGCTTTTCTTTTTTAATGACACTGATGAATTACATTAATAATGTCAGTATCGCAGTGCCAGTGCTTTGATCGTAACAGTATGGAGAGCCTGCTTAGAATTCCGTTCAGAATCTTGAAGTCTTTTAATCACTTCTGTCATTCTTTACCTGCAGCAGAGTGAAAGCCTTTATAATTATTGGCTTTTTCTGTATACTTCCAGTAGTGCTAGGTGTGTATTACCCTAAGGTGCACATTTGTTGAAGACATGTTCTTTGCCTTTAGTTAAAAGCGTTCCAATTGATTTCACTACCATACCCTAGTGTCACAGTGGGACTGTACTTTAGTGATGTCCTAGTGGTTTCATGACCCTTTGCGTTACCCAAAGGGATTCTCTTCTGAAATGTAAAATTACATTATCTATTCTCTGATCATCCAGTCTACCTGCTTATTGCTCTATTCTGTCTTCTCTTTCCCTCTTTAAGACCAAGCTGTGAACTGTTACTAGCTATGTCATACAAAGAGCAAAAAAAGCTTTAAAGGATATTGCTCTGATATGAATATTCATACCCCAGCCCCAATTTGTGTATTGAAACTTGATCCTCTTTGGGATAGTGCTAATAGATGAGGCCTGTGGGAGGTAATTAGGTCACAAGTGGAAAGCCCTTCTCCTGAATGGGATTAGTGGCCTGTACAAGGGGAGTGAGGAGTTTCCTTGGTGCTTCAACTATTTAAAGACACAGCAAGAACCAACTGTTTCTATGGTCAGAAAATGGACCCTTAGAAGACAGTAAATGTATTGGTGCTTAATCTTTGACTTTCTTGTCTCCAGAACTAAGAGGAATAAATTTATACCTTTTAAGAAGTAGAACCATCTGCTTCTGACTCACTTAACTGAGCAAGATGGTCTCAAGTTGCCTCCATTTGCCTATAAAAGCCATCAACCTACTGGTCTTTATAGTTGCATAGTATTTAATTGTGTATAAATACCATAATTTGTGTATCCATTGGTCTGTTTTCTTGGTATTTTGGTGTCTTCCACATTTTAACTATTGTTAGTTGTGCTGCTATGAACATACGAAATATTGAATGGTTTCTCTGATATGAGAAACCCAGATCGCAGTGGTCTCATGAAACTTAATGTGAAAAATAATGGGAACTGGGAGTGTGGGGGAGGGCCAAAAGGAGAGAGGAGAAGTTCTTCTAACTTTGCCATGATATGTATGTGCACAAAATGCTCAAGATCAATGTAAACATTAAATTTTGCACTTACACGTATCAATAAAATGGGGGAAAATGTAAAAAAAAAAAAAAGAACGCGCATAGTATATAGTAGTAGTTTAAACAGATTAAGACATATATTGCCCTTACTTGCATGAAAATTAAAGGTGCTGTTTCTTTCTAGTTTTTTTTTTTTTTAAATTATCCTCTTGATTTGTTGTATGTGTGCAGAAAAGCTCGTGGCTAGATGTGTGCTTAGTGGTCTATAGATGGCAGTGAAGCTCTGGCCTAAGGTGTTTCCTTTCCTCTCCCACCGATGATCCATAGGAGCGGGATGCCTATCTCCCTCTTGCTGAGAGTGCCAGCAAGATGTACTTCATTATCTCTGACTTGTCCAAAATTAATAACATGTACCGGTTTAGTTTGGCTGCATTTCTTCGACTTTTCCAGCGAGCTCTGCAAAGCAAACAGGTAAGCTATTTGTTACTCTAAAGCTGAATTGCACAGATCATTTCACTAAGTACTTAATTTATAGTAATAATTTTCTGAGAAAACGTATAATATTATGCTTTAGAATACTACGTGTAACACTTTTTCCTTATTTTACATTTTCAATACATGGTTTCAATGTGACAGGTTTTTGAATGAAAACAGTTTATATTCTAGGAAAAAATTATTATCATTAATAAACCCTGATAATTTACAAAATTATAATGGTAAGATATGATCTCTATAATCCTATCACCTGAGACATATCTTTCTTATTTGAGGCTGTAATATATGCCAAATATTATTCTAGATGTTGCGGATGTGGTATACACTGCCATAGCAGGCCTTATTCTGATGGAAGGAAGGACAGATTAAAAGGTAACAAGTTGTTTAACCAAAAAAGTCATACTGTAATTGAAAAAAAGTATTAATTCCATATTAGTGAAGATGCAACTACTTAGTATTTTTAAGAAATGATGAGGTTTTATTATACCTTAACCATGTCCTACACTCTATGTGGACATTGGCTCATCTCTGAATATCATATTCTTTACTCCTGATAGAAATTTGGTCAGAACACAGCAAGGATGGCTTGTTCCATCTTATAATATCTGGGACCCCAGCTGGGATGTGTTGAGATGGACTGACCAAGGAAAAAGCTTTACAAGGCTGTTCGGGTCTCAGGACAGCTTAGGGAAGCACCTCTGCAATGGGTGTGAGTTCCTCAGAACATAGAGTAGGTGGATTTCGTGCCTTATACATTAGATCAGCAAATATCTCTTGAAGTGAATAAGGTGGAAACTGAATCACCATTTCTAGCTGAGTTTAGTCAGTACTATTTCTGTTATCTTGTATTGACTGAAATAGTGACAAGCCTTCCCACATGTAATGGGCCTACATGTTACATGTGTTGGATGGAATATCAAAGAATTCGGGATTATATTTTAAAATAGTTGTAAGTATGTATTTTCTGCATATTTTGCTTCACCAATTGTTTTCCCAAATTCTTGGGCTTATGTAGCTGTAATCACAATATATATATGTAAGCCTGTGACAAATATCTCATATTTATCCTTCAGAAATATATGCTACTTGTACATTTAGTGACATCCTTTTCCCACGAACAGCTTAACCAGCCACAGGTATCTTTGAATGCTTGTCTCATTAAGCAGTTGAATATATTTGAAAATATTTTATTGTTTTTACAAATCCTTGATCACTTGTATTACTTCTAAGACAGTGTTGAAATTTTTCACTTTTCTTTGTTGAGTTTTTATGACCTTGGTTTTGTTATTTTGGATATAGAGTCTCACTCTATAGTCTAGGCTAGTCCTGAACTCACTATGTAGTCCAGGCTAGCCTCAACTCATGGCAGTTCTTCTGCCTCATCCTCACAAGTGCTGGGAATTACAGGCATGTGCCACTTCACCTGGCCCTTATGTAGTGCTGGGGAATCAAACTCAGGGTCTTATGCTTGCTAGGCAAGTGCTTTAACTGCAGTCCTGTTCTTTAATCCTTTTGTACTAGTTTAAAAATGAAGTTTTAAGACATCTTTATATGAAATGTCGTAAGCCTTTTTGGTGTATTACACATATTTTGAGTTTTTATCTGACTTTTTGCCTTACTTCAAGAATATTTTTTCCAAACAAATTTTATTTAAACTATTGTTGGTTTACTCTATTTGGTATAACTAATATGTTTTTAAAAATCATTTTCTGGAAGAGAACAGATTTTTTTTTCTTTCAGTTATATTCAAGTAGTTTTCTTTTCTTTTTCTTTTTTCTTTTTCTTTTTCTAGAGATTGAACTCAGGACCTTCATATTGAGTTATATTCCTGCCTCCCCAGGCCCTTCTATATTTTTCATTTTGAAACAAGTTCTCCTACTGCAGGTTCCCAGATTGCTGCTGTTACGGGTGTGGGCATTCACAACTGACTTGCACTTGTTTTTCTGAGAAGAAAAGATTACTCATTTAATAAGTAGTTCTTGTAGACCTACTTTGTGCCAGGCTTTTGGGGGGTACATAGCAGAGAACAAAGACTTAAAAAGTGTCTTCATTCGTATATATTACTTATTACTTTCATTATTAATAAATTATTTTGTAAATACAATATTTGATCATAAATAATGATTAGATTTTTACTAATTTCCACCAATTAATACCATTTAATATTGCTCTTATATTCAAATTTTAAATGATACAGTACTTTATGATGTACTTTGGAGGTATGGTTTGTTATGAATAATTTGTCCACAACTCATGATAAACAAGATAACCCTTCAGTGTGTATTTTAAATTTTCTTTGGACCAACATCTCATTTTAAGATGGTAGAAAGTGGTAAAAAATGAATACTTGCCTCTTTGGCTATTAGCTTGAAAAAAGTTTAAAATTTCAAAATGTGTTAAGGTTAATCATATTCTTTATAATATGCTGACATTTTTATTAGAAATGCAGAATTTGGCAAAGTCTGTGAGAGTTAGTGCATATGTAATTGATCTTATGTTTGCAAAAATTATATAAACTTTAGTAAATCTATAAAAGTTAGTTCATAATATATATGGTTGATCTTATGTCTAATTCACTTTCAACATATAAGAATATAATAATTTATTATTTTTTCTATTAAAAATTCCTTATAAATTTCTTGGAAAGTATATGATGATAGATTTTTAAAACATTTTTTGTATCCTTTGGCAAAAGAATATATATTTGAAAAATTCATTAACTTCATATATTGGAGTATGAAAACTAATAAATAGAAGTTCAACCAATGTACCAAATGTATTGATTGTCTGTAAGAAAAGATAATAGTCTGTATTCTCCTGTATAATGATAATCTGTAGTGGATAGTATGGCCATTTAATAACATTAACTCTTGTGTGTATGCATATGTATGTGTATGTGTATGTGCACATTTGAATTTACTTTAAAAAATAATCTTAAACATATAAATAAAAATCTTGCTTTCTGGTGTTTTGCAAACCTGTTTGTTCTTACAGGTGTCATATCCTGCTTTACAGTGGAGTGTATTTCAGTGTATTTTAGGTTTCAATTTTACATGTGATTTTTCTTAAAAATTTTTTGAGAAGAGAAGTATTTGCTGTAGGAATTATGAATGACCAACTCTTCTACTTTAACTGTGCTCCTAGGGAGGACAGAAGCCTAGATGTGATATACCTGAGTCCAAAATACTTAATTTATACTGAATTTACACATTTATTGCTAATCCTAGACATATTTTTTGCTAATCTTAGACATATTTTTCCAAGCCAGTAATATTTCAGTAGTGGTTTTCAGGTCGCTTATAATGCATTTATACTAGCTGCAAACTTTGCAAGATATAATCTTCCAGTGATCTCTGAAGTGAGGTAATACTTATGTCACAGTTGGGGAAACTCCCAATTGCATGCAGCCTTTTTTTTTCCTTCCTTTTCAATACCAAGCACTTTTTCTTAATTGAAAGAAATAGCCTTCAATAATATTTTTCAAAGATTTGTGCTCGGGGCTCCTCTTGCCTTTCCATTCAAGAGCTTTTTTTCTGTCACTTCCCTTCACCCACGGAGGCCCCGACTTGGCTTCTTGACCAGGATCTTTCCTTCCTCTCCTCTCTGACAGAGACATACACTTGGGTCCTTTCTGGGCTTCTTGGCCAAGAGCCTTTTTCTGTTTTGCTTTATTCAGTAACATTTTGCTTGCTTTAAAAATAATAGTATCATTTTGAATCATAGCAATCATGCATAATGGCAGTACCAGTTTAGCTCATAAACTAAAGGTGAAGGTTTTAAGGTTTTAGTGCTCCAGTTTCAAAGTGATTGTTGTCTTTATTCAATCTGAACTGATAACTCCTATGTTGATGATGAGATATACAGGCTGATTCTGGTCATGTTTTGGGTCGGGTTGTTAATTGTGATGAAGTAATTTAAGTGGTCTGAATGCATTTTGAAGTGGATTCTATTTTTAACACTAATTTTAGTGATGCAGGAATCAAAGTGGTATGTTAAATTCAACTAATTTGGTATTACTGAGAATCAATTATAGTGTTCATTTATTAAAGGTTTAACTTAATAATCTTAACAAAATGGAAAATTATATTTCACTTTATGAGTTTAATGCATTCATTTATTTAGTCCTTTGGGTTTGGTGAGAAAAGAATAGTTATTTCAGAATCAGCTCTGGAGAAACAATTCATAAGAGTGATTAAACTCTGAGGTACCTTTCAAATAACTTACAGATGACCTAGTGGTGTTTCAATTTTCTAATGTAATCTGTAGGACGCTGAAAGTACTGAGCAGAGAATCCAGTCTCTCATCAGCTCTTTGAAACACCTGGTATATGAGTACATATGCCGTTGTCTATTTAAGGTAAGAAGCATTATGTTTTTTAATATAAAATACAACTTAAAGCTGGGTATGGTGGATTGCTTATGCTCAGGAGTTAGAAATAATAGACCAGCCTAGGCAACATACTGAAACCCTGTCTCAAACAAAACAAAACATAACTTTGATTTTATACAGTATTTAGAGGGTTGTGTAACTGCTGACTGGAGAGATGCTGCGTTTGGCATTTCTGGTATTTCTGCAGAATAACATTCACTGCTAACTGAAATGTCTTAGAGCATTACAGGACATAGTGGAGAGAGAAGTGACAAGTGAGAATGGGGAACAAACTCTGGGCTGGTTGTCTTACCTTGACTATTCCAGTTGTTGCTAAAGGAGAATAAGAATGGATTGTATTGCTCATTATCTTTCCAGAATTCCTCAACCTTGGCACTAGTGACCTTTTGGACCATATAATTCTTTGCTGTTGGAGGCTGTCCTTTGCCTTGTAGAATGTTTTGGAAGCATTTCTGGCAACTTAGGCAAATAGCATTCTCTTCACAATTTCTACATTTGTGAGAATAAAAAATGTTTCTAGATGATGTCTTTAGGTTGGGGGACAAAATTGTTTCATGTTACTGGTGTTATTTGGTAGACTAACTTCTGCTTCTGAGTTAACAGCACAATTTGTTATAGAAATAAATATCTGTTCTGGAGGTACATGCAATTAACAATATTTTCTAAACTTAGGAATATTGTACAAGATACAAGGGATCTTCTGTTTCTGTTAAATTTTTTTAAACATTAGTTTTTGTGTATATTTTAGAATATAATGTTACAGAAGGACTTTGTGAAGACATTTAACTAAGCTTGAGAAATATATTTATGGTTCAAGTATGTAGGCTTCTTAGAAAATCTTGAATATACAGGTTGAAGATGTAATATTTTTAGAAGAGTAATTTTTATGATTTTTTTAGGATCTTTATTTGAGATAGGGTATAAATACTTCAAAACACCTATCAATATTTTGACAAGAGTTGTTATTGGAAGTTCAAAGACTTAAGAATTGCACGTGAAAAATTTTGAAGAATTCTCTTTTTTTAAAAACTAGGGACTGTGGACTTATATTTTTCTTTTGAAGGTCTGTTCTTTCAAAGTTCTCATAGTTATCTATAATTTTAACACTCATCTTTAGTCCCATTTTTAGCTAGTACAAAATGAAGAATTGTTAGCAAGTGATCTTGCATTTTGTCACCAAAATATTATGGTCCTAGATATGAAAATGACCTTTAAAGTGCTCTAGTTTCTTCAGTTATAGATCTCTAATAGCTCTACAATTGATAAAACATATTATCTTATATAATGCTTTAATTTTTTATTACAAGAAAAGCTAAAATATATTTTCAGAAGGAGTTTGAAACTATGGAATCATTATAGCAAGGAAACCTTCAAGAGTTATTTTACAGTATTCCAACTTTGTTAAAGTAAACTAGTTCATTTCTCATAATCCCTTTCCTCTCTCTTCTCATTCATTCATATATATATATATATATATATATATATATATATATATATATGTATGTATAGTATAGTTTCAAAAAGCTTTTCTTAGCAGATATGTGTCTTGGTGCGTTGCTTTTCTTTTGTTGTAAGAGGTCCTAAAGATTTTTTCATGAATCTAAACACATTAATCTCATTATTTTTAGTGATTATGCGGTTTTTCCATTTTATGATTAAACAGAAAGAATGTCCCACATCCAGAATGTTTGAGACCACCAGTGTTTCAAATTCTAAATTTTGGAACAGTTGTATATACATAGCAATATATTTTTGGAAATGGTATACAAGTTTGAATATAAAGCTTATGTTTCACAATTATCTTACATACATATCCTGAATGTTTATACCGTGCTTTTATTACCACCTCAGTTTTGACTTTGACTTATCAGATGGAATTAAGTGTGTAATTTTTCACTTGTGACAATACCCGACATCCACAAATTAGGGGAGGAAAAGCTAATTTTAGCTCACAGTTTCAGAGGGTCACAGTCCCTCAGAGGCAGCCATGGATGTACATGGTAGAGGCGAAGAAGGAGGCAGCTCCTCATAACACTGCGAACAGGAAGTCAGGTCCCAGAGGAAGGTAGCAGCATATATATGTTTCCAGTTTCCGTCTCAGTGATCACCCTTTCTGGGTCCAGCCTCAGTGTTTTGCCCCTTCTGGTTTTGTCCACGTCTGAGTTGTATATAACTGTTCTGTTTTTAAAAAAATATTTTGAGGGTTTATTTCTTATGTACTCATTGGCATATTTGAGTTGTGAATGCTTTTTAATTGACTTTATTTTCAGAATTGTTTTAGGTTCATGGGAAAATTAAGCAGAAAATGTAGAGATGTCTCATATACTCTGCATTTCCACGTATCACATAGCTTACCTCCACTATCCAAATTCTGCACTGGAGTGGAACTTTTTAGAAACTATTAATGACCCTCCTTTGACACATTATTACTGGATCTCCATAATTTATATTAGTGTCCATTCTTGATGTTTTACCCTTAAGTTTCAAACAAAATTGTAAGTGATGCGTACATGATGTGTACTTAGTATGGTAAATGATACCATATAGAGTAGTTTTCTTATTCTGAAGATACTTGATGCTCTACACCTTTTCATTTTTCCCTCACTCTTTGATCCCTGGCAATGAATAATCTTTTTGGTTGTAGCTTTTCCAGAAGGTTACTGTCTTAGTTACTTTTTCGTTGCTGTGACTCAATACCCGACACCCACAAACTTAGGAAAGGAAAGCTTTATTTTAGCTCACAGTCTCGAAGGTCGCACTCCATTTAGGGGTGGCCAGCAACAGTAGAAGTACATGGCACAGAGAGAGGTGGAGGCAGCTTCCCCAGAGAAACAGGAGGACAAGCTGAGGCTAGTTGAGACTCGTCCCCCTCCTCCAGGAAGGCAGGTGCAGCTTATGTATCCTTTGAGGTCTCCGCCCAGTAACCAGTCCCTCCTGCATCCAAGTGTGGCCACTACACACAGTTAATCCTAACTTAACTGCAATCCACCCCTCCACACCAGACCCCAATCCACCAATATTACATGGTTCCATAGACAAATACATTAGACTTTTGGGGGACACTGCAGATCCTAACACAACAGTTACATACTTGGAACCATACAGTATGCAGCCTTTCACATTATCTTCTATTCCTTTGTGCATTTAAGTTTCCTTTGTGTCTTCTCATGGCTCAATAGTTCTTTTCTTTCTAGTGCTAACTAATAATATCTCATTGTCTGAGTGTGCCATAGTCTACCCAATTACCTACTGAAGGGCATCTTCTTTGCTTCCAAGTTTTAGCAATTATGAATAAAGAAACTGTAAATATTTATAAAGAGGTGTTTCTGTGGAGAAGAATTTTCAGCTCTTCTAGGTAAAATAACCAGGAAAACAATTGCTGGCTCATGTGGTGAAAGTATATTTAGTTGTAAAAGAGAATTCCACATTGTCTTTCAAGGACATTGTAACATTTTGCATTCCTACCAGCAGTGAATGAGAGTTTTCGTTTCTCCACATTCTTACCAGCATTTGATGTTTCCAGTGTTTTGGAATTTGGACATTTTAATAGGTGTGTTGGAATGTCTCCTTTTAATTTGCTTTTTCCTGATAACATATAGTATGGAATCTTTTCTTACATATGCTGACATTTATTCATATTATGCTGTGCCATGCTATGTATTTTGCTTTGAATATTATTGAAGATAAGCTCTTGGAGGACAATTTTTATGCTTTGAATGTTATTCAGGATAAGCTTTTGGAGGACAATTTTCATTAAATAAAATTCAGTAATATAAATATAACTCAGTTTAGTGGCAAGTTTTTTAGCTTTTGCTTTTTCCAATTTGGAAATGTGAGTTAGGGACTTTGAACCCAGTATTTTGCTTTTCTAGTGAAGGTGATGTCAGCATATCTGTCACAGTAATTGGCTCTGATAGTTTTCATCAGCTTAATCATAGCCTTGTCTTTCAAATAAGTTGTATGAAGACAGTAGTGACTCATGTGATCCTGTTGATAAGATGTCCCAGGCTGTGTAATCTCTTGATGATACAGTAGGGGATGCTTATGTATGATACAAGGCAGCCAAGAAAACAACCAGCTGAAAGAAAACATCATAATAGACTTTGAACAGTTTGTCATTTCTAATTATTTGGCTCTTACAAATAATTTTAATGAATATTCTTGTTTTATACCTAAAAACACATACATGATCTTTTGCATAATTATCAGAAGTGAAAATTTTTACTTGGGGCATGTAAACTATTGAATCTTGTAGTAAAATTTCTAAGAACTCTGTACTAAGGCTAGATAAACTTTTTCTTTTTTAGTTCTGTTTTGTTTTACCTATAAAATGTCAGATCGTCTCATAGTTTCTTATATTCTCTAATCTCTGTTACTTACGGTGAAACTTTGTTTCTTCTCTGTAGTAAGATATTGATGGACATACTTAATAACATCTGAGTAATACTTCACAATTGGATTTGTTATGTTTGATTGTTTAGTAAGACATACATGCTGCTTCACCTGGAGTACTTTCTGTGTTTCACACCTTGTCTCCTCCACTCCCTACTTAGAAGTGTTTTTTTTTATGTGCATGTACTCTCATTCAGTCATTTTGTGTACTGTCAATAGTAGGCAATTTGAAGACAGTATACAAATTTTTATGAGCAAAATTTAGATTATGTTTTTCCAAAGACGTAAATTTAGATAATGCATAATAATATCTGGTTTTCTTTGCAGGCTGATCAGTTGATGTTTGCTTTGCATTTTGTTCGAGGCATGCATCCTGAACTTTTTCAAGAAAATGTGAGTTGAATTGAAGGAAGAAATTTGGCAATTCATAGATTTAATTAGGTTAATAATTATTTGAGGCAATGAATTGTATGTAATCAATTAATCTCTTGCTAAGTTTGAACTTTAATATAAAATGCTATTTTTCAGTCCTAGTTTATTGTTGGCAAAGTCAGAATCACGCAGTGATGGTGTCTTGTTAGTTCCTCCTTGTTGGGACGCAACAGTCAGTATCCGTGGCATAAGGGAAGAAAGGGTTATTTTAACTGACATTTCCGAGGCCTCAGTCCCTCCTAGTCAGCAGGCAGTGGGCCTGGCTGGTTAGCAGCTGTTCGCTGGAGCCAGGACAAGAAACAGAGACTGAGAAGAGGCTGGGGAGAAATATATGTACCCCTCCAGGTTATGCCCACAAGTTCCCATCCTTCTACCAGGCCCTGCCTGCCAGCAGCATACTAATAATAAGTTGCGAATGGATTAATGCCCTTGGTCCATCCAGTTAATGCCTGTGATACAGTCATCTTCCAAATACATGAAACATTGGGGGAACGTTCTAGGTTCAAACCCTAACAGATGGTGAGGAAGGAAATCTAAGTCACTTACCAAGCTGCCTGAATTTTTCTAAGCTTAGGTCCATATACTCAAGATAGCAGAAGAGTCAGGGTTTTTGTTGTTTTTGTTTTCCTGGCCTAAGCAATGAAATTGATAAATACAAAAGAACAAGCAAGACAGCATGGATCATCAAGTACATTATTTATTACCTTCCCTGACTTGTCAGTAAGTCAGTCGGTGGAGTAGGAGGTTGGGCAGTTCTCAGAGTCTTTCTGGAGCTCATAGATTTATGCTAATTTCTTTATGTATAATTTATTTTCTTTGTCTGTGTTCATTTTTTCTGCCACATAATCCTCTCTGAAACTTCAGAAAAACCTTTCTTGAGCTAGATCTAATTATCTCTGGTCAGCCTCTAATTTTGTATAAATACATTTGCATTTTTTCTCACTGTTACTCAGTTACCATGAAGTGAGAATTTGGCGGTCCAGGGGCCAGCACAGTGCAAGCTGACCTAGTAACTTTTAGCACTACTTGGTTACATTTTCATTGTTACATGGATCCTCTTCATTCAGATACCTCAAAGAATGCATCCAACTTAAAATCCTTTCTGTGTTCTTTTTCTCTACCTCTGTATGATGTGGTTTGCTTGTAGTTTCTCTTATTGGACATTTTAAAATTGTATTGTTTTGCTTTCTATATAATTCTTTTCACCATGTCATATAAGTTGTTATATTCTCTATTTTTCCTTCTTGAGGGAATAAATAAATTACCACTGGGAAAGGAGAACATTTTTCTTATGAAATTATTAGTAATCTTCTCTTTAGTTATGCATGGCTGCATAAGCACAGTACAGTGGGTGGCCAACATTAGTGGCGACACCAAGCACACTGCCTTGGGAGTTTTCCCACATTCCTGTCCAGTGTGTGTGTATTTTGTCTGCTTGTTGGCTAGCGTGTGACAGATAGCATGGCAGTGCCTGTTATTTCTTCACTTGCGAGAATTCCAGGAAAAGACATAATTTTCTTTGAGCACTGTATTCCGTGACACTTGAGTGTTGCTGATTTTGTGACTTAAACAAGTATTAATGGCAGTTTCACCTAATCTTTAAGGATAGGTAATTTTGAAAATTTACCTAGTTTTCACAATTCTTAAATTTCTTACGTACATTACTGCTTACCAATTAGTGAGGAATGGCATGTAAAAGAACAAATTAACCCATGGTAAGAAATATTAATTGAATTTGATGCTTAAATTTTAGCTACTAACATATATAATGTAGTTACAGTTTTATTCTAATAAATTATTTCTAGGGCTTGGGGATTATCTCAGTGGATAAAGTACTTGCCTAGCATGTGCAAATCCTGGAATTCCCTAACACTCACCACAAAAAAAAAAAAAAAAAAAAATTAGCCTAATGTGGTGGCACATGCCTCTAATCTCAGCACTCGGGAGGCTGATGCAGGAGGATTACTGTGAGTTAGAGGCCAGCCTGGGCTATATAGTGAGCTCAGGACCAGCCTGACGGCAGAGTGAGCACTTGTTACTAAAAAAAAAATAGTATAGTTTTTATTAATATTTTATATTGGTACCTGAATGCATTCTGACAATGTTAAGGTACTGAGAGAAGTAGAGAGATGTAAGATGAGCCTCCCCGTACCCCTAGAGGAAAGATGTAAATGGAGGGTTGGTTTATTATTTATTTATTTTCTGGAGCTTGAGTATAGGCCGTCTAACTAGCTCCTTTCCCAGCCTATCTTTATTTTGAGACAAGATTTCACTAAGCACTAAATTTCCCAGGCTGGTTTTGAATCGTTGATCCTCCTGCCCAGGCTTCCAGAGTGCTGGGATTACCCACATGCTCCACCACCATGCTTGGCTATTACCAGTTTTCTTTTAAATGCTACATTATAAAACATCATATAGGAAAATTAAAATAACCTCGTTGACTGATTAGTATTTTTATATATTTTGTCATATTTATATTTAATAGGAATGGGATACATTTACAGGTGTGGTTGTTGGAGATATGTTGCGGAAAGCTGTAAGTTAAAATTTATGATTTTAATGCTGTAGAAAATAATTCTTGCTTTGGCTTCTGATATATGAAATATAATTTACTTCATATGAATTTAAAGTAAAAGTTAAAATTATGCTTTAATTAGAAGAGTATGTTTTGGCTTTGGCTGCCCTCCCATAAAATGGACTTAAAATTCATTTTTGACCTTGAAACCATAAATTCTTTTGAGAATAATATTAAATTTCTTGAAAGTAATGGGGCTCATTTTCTCAGTGTATGTATTTTGCTTCAAGAAAAATTTTATAATTTTTATGAAAATCAAACTGTGTATTATAACTAGAAAAATATTTGTTGAAGTTTAAAAATAACTTTTTAAAACTTTAATAATTTTGTTCAAATTCAGCTTTTTTAGCAATTTTCTATTTAAATAGGTAATGAATAATATTCTTCAAGCCCGTATGTTAAAAGTAGAACCTCACTTGTATCTGAAATGCAGCTTAGAAATAACAATGTAAATTTTATGACAAGTTTTTGTGACATATAAGCTTTTCTGAAGCTTCGTGAGAGATTAAGTACAATGAAAATAAATGCAGCATGTGTCAACATGGTTCTCTGTACCTTTGTTACCACGAGTGTTACCAGAGTGACTTGTAAAAAACAAAGAAATTGTGTGTAGGACGACAGCTATTTTAAAAATAGTGTTCATAAGAACAGCTAATTTATTGCTATTTTCAAAGTTTGAATTTTTCAATATATACTAAGAAAAATAATTGCTTTAATAAAGGACTCTCAACAAAGAATACGTGATCAACTTCCATCTTGGATAGATCAGGAAAGAAGTTGGGCTGTGGCGACATTAAAGGTATTTTTTTCCTATTTTGTGGGGTATTTTAAATTTTTGTATATTTTAGTTAATCTCTGTTAACGTCTTCTGTTTGCTGCTTACTTGTTCTCTCTTGATATGTCTGTAAGTAGGAACTAAAAATCTCTCAGTTTAAGGGACACCAAAGTATGACTGTGGTTCGTCCTATAGCCAGTAATTAAGTTTTTCATTCATGAAATAGCATGCCTTTCATATATATAGATTTTCCAAATAACGTGCTGTCTCTCTCTCTTTCCTTGTTTCTCTCTCTGTGTGTCTGTCTGTCTCTTACAGTTCTGTGTTTTTTTTTACTTAATAACTAAGGTGGAGTTTTATGAGGAATGAAATACAGATAAACTTTTCCCCAAAGCTACCTCTCTCTATCTTTCCTTCCTTCTTTTTCTTTTTCTGCTTTGCTTCACACTCTGTAACATTGCAGTAGACCATGGTAAAACAAGTAAGAGTGAGAGTTTGGTGGTCAAGGTGCTAGAGAGTTTTGATGGCTTACTGTGATCAAGGAATTTTGCCGAATGTGTAAAAGGATCATCTGATTAAATATTTATAACAACATTAAGAGATAGCCACTGCTGTTGTCTTTAAAACTGAGGTGTACTTGCTCTGATCACTTAGGAAGCAGAGGCAGCATTTGAATCTGTACTCTGTGGTGTTTATCTAAGTGCTTTTATGGCTTAATGCATTTTTTCATAAATACTTGTTGAATAAAATAAATGTATTTTATTTTATTCATATTTAATAATTTATTTAGTGCTTACTTCCACCAATGTAATATTAGTTGCAAAGATTCTTTGCTTGACCAAACATGAGTCGCTCTCCTGAAGCTTCACCTGAGCCCATCTGAGTTCTTGTGAAATCCAGTTTTAGGAGGAAATCTGCCAGGTTAACTTAATCAGAATTCTCTCACCTTGACTTGTCTTTGGCAAGAATTTTATGTAGTAGTGTAGCCAGAATCCCTTATGTCAGTGATTTCTCTTGGTAATTATCTGTCAGTCCCTGCCCTGCTGCTTGGCTGTCAATTCCTATTTGTCCATGTTGTATTCAGAATTGACCTCTGTTTTATACAATTGCAGTAGCCCTGAATAAAATCTGTTTTTTCTCCTTTAACTATTAGCCAGCTTCTCCTTTTCCTGTGACATCAAGTGGGATAACATCTACATTTTATAAATTAAGTAATGCTGCCATGAACAAACTTTCAATGTAGAGACTGTATCTTGTGGTTACCTCCTGATAGGGTGGTATGATTCAAGAACTGTGACTTTGGTAATGTGACCCAGGTCTTACGTGGAGCTAGAAAGCCTCCTAACTGCTGCAGAGCCTGTCAGATTTCTAGCCAGACTTACAATGATTAGATAACATGTAGCACACTTAAATTAGTAGTAGTGAGAACTGATATACTGATTTCCATTGAAGTTAGCAGGCTACTATCAAATGTTATCATTTGTTGAAAGAAATCAAAATAAAATCTAAGCCGTTAGGTTTCTGCTGTTGTTAATTTTGCATAATAACGTTTGGGCAATGTACAGAATTATTCAAGTAGGAATATAGATGGTTGAACAAAGTATTCTTGCATATTTGATTTGTATTAAGAAATTCTACACTACAAACACATATCTTCTAAATTCACTCTTATTTTTTATGAAAATTCTCCATCTGTACAGATTTACATTTCTGATCTTACGGCCTCTTGTGCTGAGTAAATACTAAATGTAGAGAAAATGTATGAGTTTGGAAAAATGTGCAAAAGAGTAATATTGTTTCAGGTGAATATTGGATGCTGTGCACAAATTTATGAGTTGGCAAACTGCATTAAAGCAGTTAAAAAGCATTTTGTTCATAAACAGTGGCATAAATAAATATGGCCTAGAAGAGTATGTTTTATTAAGGATTTGCTATTGCTACTGAAAACCAAAGCTAGACAGAAGCTAAAAATGAAAAGATAAATTTTATTTTAAGAAAAGTATTGTAAAAGAAATCTCTGTGGAAAAGGGCTCAATTCTGAATATAGCATGAACCAAGTGGGTAAAAGAGGAAATTCATCTTCAGGGAGCAGGATGAGAGTCAGTGGTTAGAAAGGAGGAAACCTGAGGAGCCAGGGGTAAGGAAGAATACCAGGTAAACCACTTAGTAACCCTCTTGCTGAAGGCCACCAGGACAGTCACATAACCAGGGTAGGGGACGGGAGATCTGATAAGATCCTGAGAGTAGGCCCAGGTACTAATCTGTCATTTGTTGCTGAATTGGGATTCTGCACAAAAAGGATATGAAGCCCGGGTTCGAAGCCTAATCCAAAACAGCTCAGTGAAGGCTGGAGTGAGAGGGCCATAAAGAGAGAGAGACAAACATATGAATGTCCTTCATGATTGATACTAACATGAAAACGTGAAGTTTGACATATTTGGGCTCTTCGGTTGTGGCCGTTCCTAAAACATTCACTTGTTTTCCAGGTGGCATTTCTTTTCTCCACAAGGTGGAGACAGTGAGGTAGAAATGTTTTTATGTAGAGGAAATATTTCTTAATTTTTGAGTATTGATCTGGTACATCTTTGGAAAGGTTTTTTTAGTTCTGATTTTAGCATTGGATGTACTGCTTTTGGCCTCGCAATAATTAGACAAAATGGTGCAAACTAGAAATAGTGACACACGTCAATTAGTTACTGTTTTTTATTCATTTTTTAAACTTTTCTCAAAATACATCATGTGTAATATACTCACTTGTAGCTTGTTATATATTATGTTTATTTTTTAGATTGCTCTTCCTGTTCTTTATCAGACCCTCTGCTTTGAAGATGTCGCTCTCTGGCGTACTTACTATCATAATTCAGTGTGTGAACAAGAGTTTCCATCTATTCTTGCAAAGAAAGTTTCTTTATTTCAGCAGGTAAAATTTAATGTTATTCAGATTCAAAAATTACTTAATGTTTTTCTTGCCATTTGAAAACCATTTAAATGGAAGTTTTGTATTTACAGTATTAATGTAATATTGTAATATTACAGTATATATTATATTATTAATTATAATATTGTAATGTATGACAGCATGTATTACAGTATTAATTACTGTAACACTGTAATATTACAGTATTAATGGCATATGAAAGGAAGTACTCTTTGATTTTACCACCTTATCCAGACACATCACCAACAAAATTTTTGAATAGGTGACACCCACTGTAGCTTTTCTTTTTTTATTTGCTTCTGATAGTTCTTGTGTATATTGTATATATAAAATGCATATATATGTATGTATATAATTTAGAAAGAAACTGAGGAATGGCATAGTGGTCAAAGTGCTTGCTTAGCAAGCACATGGCCCTGAGTTTGATTCCCCAGAATAACATAAAGCTGGGCATGGTGGTACATACCAGTAATCCCAGCACTCAGCAGGCTGAGAGAGGAGGATTTCTGTGAGGTCCAGGTCAGCCTTGGCTATATAATGAGTTCAGGACCAGCCTGGGATACAGAGTGAGACCCTATCTCCCAATAAATAAATGAATAAATGTAAAAAATATAACAGAAACTAAGATACAAATTATATGGTCTCTTTTTCATCCATTTTTAGCATTATATCTACATAAAAGATCTAATGATGAGGAAAAGGTTCTTTTCTCTTTTTGTTTCTAATTTAATTTCAAAATAGACAAAGAAACCTACTGGTGAGTTCCACTTACGTTTTTGGCTGGGTAAAGCCTCAGAGTAGGAGAGCTCCTACTTTAGGAGGTAGTTCTTACTTTCTATGTACCTTTTCCAAAGTAAGGCTAAGTAGGCTGGGTTGTGTCCTCTTTTGTCTTCATATATAGAGATTTTGTTTTGTACCAGGTATTCTTTAAAAAATAAAAGAATGAACCATCTAGCAATAAAAACTTAACATCTAAAACTACCATAAATAAACATAACTTAGCAAAAGAGTAGTGGTTTGAAGATTTTAGGGGGGATTTCCAGGCCTCTACATGCTATTCTGAGAGATTCTTTGCTGATATTCTACTATTTTCACCCTATTTAGCCACTTATTAAATTTTGAAAACCTAGCTATCTTTGTTTTTATTTTAAATGATAGGTTTTTAGGGAGCAAATGGATTTTAATTACATTTTTGGTATTAAAGATATATTTGGTATATTCCTGCTATGACAAGTTGAGCCTTGTAAACATCTTGGTAAGGTGATAAATGTTCTTATATTTTAGGAAATATTTGTTTTTTAATATTAGCTGTGATAAATATATTATGGGAAATTTATTATATAAAAGTACTTTCCACTTTATTTCAAGGTTCTTGTAGTGCAGGCTCTAAGACCAGACAGGCTGCAGAGTGCCATGGCTCTGTTTGCGTGTAGAACTTTAGGTGAGTGTGCTGCTGTGGATGACTAGACCTTGGACTTAAGGTACTTGCTAACTTACATTTTGTTTCATGCTAATCTTAGCTTAGAAGTATTTTTACTTTTTTTATTCTTTCTTTTATAGTCTACCAGGCTGTAGTTTGGTTTCTCTTCAGATTGTATAAATGTTTCACTTTTTACAATCTCTACCTGATAAGAAAAATAATTCTCTATGTTGAACAAAATCTAATTTGACGCATAACTGATATATTTAGAAAAGATATTGAAAGTTTGAAATTTGCTTTTCTATGAAAACATCTTAGAAATTTATTCATAATGGGGATTATAAAGAAGGTAATCATATACCAAACTTACCTTGTGGAAATATGACTTGTTATCATACCTCATTGAAAACTTTAGACAATTGAGCAAAAAAAAAGTGTATTTACAGATAGTGCAGCTTTAGGAAACAAAGCCTTCACAATTAGTTCTCATTGCGATTTTCAAAAGTGAAGATGTGTCTGAAAGGCATAGTTTTTTTAAAGTCTTTTGGACTGTGTTGTTTGAGGAATTAAAATTTGTCTGCCATATGGAAGTAATTCCATTTTGCACATAAAGTTTGGAAAACTGAATAGAGTGTGGAAAGGATTGTACTTGACTCAGTTATCAAAGAATAATCCATATTTACTGTTACTAAATTGTAGTAGGAGCCTTTAGAATTATGTCAAAAAAAAACTTAGTGTAGTTAAAATGGTATATTGACAGTCTTTCCAGAAATTCATTTCTGTTTTTACATATGAAGTTATAGATAGGAATGTTTTTAATTAAATATAATTTACATATATTATAATCATGTAGGTTAACATGTATATTTTCTCTAAACTAGAATTTTCTACCTAAATAAACTAGCACAGAGTGTTATGAAATTGCAGAGAAAAGACCTATGCTTTTCATCAGAAAACTTTTTTAGTACTAAAGGTTTGTAGTCACTCTCTTATTAGTCCATGAAGAACTTATATGTGGGTGTTTCTGGGTATTATACTGAGAAACTGTCTCTCAGCTTCAGAAGTTTTGTCTGAGTGAACAAACGCTTTCAATTAAACTTGAATGTTCATACTGACAGTACCACAGGCAACGTTTAAACAGCTCTTAGTGTATGCCAGATGCTAGTATAGGTACCAAATGTGTCAGCTTCTTTGATCCTTATAGCAACTCATTGAGGTAAGTGCTATTTGTACATCACTGAAAGATCAGGTGCTAAGGTCACACTGCTATTAATGATGGAATTAAAATCCAACTGCAAAGACTATCTTCTTATTAATTTCTGAAAGCATGACATTTAATCTTGGTTTAAAGGAATATAATTGATGAGTGCTATCATAAAATCGTTCTTAAATCTCAAAGTTGAATCATGCACCCATCTGTTCCCACTGTGACCCACCGTATGGGTTTCCTATAGTTACCATAACAGAATACCATGGATCAGGAGGCCGAAAACAACATAAATTCATAGTCTCACAATTCTGGAAGTTAGAAGGCTGTAATAGAAGTGCTGGCAATATTACCTATCTCTGAAACCAGTGGGAAATTCCTGGCTTAGCTCTTCCTAGATTATGATGGTGTTCTGGCCATCTTTGGTGTTTCTTCAATTGCATAACTTATATTGTACCTTTGGTGTCACATGACATTCCTGTTATTTTCTTTATATGACTGTATTCTTATAAGAACAACAGTCATATTGGATCGGAGTCTACTCTACTCAGCTATAGTTAATGAATGACATTTACAATAACTTTGTCTCTAGGTAAGGTTGTATTTTTCAGACAGGGCAGTTAGTTGATTGTTGAAGGATATATGGAAATGTATGTAAATACACTTTGCTTTCCTTTAGTTATATGTGGAAAGGAAATGTTCTTGTTTATTCATCTCTCATAGAATGTTTATCAATTAGATAGTTTTTACTCATGTCCGACAGAATGTTTATCTGCCAAACTCTTGGTTGCAAGTGCCAGACTCACTTAAATGAAAAAGGAGAATTTTTTGAAGTGAGTGATATTCAGAAAGGAAGGAGTAGGACATAGGAAGATTTTCTCAATGTTTAATACTTAAAGTTTGTTTCTGTTTCTCTTCCCTGATTAGAAGTTTTCTTTCGCCTTTTTCTCTTTGTGTCTTTCTTGCCTCTTGTTGATTGTCGCCTCTTGTTTTAGGTTCTGCTTCTAGATTGTGCTTAGTCTTAAAGATTTGTACATAATCTGGCAGAGAAAGCTGCTGTGACCTTCTGAGTTAGATTTTTAGTAAAAGGGGAAAGAGGTTGTGACCCACCCACAACTCCCTCCCAGAGAGTGGAAGCTCTTTTGACCCAGCTACTCTTTACTTCTAAATAAAGGCCTGTTATTCAGAAAGAAAGAAGGAAGGAAGAAAAGAATAGAGAAATTTTTTTTTTCCCCATTTTATCATTACAATTTCTTAAGGAAGGATACTCTGTAGCTGATATTACCAGAAGTGTTTTGAATTGTGGTTCTTTCAAAAGAAGCTATAAATAAGGAAGGAGCTGCTACCAGAGGTGGGATAAAGACTTATGGTACAAAAAATATATATTTGCATTAGTTAGATTACACACAGCCTATTTTTTCACCATTTTTATTGATATGTATAAGTGCAAAATTTAAAGTTTACATTGATCTTGAGCATTTTGTTTACATATATATCATGGCAAAGCTACAGATCCTTCCCCTCTCTCCTTTCGACTATCTTCCCACCAACCCCCCAAGATCCAATTATTTACCACATTAAATTCCATGAAATAATTGTGATCTGGGTTTCTCATATCAGAGAAACCATTCAGCATTTCACCTTCTGCTTCTGACTCACTTGACTAAGCATGATGGTCTCAAGTTGCCTCCATTTGCCTACAGAAGCCTCCAACCTATCTCTCTTTATAGATGAGTAGTATTCCATTGTGTATAAATACCACAATTTGTGTATCCATTGGTCTGTTGATGGGTACTTTGGTGTCTTTCACATCTTAACTATTGTTAGTTGTGCTGCTGTGAACATGGGTGTACATGTATCTCTATGATGTGCTGTTTTTAACTCTCTGGGGAATATTCCCAGAGAGGTATTACTGGATCGAAGGTGATATTTATTTCCAGTCTTTTGAAAGTCTTCCATACTGCTTTCCATAGTGGTTATAGCAGTTTACATTCCCACCAGCAGTGCAGGAGGGTTCCTTTCTCTCCACAGCCTTGCCAGCTCTGATAGCTGTTTGTGGTCTTTACATATTTCAGTCTCTCTGGAGTTAAATGGTGTCTTAGTGATGTTTCGATTTGCATTTGCATTTCACTTGCATCCTTACGACTAAGGATGTTGAACATCTTTTAATGTATTTATTGGCCATTTGGACTTCTTCATCTGTGAACTGCCTATTCATTTCTTTTGCCCATTTTTCAGTAGGGTTCTTGTTTTTGAGGGGCTTCTTTTT
>PVKB01000618.1:529626-653456 GCA_004027205.1 Ctenodactylus gundi
TTTTTTTTTTTTTTTTTTTTTTTTTTTTTTTTTTTTTTTTTTTTTTTTTTTTTTTTTTTTGCTTTTGGTGTTTTTGCCTAGATCCGTGTCTTTTAGATATATGCCTAATTTGTTTTATAGAAGGTTCAGTGTTTTAGTTTTAATATCTAGGTCTTTGATCCACTTAGATTTGATTTTGTTCTATGGTGACAGGATACACAGCTTATTTTAACTAATTTTTCCACATTTTATTGATATGTATTAGTGCAAGATTTAAGGTGTATAGTGAAGTTGAAGATTTTGTGCACATACGTATCTTGTCAAGGTGACAAGTACTTTCCCACTCTCCTTTTGACCCTCTCCTAACCCTCCGCTCCCTCCCTCCCCCACCCTACCCCGTGTTTCTTAGTTTGACAGTAGAGCCACTGATTGGAAAAAATTAGAATCTGAATCCTTTCAGAGTTACAAGTATAACTTTTGATTTTGTTGAATCAAGTAGTTAAAACTTGTGTCCAAGCTAGGAAATGCTTATAACCATACTTTCTCCTATAACTGAAACATTTCATATATTCCCAGATTTGAATATATAGGAGTAATAACTTTATACTAGAGATATTATAAAAAGAAAACCAACTCTTCTTTTGCCGTTTACAGTAGTTGAAGTATGAAAAATAATTCTCTGCATTTACTACTTAAATTAGTTGTAATAGCCTTTTATTAGCATTTTTGAGAAATATGAAGAAAATTTATCTTTCGCGAACAGTTTTACCAACTCTCTGCATCGATACTAGTTTATATTCTTTCTTTTTCTTTTGCATATATGAGTGTTCTTTCTCCAGTCGGAGGCAATTTCTGTGCTTCATTCCTGCCATTATTCTTGTCTTTTGCATCTTGAATTTCACCTCCTTTATTGGGTCATTTCTATAGCACACAAACATTTTTTAAAAATTCCTCCCCAGATCCTGCGTGTTTCGTAACATCGTCATAACTTACCTTTACTTCTATAGCAAAACATATCGAAAATGAGACTGTAACTAAAGACTACGGAAATCGTCCGTTTCTTTGACTTCTTTCACTGAGGCCCCTCGCCTTAAAGTTCCCTAGGATTGCTCTGGTAAGGACAGTGCTTTTCTACATTTCTGTATCCAGTATTGCTTTTATCGTGATCTCTCAATAATCTGCCTTTTTAAACTGCTTTTTTTCAACTCTTGATTGTTGTTTCTTTGTCCATTCCACAGTCCTTTCAAGCTATTTCTTTTCACTTCCTTTCTGCCTTGTTAGATTTTCTTTTAAGCTTTAGAGTACTGTCTTCTCAATTCAGTCATACTCCGAGTTTCCTTCTTTCATCATTATGCATCCCTCTGCATGACTTTACCCAATTCTTGGCTTTAAATAGCATCTCTAAATTGGTGACTTCTGTATGTTTTTATTTGCATCCCCAGATTTCTAGGACAAGGTATCCAAATGTTTACTAAATGTTTTAATATGAATATCTAAGAGACATCACAAATTCTTGTGACCAATACAGACCTTGCCATTTGTTTGTTCGCATCTACCCACTTGTTTAAACCAGTCCCCCCAAAAATTATTTCCTCTTTTCCTTAATTCTTATGCCCAGTTTAGCTGCATATTATTTTGGTTCCAATTCTACAACTCTCTTTGTTTTGCCTTATTACTGCTAGCTTAGGTAAGTGATCATTGTTCTCACCTTTATGAAGCCATAGCTTTTATTTGTTGTGTCTGTCTTCAGAATATGTGCGCGATCCCCGCACTTCCCTCACCTTGTCTGGTAGTTGCCACGTTGTTCTAGACTCAGCAAGACGATGGCTACGAGGCTTCTCTCCTTCCCCGCTTCCCATCTTCTTCAGCATACCAGCTCTAGAGTGTCTTTTCAAAAATGAAGTATGATATATTCTACTCAGACTGTTTAGTAGCACCTCTTCCCTCTACGACTGTACAGTGTCTTACAAGGATTCATTTCCTCTGCCCTTTCCCTTCAGGTTCGTCCCCTACTACTCAGAGTGCTGCTCAGTCTTCCCCAGTTTTGTTTCTTGCACTTTGTTTCTTACTCTTCTACTGCTGTAGATGTGTTTCTGGGGTGTCAGGACCTTTACCCATGCTGTTCTTTCTTCTGCACTGTCCCCCATTATATCCTTACTTCTTTTCTCAAATGTGTTTTCAGTGGAGATTTCCTCAGAAATGTGTGTAAAATAGCTTCCCTTCACTTACGTACACTTTCACCTTGTTTTCCTCTGTAATTTAGCAAGGTCTGACAATTTGAATTTACTTTTTATATGTTTGTTCCCCAACTAGAACGTATGCCACATGAAGGCATAAAGTTTGTCTTACGGTGTTTTGTACAATGATTTAAATAGCTCTGGAACGTACGGGTGTTCTACCTGTGTTTTAAATCAAGGGCTATATCCCTAGTTCTTTCTACTACAGTTGTGTGTGTGTGTGTGTGTGTGTGTGTGTGTGTGTGTGTGTGTGTGTGTGTGTGTTTAATTTGTTTCTCTAAAAGGCCATGTGATCTTCTGGAAACTTAAATCATATATTTCTTGGATGAAGTCTTAAGAATCTTCCACTTAGAGTACAACCAGATCCCTTCTCCAATATCATACGCCCCACACAGTTGAGCCTTTGCCCACACCCCTGACCCTCGTCTTGTCCCCTCTTGAGTGCTCACTGTACTTCCCTGTACAGAACAGCCCCTGTCCCTTTGTGCTACTTGCTTTGTGTATTCTCGTCTCCTTTTATGGATAGCTTTACAGTATCATTTAGTGGTTAGCTTTAAATGTTACATTTTCAGATAAATATAATGAACCTCCTAACCAGTTCCAACACATCAATCTGTCTTAAATTCTTTGCATAACCTCATCACTGTATGTTGTATTTCTAACTTATCTATATATTTTCCATCTGTTCCAAAATTTAAATACAAGTTTAAGTAAAACGACCAATTTTTAGAGGGCTATTTAAGAATTTTTCTTTTTTTCACCTGCTTATTAGCCTTTTAAAATATGTGCTTTGTGCCACATTGCACATGACCTTTCTTACGATTTAATATTTTGACCCTCTACCAGTTCTGTGGAATACTTCTGTTAATAGTGCTATTTAATCTCCAGGTCAAATGACATTTAAGATTTGACAGCACTGAGTGAAAAACTTGTTATATTAAAAACTTAAATTCTTTGAAGGTTTAATAGACTTTTAAAACCATCCTATTTCTAAGCAAAAATTATATATGCAGTTTATGGATGAATGGCTATATGTTTGGTCAAGTAGTTTTATTAATAAAGATTTTTATGTAAAATTGGAGGCTTTATTGTACATAATTTTTAAAAATTTTAAATACTTAAGGACAAGCACATAGCTTTTAAATTTTTGAGATTTGACTTCACATGTAATTTCATAATCTTTCACATGAAAAGACTCCTAACTTTCAATAGCCATTTATGTAATCTATGAATTTATAGGTTATAAAAGTGTTTTGAAAATTAGTTTTGATTTGAAGATTTCTTAGTAGAGTAATCCCAAACACTTTCAAGCATGACTATTTAATACAATACTATGAAACATGATACAGGGTGACAAAAATCTTCTGTATTTTATTACTTTAAAAAAAATAGGATAGCCAGTGCAGGATTTCTAACTGTGCAATTCTGATTTAGTGTTGACTTTTTTAGACTGTAGGAGCAGGATATGAGACTGCAGGGATTGAAGTGGCAGGAACATAAAGGGACATATTCCCATTGGCCTCCTGTGCATAGCAACAGAAGCCAGAGCCTTTCACAGTTCTCCATCAAAAGGGTTTTCGGAGCCCAGCAACTTCCGGAGGTTTCCAGCCCTCTGCTTCTTGTATCCATGCCATTGACCCATACTGTGTACCTTGCATGCTTTGCTCGATCTATTTGGTGCAGTCTAAATCTAGAGGAAGGACAAACCTAGGAAGTGCACAGTTATTTTCTACTACTGCCATAATTTGTCAGCTTAGAAATAACACTTATAGTTTTATCTTTTCCTGTATGGAACATTTACAAGTCTAAATCTATGTTTGCTCTTGAAACTCTTATTTAGAGATTCTAAGAAACACATACTTCCAAAATTCATTCAAGGTTAGCCCAGTGGTGTTGTAGGATTGAGGTCTCCACTTCCTCTCCTGTTGTTTGATATCATTGTCAGTCTTTCAAGACAACTGGTATTCTTTGGTGCGGCGCCTTCATCCTCCATCTTTAAAGGCAGGAATAACTAACTGCATTTCGTGCTTCACTTCTCTCTGACATTCCTCTATGCTCGATTGCACCTGCTTCTCTCTCGTGTTATGTCTCTGTGACTCCCAGTGAAGAAGCTGTTCTGCTTTTGAGGGCTCAGGTGATTAGGTGAGTTACAGCTGCTGTGTTCCTTCACAGTCGTGCCTAGTTAGTTTTTGACTGAATATGTAACTCTCAGTAATCTTGAAAGATACGCCTTTAGAATCCTGTTTACTACAAAAGACTTTTTGTTTCTGGAATTGAATTTCATTTCATTTTTACTGAGTATTTTCCTACTTAAGTGGCCCGTATGTACTTAATTATCTAGTGGCTGTTGCTTTTCCTTTTTATTGATGTTTGTGGTACATTTTTATAGTTGTCTTTTATCTCTCAAGAAGACAGACCATTTTAAGGAAGGTTGCAGTGAACGAGGAAGAATGAATTTGTTGTACATACTACCTGTAATAAATTAGTATTAATGTAGTACTTTCTTAGATGTCTGAAAAGTACAAGAGTGATTTTTTAAAATTGTAAAGTATTTGTTATTATCTCAATATTTTACCTAAGTAACATAAAATACCGTAAAAGTTGTTATTCCTTTGACATATTTTAGTTCTTTTTTCATATTTAAAGAAGTACTATGTTTATTGTAACAGACTGCCTTCAAATGCAAGTTCTACAGGACTTACAAGAGGTTTTTGTACTCTGATAATTTATGTTACAACCAACAGTTTGTACTTTTTAACTTCATTAGTTTTTAATGACTTATTTTGTAGTGGGACTAGTTATGCTTTTGCAATACCTTACCATTATAAAGTTTGAAAGTAGAGAGTATTTCAGATGTGAAATGTGTCTTTTTTGTAGTGAAATAACTTTTTGGGTTTATTTTTATGACATTGAATGCATATTTTAAAGTGTTTGCTGCAAAGGTCTGTAAGAATGTCTGTTTCTGACGTGCAATCTTAAGTACTCATTTTTGCTTTCGAGGACATATGTTGTTTCTTCTTACCTGTGTACTCCTTCTATTGGATATTACCTTGCCCTGATCCTTTCTTAAACTCTTGAGTATTTTTTTTTAATTTCAACTCAGACAGTAGATTTTACAGGGGTTGTTTCAACAAGTATTTAGCTGAAATGGGTCTTTTCACCTTTTCATTAAATAAATAGTGGAAACATTCAAGTTTTAGCGTAAAAGATTTAAAGATAATAGACTATTATAATTTATTCTTTGAATAACATAAAGTTGGTGAGGGCTACAGAGCAGAAAAACCACAGATGGATTTTGTTTGAGTACAGCTGCCATTGGCAGTCGGGTGCCCTTTGGCAAGACATTCAGCTGCTTTGAGTTTTATATGTAAATGAACATAATAGTATTTGTTTTTCCAGAATTGCCTGGTTTAGACAGCAAGTGCATAAGATATTTGACACACTGCTTGGCAGAGAGTAGTTGATGAGTGAATGGTATTAATTATAATTCATATAGTTTATGTTTCCACAAGGGATCTGTGGATTGTTTTATTATTACAACTGAGGAAACCAAGTCATGGTGTGGCCTGGTGATTCGTTAATGTTACTCAGTGAATAAACTGGAACTGACAGCTATGTAATTCTCTCTCTAAAGTAAGCATTCTTTGCATTTTATTTCTGTTCATTATGATGATGGGCATAAGAGGTAACTTTATCCTATGCATGATAGTGAAATGTTTGTCCAGATCATTTGGAAACTGATTCCCCCTACGCCTGGTTCAGAGAAGGCACCAGACTACCATATAAATTAATATATTAAAGAGATGTGTAGATGGATGAATGGATTCCACCTTCTCATGTAAGAAGAGAAATGTCTAGTGAGACCACAATACTGCCTTTGTATTTCTTCAGTTGGTAAGAGTAACACATAAGGAAAACACTTACCTGTTACTATTATAGTGATTGGAAGGTAACATACATGGAAAACACTTGGAAAAATGCTTGGCACCGTATGTATTCAATAAATATTAGGTATTTCGAGTACGTAAGTGATTTTAGTATGAAAAAATTGAATATAGAAGATTTTAATGTACTCAGGTATTCTCTATTATATATCATAAATAGTCCTAACAGATATTTTATAGTACGAGTTGTTTATTTTTTATTTCTTTACTGTGTTTTATAGGGCTTAAAGAGTTGTCCCCTCCTCCTCTAAACCTCAAACGTTTATACAGAGAGACACTAGAAATTGAGCCCATTTTGATTATTATTTCCCCGGGTGCTGATCCTTCCCAGGAACTTCAAGAACTGGCCAATAGTGAGAGAAGTGGAGAGTGTTACCACCAGGTGAGTGCAGCTTGCCCTGCCGTTTTCCTTTTTACGTTACTATTCTTGCCACACTAGATTTTATTAGTGAAAAAGGATTTTTGTTGTGATAGGGCAAGGAATGGAATTCCCTGAAAGATATCTTATTTCCAGATTCTTAAAACTTGCGAGTATAGTATATGGCAAAAAAGAGCTTTGCGATGTAATTGAGCTCCGGCTCATGAGATAGGAAAAGTCTGCTGGGTTATTCAGGTGGTTCCAGTGTAAGCGTAAGTGTCTTTACAAGAGCAAGGCAAACCGGTGAGAGGGAAGATGGCAGATGGACGGAGAGGTCGGAGAAGAAAGAAGATCTTATGCTACTGTTTTGAAGATGGACTGAGGTGCTGCAGGGAATAAGAGAGGCTCCTAGGAGTGGGAAAAGGTAGGGGAGTAGTTTTCTGGTAGAGCCTCTAAAAGAATATGACCGTATGGTATAATCTTTATTTTCAAGCCTAGATGTCTTGTTTGTAGCTTAGTGAGATTTCAGATCTGCAGATGTTTAAAATAATAATTTTTTTTTGAGACAAGAGTTCACTCTGAGTTCATATTAGCCCTCAAACTTGTGGCAGACTCCTCCTGAGTGCTGGGCCACCAAGTGCAGTTTATGTGTTGCTGGGGAGGAAAATTCAGAGCTTTGTACTTATTCGGCAAGTGCTTTAACCCCTGAGTTATGCCTTCAGCCCTAAATAACTTCAGTCAGTAAGTTTGTGAAATTGTTACAGCAGCAACAGGAAACTGTTTCCTTAAAGCTTGAAAATAACTTTTAAATTTTTATTTAGATGATTTTACAATAAATCATAGTATTACTTACAATATCTTAAAGTGAAAGAAAAACATGTTTGGAGTAAAATTTATTAAATTTTTTCCTGAGATAGGAACTTTTATTCTGATCGCCTCCTTTTTAAACTCAATTTGCAAGTAAGTTGGAAAGTTAAATTTATTATGTTATTTTTAGTTTGGGGCAAGTGAAAAATTAAAGACTTTTAATTAAGAAACTAGTTAATGATTTAAAAATACAAGTACTATGTTATAGCCCAAAATTAAACAGGAAAAATATAAACAGAAGATAGGAAAGGCAAAATATGAACAGCAGGTGACCAAGTATGTATGATTGAACAGGTATCCATTAGCTTAGGACATTCTATTCGATGGTTGATGCGGTAGATTCATGTATTCATTGGGGCAATATTCCGTTACTTACGAGCTGTCTTAAGGCAGGAAACCCTTTTCTACACGTTGTTCTTGTTAGTGACTAACAAGATTCAACTGTGGGTGTAAATGTTTTAATTGATGCTTTTTAGAGAAGATGACTAATTCCTGTTAGTAGTTCGGCTTTTCTTTTTGGTAGTCTTGCTCTGTAGCCCAGGTTGGTCTTGAACTCATTATGGAGCTCAGGATAGTCCTGGACTCAGGACAGTCGGCCTGCATCAGCCTCCAGAGTACTGGGATTCCAGATGTGTGCCACCCCACCCATCTTTGTATGGTATGGTTTTGAACTAAGGCCCTTGGGCTTGTAAGTAACTGCCATGCCATTCTTCCTGCCTTTAGTTTGGCTTTTTTTTTTATACCTCAATATTAAAGGCAGTTAGGGAGGTTTAGAAATTATTCTTCGTAATCTTTTACAATGTTGTATTGTAACATATTAACAGGTGTGTTTTTTTAATTTTAATCTTTGTTTTTGTAGGTTGCCATGGGTCAAGGTCAAGCTGACTTAGCAATTCAAATGCTGAAAGAATGTGCTCGCAGTGGAGACTGGCTCTGTTTGAAGAACTTACATCTTGTGGTATCTTGGCTGCCAGTTCTGGAAAAGGTAGATTCAGATAAAAGTGATACAGATAATACCTACTGCATAAATTCAGCAGTTTCTGGAGGGAATTCATACTCAACTGTCATGTATTATGCTAAGCTAATAATTAGGTAAAAACTTAAAGGAAATATAATTGAAGCATTGAGAAACATAACAGAATGTCACTGAAAACTTTTGATAAGAAACCAGTTATTAATAGATCGATAACATGGAATGCACATGTGTATAATCAAGTAGCTTTTTATTATTGTTTCTTGTCAACAAGGAATTGAATAGTCTTCAACCCAAAAATACTTTTCGTCTTTGGCTGACTGCAGAAGTTCACCCTAACTTTACACCTATTTTACTACAATCAAGTTTGAAGATAACATATGAGGTAAGAAGGTTTAAGCTTGGATCCCTGTTTGTACAAAAGCAATAATCTACACATGACTTGTAATTATAAAAAAAACCCATTGAAATTCTTTATACATAGATTAGCTGAAATACATAGTAGTGTAAAATATGAAAGGTTTAAATGTTCTCTTCAAATCTGTTTTTTCAAGACAGGCTTTTTATAGTATGAGATAACAAACTATATCATTTTTAACCATTTTTAAGTGTATATGAGAACAATACAGTAGCTTTAACTATATAAACAATGTTGTACAACATGTCCTCTGAATTTTCCATGTTATAAAATGGAGGTTCTGTTCATTGGACAGTGAATCCCAGAATCTTTTTTTAACCCTGGGTGATCATCATTCCACTTTTAGTTCCTAAGAATTTGGTTTCTTTACACAAATCATTTAGTACAATCATGCAGTATGTCTTTCATGTGACAACCTTATTTCTCTTAGAATAGTATTCTCTAAGTTCATCATGTGACAACCTTATTTCTCTTAGAATAATATTCTCTAAATTCATTCATCTTTTGTCTAAGATTGAGTCATATTTTGCTGTATGTGCACACTGTGTTTCTCTTTACTCATCCATTAGTGGTCTTTTAGGTTTTGTAGCAGTGAACATAAATGAGCATGTACCTATTTGGGATTTATTTTCAATTATTTTATATTCAATTATTTTGTATACATACCTAGAATAGGAATTTCTGGCTCATAGGATAATTCTATTTTTAACTTTCTGAGAAAGTCTTACACGTTATCCACAGTAACGTATGATTTTATATTCCCAATAGCAGTGTTTTGCATCCTTGCCAACAATTTTATCTGCTGTTTTTAACAAAACAGTTACTGTCCTAATTATTGTTAGGTAATGTCTTATTGTGGTTTTGATTTGCATTTCTCTAATTATGAGTAACATTTTTCTTATGGTCATTGGGTATTTGTGTATTTTCTATGAAAAATAATGTATTTTTCCTTTTCTAACTGGCTGATTTTGTTCTTGATATTCTTGATCTTACTAGATGGTTGACTTGCAAATATTTTCTGCCATTTGTTAGCTTGCCTTTTTACTCTGTTTCTTTTTGTCTACAAGCATTTTTAAGTTTAATGTTTAATTTATGTTTCTGTTTTTGTTGCTTGTGCTTTCTGTGTGACATATTAGAAATCATTGCTCAATCAATATCAGGAAGCTTTCTTCCAGTGTATTGTTTTAAGAATTTATGGTTTGGGGTTTTATGTTTAGGTTTTTAATTCATTTTTAGTTACTGATAATTTTCATATAATTGTAAAAGTAAGTCTTTTGTTTTGTAGATGAATATTTGATTTTTAAATATATTTCAAATTTATTTGATCTTTACATTATTTAGATTTTCAGTGTTTGACTTCTTTATCAATCTGTGCCAGTCTCTCCATATACCCATCTTTATATTTCTCAAATCTGGTTGGCTGTGTAGATCCAAACTTCACAGATTTTGAGCTACATGGATTCTTGTAATAGTCTGTAACTTTTCAGTCTTCTATAAAATAAATTGAATTAAAACTTTAAAATAATAGTAAAAAAATTTTTATTTTCTCTTATTTTGTAGGAACATCTCTTTTGTTTTGTATCGAAACATCTTCATATTAGAAACCATTTTTGAATGATTTAGTTTTAAAAAAGGTGGTTGAATTGAATAAAAGAATTCACATTATTTACCTAAGAATCTTTTTATAGTACTCTTTAAAGATTTTGAATGCTCTTACCATTATAGGTATACAAGGATATAATACAAGCATACCATATGATGTATATGAACATAATGTGTAAACAGATATAGTAAATGTATTGAATGAGCATTTTGTCACTCAGTACTAGGCCAGTATATAATTTCAGTTCTTGACTTTGTGTTCAGTTGCCTATTAGCAATGTCTGTTAGTATCTACTATGAACTAATGTGCAAGAAAAATTGGTTTATTAATCCAGTCTACATAAATGGTATGCTGGTGTCCTCATAGTAATTCTAATAACTGATGAGAAGTAACTATCATATGAAATGCAAACATCTGCCCTTTAACAGCCAGTATCACATTAGTATTGTCAGGTGACTTTATTCAATTAAAATAACACCTCAATATTATATCAAACTTAGTTATTTTGACTATTACTGGTGATAATTTTTAATTTGAAAAAATATTCCTGATTCAAAATTGAGATAGGTAAGTTTAATGTTTAATATTAATTTTGTATTTGTACCTTTTCAAAGTAAAATAACTCAGACTCGTTAAGTGGCAAAACACTTGGTTTACTTAAATATATTCTTAAATATATGAAATACAGATTTGTTTTGTTTGATATACTTAAAGCAGTAGGATATTTGCTAATTTCTTTTCTTTAGTCACCTCCAGGATTGAAGAAGAATTTAATGCGTACTTATGAGTCTTGGAGTCCTGAGCAAATTAACAAAAAAGATAATGTACATCGAGCTCAAGCTCTCTTTAGTTTTGCTTGGTTTCATGCTGCCTGTCAAGAAAGAAGAAATTACATTCCACAGGTAATTAAGGATTTTTGTGGATACAGTCTAAACTTTGTATTTCAATAGATTGTTTTACAAGTTAGTGCAAATAGTATGGTGTCACATTTGGGCTTATAACTGATAAACTTGAAACTCCACTTGAGTCATTTCTGCTTACTACGTACTGTCAGGATTATCCAAATGTTTAATTGAATTCAAGGAGTGAGAAGTTTGTGACCCATAATAAGCACCTAATGAATGTTAGATACCCTGTTTATTTAGTAGGCGTCTCAAAATTTAAAAATTGATTTTCCCCTAGTTTTTCCTTTGGTATATTCTTTTTAGCTAATCGTCTGCTTTGTTAGGCTGGTTCCTGGGAGTTATTCTTGAAGTTTTTGTCTTAACTTTCCTATCTAGATCATTTATCAAGTAATACTATTGATTTTACTTCCAAAGTACAATTCCAACCAGTGTTTACTCACTGTGGTTTCTAAGCCTCCCTTCCCTGTACTAATTCCCAGCTGTCTTCTGTTGGTCTCTTTGGCCTCTTTCAGGTTAACTTGCTCTGCTCTACTCTTCATTCATATCTGGCTTCTTGAGGTTTTGAATTCATTAAGCTCTTTCTCATCATAGGCTTTATCTGTTACTGTTATTTCAGCCAATAAGCTGCATTTTTCCATTGTATGGAAAGTTACCTGGCACTGATGCTCCATTCTTGTCAAATGCCTGTCTCACCATAAATTGCTCTCCTGTCTCCTGTCTTGGCCTGCTTCTGCTAAGAAACTATTTCCTCAGCTGCCCTCCTCATCTCAACTACATTTTAGCTTTCTTTGTACTTAAGTTACATGTCAAAATAAGAGCATGTCTTCTGAAGTTAGACTTGGATTTGAGTTTTGACTGTAGAGTTTTCTAGTCTGTGGGTAAACTCTTAATAGACATGAGTTTCTTCTAGTATATAATGGGGTTGGTGATAATCTATACATCTTTGGGGGTGACGAAATACAAAAGTGTATACTTGGAGGTGCTTAACAGTGACTGGCATGTAGCCTGCCAATAGTTTGTCAAATTGAATTGAATAGCATTGCACTGCTTCATATAAAGTGTCAAGTGATGCTACACCTCTGGAAAGTATTCATTTATAATCCTCCTTACCTTCCTTTTACAAAGAGAAGAATAATCTCAGTGGTAATTAACTTGCTCAAGGTATCACACCTAAAAGGTGCAGAGTTCTGAAGTGGTTGGGTCCATCTTCATCTAAAGGATTTGCTCCTAAGTTCTTTGATGTCAATCTCTGGCCTACTGTAGCAATTAATCCTGATGGGCTGGTAAAGATGAGTGATACTGATATAGTTTCATTGATAAAAGTCATATTTAAAAAATTAAGTTCCTTTGTTTATTGATAAATGCACACAGTATAAATTCAAAGACTATAAAAATTTTGATATGAAAAGTTAGTCTTATTCCTCCTTATCCCTTAGTTTTTGTTACAGAGGTTTCTACTGCTAAGCTTCTCACTGTTCTCAGGGACATCATATGAATGCATGCTTTTTGAATTTATATTTATACTAATATATCATATATATTTGTAAGTTGGTAGTCTATTAGAGTTCTGTATTTTGTTTTATGAAAAACTTCTTGAAATTAAAAATCCATAATGCATAACTTAAAATATTTGTATGACTATGTTGACACACACGCTTTAGCAGGTATGTATTGAATGGAGGGAGACAGAGATTCTTTTCAACCTTTGCTGTTATAAAAAAATGTTGCGATGTACATCCCTGGTTCATTTAATATATTTTCATAAGGCTGATTTCCAAGTGAGGAATTGTAGTCAATTCATGAATTCATAATTATTACTAAATTGCTTATTATAGAGGATATTGCAGTTCAGTTTGTCACAAAAGTTTGAAAAGGTCTTTTTTATTTTGAATGTTAAATCTACTCCCATAAATTTCATAAAATTAAAGGTGAAAGTAGCCAACATATAGTATACTATTTAGTTGCTTAGGATCATATCATAGGAGTAAACATTAAGTAACAGTCATCTAATTTTGAGGTTTTATATAGGTTCTTTAGGTATTTTAAAACTTTTCACAATATTTTTCATCAGTGATATACAAAAGGTGTCTTAGTTACTTTTTTGTCACTGTTTCCTCTACAAGTTTATGAGGAAAGATTTATGGTAGCTTACAGTTTCAGGAGGTCACAGTCCATTCACAGGTGGGCGGCAGGAAAATGATGGAAGCACAAATGGCGGGGCTGAAGCAGGGTCAGGGTCAGAGCCAGAGCTTCAGTGGCAGAGATCTTCACTGCATGGTGGTACAGAGAGAGACTGGGATAAAGGGCAGAACAAGCACACACCCCTACAGGCCAAGCCCAAGCGTAAGCATCTGCCCTTCCCAGCTAGGTCCCACCTTCTAACACTGCATAGTATCCATAGGTACATGAGACTTTTGGGGGACACTCGATATCCAGTGCACCATGAAATGTTAATAATGAATTATAGAAAGTTAGTTAAAACATAGGCATTTTCTTCTCTTTGAATATGTATCTCTTACAGATCTTTAATTCTCAAATGATTTGTAACTTGGGTATAAATCTCTTTTGAAAATAAGGTCAGTCTTATTAGAATAATTGAAAAATTTTGGACTCTAATTTGTTCATCTAGCTCTGGGTTTATGTGTCCACATACTCATTAGTTCTAGCATGTTATCTCAAGAACTAAAAATGCATATATTCTAGGTGAAGTACTGGAATGTTTGCCAAAGGCGCAGATTTGATGTGTGTTTTGTTGTATGATTTATATTTGAGTCTATTATATTCCCAGAATCTCACTTATATAAATATTTTTGAATAATGAGATTTTACCAATATTCCCAAATACTATCCAAGTCTAAAATATTTTAGTTTGAATTTATTATATAATTGGTTATAATTAATGCTGGCTCCAGAAATATTTTTATATTTTGTATATTTTTATACACAATTTAGAACTGTGAACATTCTTTTATAGAAGCATTATAACTAATAGTGATAGAAGGCTTTATGAATTCAATATGAATGAATACACTGCATGTGTTACATGCTTTTGGGAATCTTTAGAAATAGTTGTTTTTATTTTCTAGAGAAAAGTTACAGGTCTTAAAGCATAAAATTATAAGAAGTTTCTCAGTTGTTTACACTATTGAATGAAAAATTACATTAATTCTATATTAAATGGTAAAAACTAATAAGGCATTATCAAGTAGTTTTTATGCTTTGTAGTATATTTGAGTTTTTAAAAGTTTACTGTTTAGAAATACAATGTAAAAGTTTTATTAATTTCTAGAGGCTATATTTAGTGTATATTGGACATTGTCTTTAAATTGTAAGGGGAATAATATATATATGCATGTCTTTTACTACTGAGGTTTTGTTTCATTATTTTAAAATTTGTTTTAATAGGGCTGGACCAAGTTCTATGAGTTTTCCTTATCGGATCTTCGGGCTGGGTACAACATTATTGATAGACTCTTTGATGGTAAGTTTTAACAAGGAAAATGTTGGTCTCTGCAGTTAATAAATTTAATTCATAGTTTTATTAATTTTTCAGAAGTGATTTAACCTATAAGTAAATTAGTGTTTGTGTCTTGACCATCAGGACTTTTTAATCTGAAGGATCTTACAGTATTAAGGTCATTGGCTTTGATAGAACTCACTAGGTTATTGGTGGAGCTGTAGCTGTCAGGAAGCAGAAAACTAGAATTTCACTTTGTGGCCCACAAGAGTTTCAGGCTTCAGCTGAGTTACTCATCTCTCTATCAAGGGAACTATTTAAATTCAAGATTATAGCAGTTAAAGGTCAATAACAAGGATTTATAGAGTCTTAGTTTACTTAAGTAGGAATATAGGTACAAATAATACACTGAAATAGGATGGCATGTAATTTTATTCTCTAAAGCCACCATTGCTTTCTAAGACTAGAAATCACCCAATTCATAAGTTGATAATACAGGACTGAGGCAAAGGGATTCTAGAGTTTAGAGTGATAAACTACAGAACAGGTTTCTAGAAATCTCAGCCTCAAAAATATCCAGACCAGTACTTTGAATCTCCCCACCCCTTCCCCTGGCAGCCTGCCACCTGGCCAGCCACTCTACCCCATTACAGCCAGTGAATCCTCTTGGATTCTTTATTTCTCATCCTCAAACCTCCAGTTCTTTGACAATTCCCTTGCCTTCTTTTTCTAAATTAAGTTTGATTTTACTCAGTTCATTCAAGCCCTGTTAGTCTCAAGTCATAACTTCTTTCCTTGGTCTTGTTACTCCCGCTCTGGCACCTTTTAAAACATCGCCATATTGTCAACTAGTTTATCTTCATATGATTTTCCTCTTTGACATGCGTATCTGCAGTCGATAGCTTTCTGATCCTCAAAGAAGCCAGGATTTTCTTCCCTCTGTTTTTTTAAGTGTTCTTCCTTCTCTCCAGAATGCTGTTCTTCCACGTTTGTTTTCATGTAGTCAATCACATCTCAGTTTAGAGATCTCTTCTTCAGCAAAAGTTTTTCCTACCAATGAATCTGAAGTAATCTTTCGATCATTTGCTTTTTCTTTTTACTGTTGAAATATACCTGCTTAACTGTTACCTTCTTCATTCGTCTTATTTTTTGGTTCCCTTTTTTCTACAGTCTAAAATAACTAAATCAAGTTGTTTTTCTAGTTTTCTTAATATTCTTAACATCTCTAACCATACACAAACATTGGAAAGTTTTCTGGAACTTGTATTTGGTATGAAAATAAGGCTCGACCCCTAAGATGTAGCGGAGTTCCTTTTTAATCTGTTTGTAAATATATACTTTTTAAAAATTACATGTATTTTGTCACAAGAACACTTAGGAGATTACAGCCTGTGGAAATTTTCATGAACAGAACACACCTGTGTAGCCAGCAGTGAAACCAGGAGATTATTAACAAGTGCCTCAGATTAGATTTTAGTCAACATTGCTTCCCAGGCGCTACCCTACTTCTTCCTGTGCTCCTGAGGTAAATGTCTTAATACCTGAGTTTTTCTGGAATTTGTAAAATCAAAATCATACAGCATATATGCTTAAGTGTTCAGGTTCTTTCTGTCAAAATTGTATGTAATAGATGCATCTGTATGCTTGCATATAATTGCCGGCCATTTTTACTGTTACCAGGCAGGCTTTTTGTGACCGTCCACATGTTCACTAACAGAAGAATCATAATCTTCAGTTCGGAATTATCCTGGGCTATACCAAATAATATACTGCTGTATCTGTAGGTGAACATGTGAATGTTTCTGTGGAATACATACGTAAGGGTAGATTTGCTAGGTGACAGCTCTATACTTACTCACTGTTACTGTTGAACACTAGATAGCATTTTTGTTGACATTTTTGAAACATAGAAAAGAGCACATAAAGGGCAATAAATTTTCATAGGTTAAATCTATGTAACTATACTGACATTAAAAATTACTACCGTATCTGAAGCACTTCCCCCACTTGTAGCTCTCTGACTCATCCTCTCATACGAGGATAACTACTTTTGTGACTTTCGTGAGTTGTAGCTTTTATTTTGACATTTTTATGAATCGTATACTCTAGTGTAATTTTCTAATATGATTTTGAGCACTTACTTGCTTTATAGTGTTAGTACAAAAGTAATTTTATTAATGTGTTTTTATAGATGAAGGCACCAAAGCACAGAGAATCTGAATCACTTATTGTGCTTCAAAGCTGTGATAGGATCCTTTGTTTTTTATATATACCCATCATTGAGTTATAAATAAAAGGTATACACTTTTGAAAATTAATTTCATGATAAAACCCAAATTTTACATCAGTTTACTCCTGTGATTAAAAAATTTCCTGATGTTAAGGAACTCCATGTATGTTCAATTAAATTCATAAAACAGTAAAAACTTTGTGTTGTGGCAATTGGAAAATATTTTTAGCAATAAGACCTGAAGCATGTTTTTTAACTTTTAAGCATTAGACTCCAGATCTGTAAAATGGGAATAATAGTGGACTGTTTCTACATATGTTGAGAGATTTAATTGAGGAAGCCACATGAAACATTTACCATTTAACATATTTAACATATTATGTAAAGCTGTGATTTATTTAGTATTTCTTTTTTAAGTTCTGATCGTTTTCTTTTGTACTGAACACCATAAAATTTGTTTTGAGAACACTAAGACTTTCTTTAAAAATTTCTGTATAATTTTCATAATTGCCACTTCTGTTTTATAAATGAAAAAGTACATTAATGTGTCTGTATTTCATGGTCATGTACTTAAGAATGACTAGCATATATATCCATTACTAATGTGTCACTTAGTGAATTATCACAGCGCACAGAGAAGTGATTCTTGGTGAGGTCTGCTGCTTTTCAGCTATCATTGACGGAAATATCTCTGCAGTGGAGGCACACTTACCCTGTAGGAGGCAGTACAGGGCACAAAAGGTTCAAGGCACATAGTAGTTTATACAGTTTTTTTATTGTATAGTTATTTTTCCTACATATATTTAATATCTGAAATTCTGACACTAACATTACTGTTAAGATATAATTACAAGGATGTCTGTTACAAAATTACAGAGAAAACACTTTTATTGTGGTTTTTGGTTGTTTTTGTGAGTGTGTGTGGTGTTGAGGATTGAGCCCACGATTTTCACACATTCCTAACCTTTTTATTTTTATTTTGAGAAATGGTTCTTACTAAATCTCTGCATTGCTGGGTTGGGACAGACTCCTGGCCTTGCTTCTCAGGCTGCCGGGATTACAGACGTGTGCCATTACCTTTGGCATTTTGTTTTTTATTTAATTTAAATTTCTAATGTACATTAATTGTACGTATTCACAGAGTTCAGTGTGGTATTTTTATTCGAGCATATAGTACACATTGATCAAATCCAGCGTTCCTTCAGCTGCCCTCCACTTTCCCCCATACCTTTTCCAAACCTGTTGTCAGTACTGTATGTTCAGGTCAACTCTACCTTCCCCATATAAGACAGAACATAAAGTGCTTATGTAATATTCTCCACTTCTCCATTATGGCTGAGTAATACTTCATTGGGTACATGTACCACATTTTCTTTTTATCTGCTGGTGGGCTCTTTAGCCGATTCCTTGTCTTAGGTATCTTAGAGCATGCCATTCTCTCCCTCATTCTTTTTTCTTCCATTTTATTAATATGTATACATGTAATCATGTTTACAGTGAACTTGAGTATTGTGTACACATATAGTGTCAGAGTTGCAAACTCTTCTCTCCCTTTTTGATCCTTCCATACTCTCTTCCTAACTCCTGTTATCCCCCCATTTACTTCTATGAAATGACTAAATTCTGGGGTTCTCATGTTAGAGAAACCATTTGATATTGAACCATCTGTGTCTTGACTAACTTTATTGAGCATGATGGTATCGAGTTGCATCTGTTTACCTACAAAATCCTGAAAACTATGTATCTTTACAGATGAGTAGTATTCCATTGTGTACATATATTGCAATTTTTGAGTCCATTGATCTGTTGATGGGTATTTTGGTGTCTTCCACATGTTAGCTACTGTTAGTTGTGCTGCTATGAACATAGATATACATATATCTCTTTTATATGATACTTTTAACACTTTTGGAAATATTCCCAGAAGAAGTATGTCTGGATCAAAGGAGATACTTACTTTCAGCCTTGAGAGAATTTTCATCCTTGGCGTATTGCTTTTATACCACATTTTTCTTTTATAAAAACAGATAATTGACTATGTAAATGTTTCGTTATTAGGTCATCTTATGAACTGAATGTTTTATCAAACACTTTAAGTAAAGCCATTCACTCTTATAAGGAGCTTCCAGTTGAGGCAGCATTGTGGTCAAAAGGAGAACAGTTTTAGATTCAGAATACCTGGTTTTTAATTGATAGCTATAGGACTGTGTGATTTATTTTTTCAGTTTGGTGACTCTCACTTCTTAAAGATTTTTTTCCATATAATTTTTTCATCTAATAATTGAACAATATTAATGCTTACTATAGAGTTTATAAATGTAAAATATTTCAAAAAATGTACTTGATTAATCTCTCAAATGTTAGGTCTGATTAATGTTAATCTTTTAAAGGAATGATTAGGAAATTGCCATATCTTAAGTATAATCAGAGCCGGTAATTTAATTAACATTTTGAAAATGAAATTATTTTTATACTACAGGTACCAAAGATGTGCAGTGGGAATTTCTACATGGTCTGCTTGAAAACGCTATTTATGGAGGACGTATAGATAACTACTTTGATCTTAGAGTTCTTCAGTCATACCTGAAACAATTTTTTAATTCTTCAGTAATTGATTCATTAAACCAAAGGAATATGAAAAGCATTTTTCCGTATTCTGTATCTTTACCAAAATCCTGCAGCATTTTGGTAGGTAAAATTAAGAATTTTCAATCTACCTGTACCAAATCCTTGAATTATTTATGTTATTAAATGTTACTTCTTTGCAAATGTAGAGGTAGTCATTCATAATACAGATTACTTGTTTGGTCAATACATGACCTGATAAAAGTGTTTTGTAGGCTTTTGGGGCTATCTTAACTGAAGATGGTTTGATGATATTGATGATAGACTGTAGACAAATCTTGAAGAGAGTAGTGTAGGAAAACTCAAACAATGAAGAACTACAGTGAATTGCTGTATTGGTGTTTGCTACTTCCTGGTATATTCTGCTGTGCCGAAGAATGTGAAAGACATCAAGAATTATTTAACTATCATAAGTTTATCTTTTTTATATTTAAAGCATGTCTTAAATATATAAAGCATGCACTTTATGTCTTTCAAAGCAACATTTTTCCTAATATGTATTTGTTTTAGCAAGCATTGTTTTTTGTTGAGTCATTACTTAAAAGCATCCTAAAATGCAGTGATTTCCAGAAAATAGTATTAAATGTAGCCAAACTAATTAGTTTTACATAAAAACCTATATTTTTATAAATCCCAGTGTATTTTATATCGATTGTCATAATGCATTTCCTCAAGTATATATGCGATTTTGTAGCTCTCAGTACCATGTTATTTTTTACCTTACCCAGTATTTTTAAAGAAAATTCTTTCAATAGCATAATTGTCAAACATAAACTTAAAATCCTTACCTGCTATTGCCTATCTTGTTTTGTTTCATTTACTTAATAAGCATTGAACATCTGTTCAGTGATAGCTCTATTCAAGCTCTGTGGATACAGTGAGGCATTTATGGGGTTTGTTCTCTAGTGGCAGAACCTTTAAAGTGAATGAGCAAATAATATTTTATATATCTATTCTATTTTTTCACATAGTGTACCCACCAAGTATTCCATCTCTGTTGCTTTATGCTTAAATATACAATGCAATGCATTTTTATACATTAAACTTGAGTATAATCTGCTTAGAATCAAGGAATAAGCCACTGTGAACTGTTAGCTCCCAGAAGCCATCCCTGTTTTCCCTTCTAGTTATTGTCCACAAAGTATACGTCTTACTGACTTCTAACAGCTTGCATTAGTTTTGCTCATTTTGTGCCATTTATAAATGGTTTAAAGTATTTTTATGTCTAAGAGAGAATAAGTTTGTCTGGATACATGGATGCCAGTTAGTCAGCATGACTGTACAGACTGTAGTCAATCTGGATGAAATAACTTCATAGGTATTAGTAAATGAATCAAGTGTGTAATTTGTCAGAATAATTAAACTTACAGGATTTTTTTGAGGATTGTTACTTATCTTAGTGTCAAAAGGAGGATGTCAGAGGTTTCCTAGAAGGCTGGACAGGTGTGCCGGATTGTGTGCATACACACATAACCATATATTGGTATATGTTGTGATTCAACAGAGAAATTTTGAAATGCCAAAGTAAAGGCGATGAAGAATTTCAAAGGATGAATTGTCTTTTCACAGTATGATATGTTTTATGGAGCTTGGGCTTCCTGGAGTCCAATTCTCTTAGTAAAATATGTTAGGGCAAGCTGCTAACAATAGGAAGGCACAAGCCAGTCTCTTTACCACAGCTCAGCAAACACACTTAGCTGAGATGTATGTATAAAACCTACCTTAAAATAGCTTGCCTCGTTATGGAAAAAAATAATTTCCATCTTTGGGCAAAAATGAACAAATTCTTGGTCTGCTTTGATTTTTCATTCAAAGCCAGGAGTGAGTAAATATTTAAATGATGCTTGACAAAGCAAATTTACTCAATGTTTATAGTAGTTCCAGTTGGTCTAGGGTGGGTTAGAGCAAAAAAACAGATTTTCTAAAAATATCTGACATAATCGTATAGTAGGCATAACTGCTTTAGATGTGTTTGTTTGATTGTGAGCAGTTGGGTTAAGAAATTATATCAAATAACTGATGCACCAAAAGGATTAATGATTTTTTTTAACAATACAAATGACTTAACTAGAAAGCACAAAAAAGAACTGATAATTTAATCCTTCATAATATCTTTCTTTTTCTGATTTCATAAACTCATTATCTAGTGGAAAACTCCTTTCTCTTGTTCACATTTAGGACTACCGTGCTATCATTGAAAACCTTCCCGAGGATGACAAGCCCAGCTTCTTTGGCCTACCAGCCAATGCTGCCCGCTCCACTCAGCGCACAGTCAGCTCCCAGGTAAAGAAAGGAGGGGCCTCTTTGCAGAGAGCTGTGCCTCAGAGGCCTGCATAAAGGAATCCAAGTGTTGTTACTGCAGATCCAGCAAGCTTTCACTAAAAAGTTTTACTATAATGTAGTCGTTTTGCCTTTAATGTATTGTAAAGGAATTCAATAATTTTATATTTTCAAATTTTTAGTAAAGATAGTAAAATTACACTGAACACTGTTAATTTCAATACAATACAAACTCAGTATCAATACATTTAGTATGTTACTGTGATATTTTTATGATGAAGTATAGTATATAATAAAATATGCCACTAAATAACTTCATAGCAGGTACCAGATATTTAATTTGTATTTATGTATTAGCTCATAAAAGATAAATATTTCATATTAATCACCCCACTGAATACTATATGGACATGGGGAAATACGAATTTTCACATCAGTACAACATAGAAATATGTTATTCAGGAACAATTCTAGATTTTATTTTATTGACATCAATTGAGAAGCTCTATCATTTGTTGACTTTCTGCTATGTGCCTATAACTGTTTACATGCATTATATTAAGGAGTTAATATTTGTAGACCCCGAGGTAAGAATTACGTATGACTTTGCCTTTTTAATAAGCAAGGAAACTGAGATGGGAGTGTGTCTTACCCAATATCATAAAATCAGAAGCAGAATTAGACTTAACTCAACCTGAGGAAAGAGAATATTATCTTTTCTCTTTTTTCTTTTTTTTTTTTTGTGAGATAGGGTCTCTCTCTGTAGCCCATGCTGAGCCTGAACTCCCTAAAGAACTCAGGCTGCCAGTCCCCTGGCGTGCACTACCATGCCCAACTTTAGTGCTGGGGAATGAACCAAATGTCTTGAGCTCGCTAGACAATTGCATTAACAGCTGAGTTATTCCTTCAGGCCCTGTTTTTACCACATGGTATAGCTGGTTTTCGGGCGTAAGTGTTTGGCTAAGTAAAGTACACAATTCCAGGGGCATAGAATTATCAACTATAAGTTAAGATCCGTTGTGTAGTCACTATATATATGTGTGTGTGTGTGTGTGTGTGTGTGTGTGTGTGTGTGTGTGTGTGTGTTATAGCCCTAACTACTTATTTCCAGATTCTAGTTAGATCATTTTTCTACTTATATCTACAGTTATACATTTTGTTGCTATTTTAGCTAGCACTTTTAAAACTGATATTTTCTCTCCTTTTACTATATGTTTATTTTTAAATTTCAATGATCATCATTATAAAAGGTATGTGCTAATGAAAATATGTATAAATACTCCTAGGAACAGATAACCTCTTCATGTTTAGCTGACTAGTCCTCTTACTTCTTTTACCTCTTCTTACATAAAGTTTTGTTCTTCCATCTTAGATTCTTACCTTACGTAATTATACTCTAGCCATTTCCCTCTCTGCTCTTCAGCTAATTTGAAATAATTATTTTAATACCCGTGTCAATACTATATGAATATATATGTGCCAATATACACAGTGTTCTGATATGAAGTAAACCTGGACGCATTTTATATGAAAGTACAACTAATTAAGGCATATTTTGCTCTAGTTTGTTTCAAGGTTTAACTGAAGTTTTTTATATTTTTACACACATGGATTTGTATACCCACATATTTTATATATACTTAAGACTTCACAACAGTGCTTACACAAAAACTGTTAAATAGTTAAGATTATTAAAAGACTAAGATATTTCATAGAATTTAGAAAACAATTTGCTTTAAGAACCTTACCAACAGGCCCAGAAATTTCTCTTTAAAAGACCTTTCACTTTAAAGCTTTGTTACTAAGAGAATGTGGTTTCTGCTGTTTTCTAGTCTAATTCACCTTCTAGGAGAATGTGATTTAGCATCCTTTGGATGAAAGGGAATGGGTAGCAGAGAACAAATAATGGCCTTGGACACATGGCGGAAGGCACAGGGTGGGAGATGCAGAGCACACACCATTTCCTCTGGCGGCAAAGCTAGTACTCATCCATGCATGCAGCTTCCTTTGCTCTTGGTCCACAAATGACTGTCGGGAATATGGGGTTTATCTTGGCACTGAGCAACTATATCATTAGTTTCCCACCAATCTCTTTTTTCTTTAGTTCTCTAGATCCATGATTGGCATACTCACGTACAGCTCCTTAGTCTTCAATCGAGTCTCGGGCATCAGACTCATTTCGTAGCGTATCAGGCAGGTATAACATTCTGCGCTTATTTGAACTCTAATTTCTGAGGAAATAGTAGTATGAGAAGGTAAACACTAACGTTATTTTCCCACAATCCTAAGATAACCTAGTATTCATCTTTGGCTTTTACTCATTCTACTAGAACAACAAACACCTCTCCACACATTTTAATATGATTTTATCTCTGCTGTTTCTTCTTGATTTAATATTAAAATTTTTATGAATATTTATTGGATCAAGAGTAAAATTCTCTTGTTTTCTGGTAACACAGTTTCTTAATATTTCATATTTCACTATCCATTTAGCCACTTAAGTTATTTTATACTCCATAGTTTTCACAGCACAATTATTAAAATTTTTGAAATTACTAAGATGCATACATATTTGAACTAAAGTTTTCTATGTTTTGAGCATATGTTTAGACAGTATGCTACAAGCCATGTTTGTGATTGCTTTTATTTGAAAGTGAGTATTTCAATTACTAAGAAATGTGTTTATCTGAGTTATACCAAACAGAACTTTAAAAACATTTTCATCCATGCACATATTCAGGATTGTGAGAAGTATTAATAAAGGTAGTGACTAACAAATTGGAATTTCAAAGACAGAAGCCAGTGGAAAAGTTGTCTAGTCAATTTTGCACAAGTATGAAGACTGGAAATCAATTGAGTGCCTCTATATGGGGCATTAACCACAAGTGGTATTTACTACAAATTGATAGTGATACTTGCATTTATTCTGTATGTCAGCAGTTAGTCAGGTTTCACTGTCAACTGTCTCAATCTATAGGCCATATGATACTTTCACCCCTCTCAGCTATAATACGGCATCCCTTTTCTCTTCAAGTTTTCCGCCATTATAAATGCTGGACAGATGGTTATTTTTTAAGCAAAATGTGAAAACCCAAAGTATGAGACTTCGGGCATTATTTTTTTATGTTAAAAACGGGGTGAGTTCAGTTTAATACATTAATTTGAAGTGCTTGTGGAATAATTTTTATACCACCAGAATATATACTTGCGAATGCCTAGTAGGAATATGGACTAAATAAACGTAGAGACAGTAGCACGTCTGTGAGGTCTTAATTTAAAATGTCTTCTAGCTTTTGGTTTCGAGGCAAAGAGGCTGTTCTATTTTCACCTGTTAAAGTAGTGACTGTGTCAAGTAAACATTCGAGGAGTGTACTAGGAAAGGAGAAAGCTAGATCAGGTCCTGGGGTAAATGTAGCAGTCACAGCTACTGATAATGTAGAAGAGGGCTTCGCTGTAAAGAATAGCAGCTGTTATTATGAAATAGAAAATTTGGTTTCAGTCTCTGGTAGTTTCATATAATGAAGCTTTATTAGCAAAACAAACTTGAGGTAGTATTTTGATCTGCTGCTCATTATTTCAAGTTAAATATTAACATGGAATGCATTAGGTCAGCATGAGCCATGTATGGTGGCATGTGCCTAAAGTTCCAGGTACCTAGCATCTAAGGCCAGAAGTTCGCTGGAGCCCACAAATTTGGAACCAGATTCTACAATATAGCAAGACTCCAAGCTCTAAAGAAAAGGACATGCCAGCATAAGTAGTCTGAATTTACTTTTATCCTTTTTTTTTTTTTTTGAAGGAACTCCTTAATCATGTCTATGGTAGGATATATTCAGAATTCTCATTTGAAATATTTTAAAAATATTCAGGCAAGCAAATCTTGTAAAAATCAAGGTAGAATTTTTATACAACTGACAACTTGCTGAAAATAATAACAGGGTAAACTTCAGCATTATGATTTTACAAAAAATAATAAAGATTTGCTGTGGAGAAACACAGCATTCTGCCAAAGGTTATCCCTTAATAATCCCCTCTGCGACTCTGCATTGTAAGGTTAACCCTCTTGAACAGAATGGATGCTGCAGAAAAGCAATTGACGATTCATCTAAAAAACACTGGAATCATTTCCCCAGCTCAGGTTAGCCATACATAGTGAACACAATTACTGTGTGTATCAGAACGTTACAAAATTGAAATACCTTTCTTACAAAGTCACTTACATATTTTTCCTTGTCATTAATTTTGCCATAATGTTTCTTTGCTTTTACATCCAGCAGTGAATTTTGGAAGCATCTTTTGGCATTTTATGATGTTTTTTTAGGTCAGTGTTGACATTTCACTTTTTAAAAAAAGAAGGAAACCAAAGGAACTTGCACGTTGATAGGAAGCTTATAATACATTCTTGACACACATGACATAAAATGACATAAAATGAATTTTTTTTTGTAAATACGTGAATTCCAAATTCTGTAACACATTAGTGAGTATGTTCATCCCTTTTTGATAGATTTACCCCTTTCCTATCTAACCATTGCCTCTCTTTCTAACTGGACATTCACATTGGGGCATTTTTGTGTGGTTATTTTTGTGCATTTCATAAGAGGGGCACCCATCTTAGTCTTTTGTGCTTGGTACATTTCACTGAGCATTATTCAATTTAGGTAGCCCCGTTTTGTTCAATTGTTTCTTATCTTTCTTTATGGCTACGTGGTATTCCATTCTGTATAGGTACCACATCTTCAACCATTCTTGTATAGATGAGCAGGTAGGTTGTTTCAGAATTTGGCTGCTGTGAATTGTGCTGCTATAAACATGGATATGCACGTAGTTTTGTTTTTTTGTTTTATTTTATTTTTTTGCTATGTTGACTTTATTTCTTTTCAGAACATGCCCAATAGAGCAGTAGCTGGATCAAATGAAATTTCCATTCTCAGCTTCTCTACAGATCTGGAAGCTGCACTCTCCCCCCTTCACTCTCAACTCTCCCCAACTCTTCTGAATCTCGCTTACAGTGCTCTTCCCTGTTGATTTCAGTCAGGGGTGGGAGTACTGACAGTTTGTCCACTACCTTACAAGTGTTCTCCTGCTTTTTGGTTCATACCTAAAGCTGATCTCTAATTATAGTCTGCTCTTCACATACTCCAAATACCCCATATAAGTACAACTGTTAACTGTCAATAATTTTGAACCATATAGATGCCATGCCCAGGCCCCTGCCTGTAACTCAGAGTCCGTACTGCTGGGCCTAACCTCCATCCGTTACTACTGTGCACCAGAGGCATCCAGGAAGCTCGTTTATTGGAGGTGAGGGCCAGGCTTATAAGCAGTTGAAGGGAGGAGGGTCAGCAGGGTAATAGGGTAGGGGTCATTCACTGATTGGAGGAATTTTGCAGTCTGAAAGTCGCCTGACTTGCATGGCAGATCTTTTGAAACCTGACCACGTGATTTCTGATAAGGGCCTGGAAGCAGGGGAACGTTGGAAATTTAGGTAAGATGAAACCTGAGCTGTGGATTATCCTGGGCCTGGGATAAGAGGGAGTGGTTCCACTCTTTCTCCTCTCTAGAGAGGAGAGGTTATCGGGGTATGAGCCGCCTTCTACATACAATCATCGTAGGTCTAGTCAGGGTCCCACACTGTCTGAGGAGTAGCTGGCAAATATTTATTCCCATTCTGTGGATGCAGTCTTCTGTTGACTGTTTCCTTTGCTGTGCAGAAGCTTTTTAATTTGATACAATCCCATTTGTCAATTCTTGGTATTATCTCTTGTACTTTGGGTGTTTTATTGAGAAAGTCTTTTCCTGTGCCTTTGTCTTCCAGGATTTTGCCTACTTTTTCTTCCAATAAGTTCAGTGTTTTCATTTTAATATCTTAAGGCTTTGACCCATTTTGATTTGCTTTTGATATGTGGTGAAAGTTGTAGGTCTAGTTTCATTATTGTGCATGTGGTTAGCTAGTTTTCGTAGGACCCTTTGTCAAAGCAGCTGTCTTTACTCCAGTGTGTGTTTTTGGCCCCTTTGTCAAAGATCAGATGGCTGAAGGTACTTGGGGATATTTCTTCATTCTCAATTCTATTCCATTGAACCACCTGTCTTTGTTGCAATACTGTGTTATTTTAAAAATCACTTTTGGTGTGTAATATAATTTGATATCTGGTATCGTGATGCTTCCTGATTTTGTTTGGTGCTTAGGATTATTTAGACTGTTCTGGGCCTCTCGTGGTTCCATATAAATTTTTGAATCTTTTTGTAGTTCTGTAACAATGTGTCTTGAAGGGATCGCATTGAATCTGTGTATCAGTTTAGGTTGTATGGTCACTTTGACAGTGCTCCTTCTGCTTATCCAGGAAGAAGGATGTCTTTCCATTTTCTAAAATTCTCTTTGATTTCTTTTTTCAGAGTATGATAGTTCTCAGTATAGAGGTCCTTCACTGGTTTTGTTAGGTTTATTCATAGGTATTTAATTTTCTTTGAGGCAGCTATGAATGGGATTCTTTTTCTGATCTTTTTCTCTGTGTTTTCATTGTTGCTGTAGAGAAATGCTACTGATGTGAGTGTTGATTTTATATCCTGCAACTTCGCTGAATTTGTTCATCAGATCTAATAGTCTCGAGGTAGAGTTTTTGGGGTCCTTAGTGTAAAGGATCATGTCATCTACAAATAAGGATAGTCTGACCTCATACTTTACTGTGTGTATTCCCTTGATTCCCTTCTCTTGCCTGGTTGCTCTCCCTGAGGTTTTTGAGGTCTGTGTTAAACAGCAGTGGTGAGAGTGGGCATCTTTGGACTACATAGTGAGTTCAGGACCAGCCTGGGTTACAGAGTGCAGCTGTTCCTTAACTCGCTCTGTCTCAAAAAGAAAAAAAGAAACAGGTCAGAAAAACATTCCCATTCATATAGTCACCTCAAAGAAAATTAAACATCTAGAAATCAACCTGATAAGGCAAGTGAAGGACCTACTGAAAAAAAAATTCGAAAAGAATATGAGAAAACAGAAAGAAATCCCGTGTTCCTGGATAGGAAGAACCAACATGGCTAAAATGACCATACTTCCTAATTTTATGTAAACTGATACACAGATTCAATGCAATCCCAATCTAGATACTAACAGCGTTTTTTCAGAACTAGAGAGAAAGATCTGAAAATTTATATGGAACCACAAGGGGCCCAGAATAGTCAAAACAGTCCTAAACAATAACATACAACCAAGAGGCATCACGATACCAGATTTCAAAGTATATTACACAGCAGCAGTGATTAAAAAAAAAAAAAAACAGTATTGGCACAGAAACAGGCCATTCAAAGGAATAGAATTGATGCAGAAATCTCCCTGGGTCCCCTCATCGTCAAATAAGAATTTGTGTATGTCAGACCAGCCTTGGATCCTTGGGATGGGGCCGACTTGGTCATGGTGTGTGATCTTTTTAATAACTTCTTGCATTCTGTTTGCAGATAGGTATCTTACTGAGGATTTTTTCATATATATATATTTGTTAAGGAAATTAGCCTGTAGTTTTCTTTATTTGTAGGGTCTTTATCTGTTTTGGGATCGAGATGATACCTGCTTCCAGGAAGGGGTTGAGCAATATTCCCTCTTTTTCAGCTTTACTCATGTACTTTGGAATATTGTGATTTTCAAAAAATAATATTCCATGTACAGATATTTATATTGTAGAATATGTCTTGAGTTGTTTTCCTGTTTTGTAATGAATTATGCTTGCTGATGATGGTCTTGATACTTTTTATACTAGGCTTTATTTCATTTAACCCTCAGAATAGTCCTAAATATATGTGCTATCATTGAACTTTCATACCTGGATATTTTCAACTTTTAATGGCATACACTTGGATTCTAGAGTCAGTGAAGGAGCTATTGTAAATCACTCTCAGGCTAGCATATTCAAAATGCAGAAGACATCCTGGCCATCTATGCTGAAGGACACCAGAGAGTTGCTAAAATTGTTACTTCAGTCTGTTGAGAACAAAGTAGCAGCAGAAATAATTCAAAGCAAATGACTATGACAATATGAATGATAAAGAAAGGTTATAAAGTTTATGGATTTTAAGTAACATTTGATCATCATTTATATAAAATCAGTAAGAAACACAAACCTTTAAATGCGTTAGTAAAGCTTTTAAAAACAGAGTAAAATATTCAGAGAACAAAATTATCTACTAGTTATTTTTGAGAGCTCTTGTGTTCAGTGATTATATGTTCCTTTTGACAGTCAACCCCCAACTGCTATCTGTATACAATACTTTTTATGAAAGGAGTTTAGTAGAAATCTTGGCAGGAAATTCATAACTTAAACTATTTCAAATATCCTGTTGCTTTGTATTCTCTTTCATGGATTTCTCTCCATGGCATTTTAAAGCCAATACCCAAATCTCTTCACAGCTTTTCTTTGTTCCTCTCTAAATTATTAATGCACAGATATTGGTGTTGATTATTGAAAGTAATTCTTCAACTATCATAATTGCTTTTTCATCTAAGTTAAACTTGGGTAGTTATCTTCCTCTGTGAGTTGATGTTGGCTACTGAAAAGTATATCAGAATTATCTGAGAAATTTATTTTAACAGTAGATTTCTAACTTTCATCATTGCTCTGTAAAATTAGACTATGGAGCCTTGGATCTCTATTTTTAAAATAAAGATTTTTGAGTAATTCTTAGGCGTCTTCAGTTTTGGAAACTGTATTATACTTAGGAGAAAGTGGAGAGAATGCTTCATTTATAGGTTCCTGAAGACATGAAATATGCATTATCAGTGTTTTTTAAAAATCTGACTAATATATGATCACATTTTTTTCATTTGACTTATTTGGGTTTTTATGTGATGTAAAGTTTTTTTTTGAAAAAACAAGATATTGTCCTTCTGGAAAATACTTATTAAATACTCTATTTAATACTTGTTTACAGAGGTGTTGAATTTCTGATACCCTATAATGTTAAACATCAGAACTAGCAGTGTAACCCAGGTTTCTTGAACGTACCAAAACATACCAAAACAGGCCATTTCCATGAATTCAATTCCTTAAGATATTTTCTCCCATAAGATGAATTGCTTACACTTAAAAATTTTTGGAATTTGACAATTACTAGCTTAATTATTTTATTGTAAAACTGCTAAGGTGTTTCCTTATACTCTGTAATTGGTTCAAGGGATACATGAAAGTGTCACATTGTCAAATATCTATTTGAGTCTTTACCTTTCAGTATTTTCAAGCTATAATTTATGGACTGAGTAAATTCAGTGAAATGGTAAAGTACTCAACTCTTAGAACAGTCTTCTACAAAATGATCCCTTACTTTATTTAGAAATCAATGAATCTCTGGAGAAATCTGAGATAAACAATGAAAATTTGGTATACATAATTAATACTTTTGTGCAACTGGTCAGTATACTGCATAATTTAGGAACAAATATTTTATTAGTCCCTTGAATCATTATTTGCATAAGCATTTAAATCATTTCATAGAGATTTTAGACACATGGGCAAATAAGAGTTGGTCTCTGGGAGTCATCCATGTGGACTTTGGACAGTCCCAGAGATAAAATCTAATAAAATGATGGGAGCTTTTATATTTTACAGGTAGGGATAGAAATAGTTTTTTTTTTTTTTTTTTCACTTGTAACTCAGAGTAAAAGCTTTCATTACAGAGGTTCACACAATCCTATGTCCGGGGTCCTTCTGCTCCCTCACTGCCTGTGTCTTCTATTAATCTCCTTGGGAGGTAAAAGTTACTGATCAACTTTTTAATTGACTTTAGTTCCAGCAAAATTTTACATTTGTTTTTCTATAAGATCTAAAAATTTTTTGTTAAGGGCTAGCTACATATTTTTCCCTAAACTTGCTTTTAAGTTCCAGAACTTTATTATATTTTCATAGCGAACTCTTAAAATATGTTATATTTATTCTTAAAATATGTGATGATTTTTCTGTTGCCAAAGATTTGGGAATTAATTGCTAGTATAATAATTTTAGCAAGATTGCATTGAATATCTTTTGTGAACCCAGCAGCTGTGATTACTCATGTTCAGCAGCTGGAGTTATCCTGACTCAAATGGTTTGTCATCATTTATTAGAGAAGTCACAAGTTTCTGGTAAATTCATTTTTTGAAATCAGGAAGCTTAAGTTGTTCTTTCTTATATCCTTGTATTTGGAAATACTAATATATCTTACCCTATATTTCTTATTAGTTACTATTTGGCCAATGGCAATATCACTAATAAGAGATTGAGTGAGTGAGTGAGTGTGTGTGTGTGTGTGTGTGCGTGTGTGCGTGGGTGTGTGCATGCGCACACATGCACTTTTATTCCTGGTGTAACTTTTATCTCATTCTAGACAAATCAGAATTTGAATAACTTTCACACTTTGAGTTTGAGACCATTTAAGACAAATGCAAGTACATTAGAGGACATGGTCTACTTTTGTAATATATATAATGATGTGGTTTTGCTCCTATGGAATATTTATGTGGAAATAGAATTCACTAATGTTGTAAAACTGATTTTTAAATTTTTATTTTATTATTTAGGAAGAAATAAAGATCTCTTTGAAAATAACCATGACAGGTTATTAAGGACTTTTCTATCTTTTGTGAGTTATACTCCATAAGATAAAAGAAAACCCTTTTGACATTTTTAGATAATGAATAAAGAAATGGTAGATTTGAAAAATCATTATTTCACAATTCTAATAAGAGAATTGATTAGTGTATTATTAATATGATTAAAGATTGAACCCATTGGATGGAAGGTTGATGGAGCAAATTCACAGGACAGAGATATGTTTTCACAGTGTGTATTTGGTGATTAAAGTGCATCATACAGAGGAGGCAGTTGGGCTCTGTGCCTCTTGCTGTGGTGCAATATTAAGGACAAATTCTTGTTCTCTTAAAAAAAAAGTTACCCTGAACCAAATAAGCTTTGAAATTAGTTGTAATTTCTATCTGCAAACTGCAGTTCTATACAAAATGATTTCACTTTTTTCTTTATAATTTTCACACAGTTTGTGGCCTGTACTTGTTGTCTTGGGACACTAGATAATTGTGTGCAATGCTGACTTGGAATCTTATTTTGTACTGAGTTTAGAGGGCCAAGCTAACAGATAGTCGCCTTCTCTTTGGGTCCTAACATAGTCATTCCTGGGTATGTGTGCATGTCAAGAGTAACAGCCAGCCGCCCTTCTGCTAGCCCTGCATCTGAGGACTCTGTTGCTATCAGATCATGGCCCTACCTTATGTCCTCAAACAGTGTAACTTACTTACGTGCCCTATCTTCAAATTCTGACACCTTGGGAGTTAGGGATTCAGTATATGAATTTTGTTACAAGTATTTGGTCTGTAATAAAAGTTTAAAGAAGTTTTCTAGTGTTCTGGTGCCTCACTTAGTCTTTGTTGCATATCATCCTCAAACTTGATATGATTATGCTTTATAATGATTTAATGATTCTTGGATTGGCTGGCTGCCTCTGTGTAGCTTCACCTGAGCCTCCATTAGATGCTGCCTTCATTTGGAGAGTTGATGAGGCTGGGAAGGTGGGGATAACAGCTGTACACCCCCAAACTCAGTTTATGTACTGCTGGGGAATCCAACTCAGGGCTTTGTTAGTGCTGGGCAAGTGCTTTGACCCCTGGGTTACACCCCTAGCCAGCCCTACCTGCTCTTGACAGCATGACCTTTCATCTCCCATAGGTCAAGGCCATAGATGAAACCACAAGTCCATTTTTGGTTTCTTTTGGGAAATGCACATAAGTTTTGCTATATTCCCATAGTCAAAACAAGTGACAAGACTAGTACAGATTCAAAATGTTGGAGAAATAGGTATCTCTTGATAGGGGTAGAGAGGAACACTGCATTTTAGAGGGTGTGGTTACATCCTTTTCCATGGAAGAGTATTATTATGACAGCTGCCTGCATCTTTTCTAAGTTTGGTAAGAGAAGCTTATAAATTATTGAATAATTTCATTGGCCATGTTTTCATCAAATACTGAGATGGCTATACAGTTTTTCTCCATGTGTTTATGTGGTCAGTTATGGTGTTTATGATTAACTACATCATTAATGTCATTACATCTGTCTTTTAAAATGTTGCTTAATATTCACTTACTTACATCTGTGTTCCAATGACTTATCTTTGTATTTCTTTTAGTATCAAATTTTTATTAGTCTTTGCTATGGTTGGCTCTTGAATGTCTCCCCAAAACCTCATGTATTTGAAACTGTGTTATCTGAAGATAGGCCATGGCCAGAAGGTGCAGATGCTTGGGGTTTGGAAATACTGGAAATATTTGTCAATTTGTGATTGGGGGCAATCAGAACATAACTTGAAGGTGTGTATTGTTGACTTCCGGGCCAGGAAATGGGAGAAGGGTTCCCAACCTTTGGTAGGGGGGAGGCAACTGGCCCCTTGAAGTAGTTAACGGAAAGAAGAAGAAACGTTGTCATAGCTTCTTCCTGGGGAGCTCTGGCCTTGCCTTTCTCCAGACATCAGCTTGTCCTCTGCTTCAACTTGGCCGTCTGCAATGGGTTGAGCGGCTCTCCAGCCTCAGCCATGTGCTTCAGCTGCTCATGAACGGACTATCTGGGACCTTCTGAAGCTGTGAGCTAAATAAATCTTTCCTTCCTTAAATTGTGGATGTCAGGTATTATGTCACAACAACTAATAAGTAAGACAGTCTTTACACCATCGTTTGGAAAATACTGACTCATTTGCTTGTCTGAAAAAGTAAGTGCAAGATATAAAGGATCTTTTTAAGGACTCATAATAATTGTCATTTGCCCAAGATTTACTTTTACCAAAAACATTAACTTCTGGCTTAATATTTAGAATAACCTTCGTTTGTCTCCCCTAGTTTTTCTATTCTTGAAACTATTTCTGAATTTATATGTTTCTATGAATCCTTCTGTTGGCTTCATTTGTAAATTTTGATGAAGTAAATTTAGAATAGTCTCTTTTTAGTCTTCATCTCTGCTTATATTTCTTTAGAATTTTCAGATGTTGCCTTTTCTTATTAGTCATTTCTCATTCAGTCTGGTTGGAAATCTTTTATCAATTTTTTCAGTGAATCATCTCTTGTCTAGTTTTTCAGTCTGGTCTCTAATATTTTTATATATATACATATATTTTGAGCTTACTACATTGGTTTTTAGCTTCAACTTCGTGATTTGTAGGTTTGGCTCAATTTTTAGCAGTGTTTCTTTTTTGATCTAAGTATTTACTGGTAACATTTTTCCCCCCTCCACCATTACAGTTCTGTAAATTTTGATATATGGAGTTTTATGATTACATTATTTAAAAATTACTACGTATTCCTCAGTTTTACTGAGAACTGTGTTTTAAATTTCCAGGTGTATGGGGCTAATTTTGGTATCTCTTACCAGTTAATATCTAACAGTTACATTGTATTTACATAATATAACCTGTATGATACCTACTCTATAAAAAATGTTGAGATTGCTTGATGATGTGCGATGCTCTTAAATGTTTTCTATGTGTGTGGACAAATATATTTATTCTCCAGTTATAGGATGCATTATAAATGCACTAGATTGTGTTTATTGTGTTTTTCAAATCTTTATGTATTTTGGTTACATGTCAAAGTGGAAGAAAGGAAGTGAATAGGGTGGGGCTTGCTCCCTTTATAACAGTCTTACTACAAAAAATGCTGAGCGGACTCCAGGGAACTATCTCCCAACCTAAGGGTTTCTATTAGGGTCCTACCTCGTAAAGAGGTGCTGCCTCCTCCCACAGTGCTACCCTGGGGTCTTGCCTTTACTCACAATGGTCCCTTGGAGGATAACCAGACCTCGCCCAAGCTATTGCAGTATCTTACAATGAAAACACATTTGTTGCTGAGGAGAGGCCCAGATAAGATTAAAAGTGTTTCTGTTGATCTTTGAAATGAAGACAGGTAAAGAGAAGCCACAGTCACTTTCTTATAATTCTTACACATCCTTAAAGCTTGCCAGTGGCACAACACAAACTGCTAAGTAGGAATAGAATATGGAAGAATTGTTGCTAATGACATGATCTTTCATCTCCCTAGACCTATTACAGCAGCAGAATTGAAATAAAAGTATGTTTTAGCTGGTTTAAACATAAACATTTTATCTCTTTATAAAAATATGTTAGGTTTTATATAATAGAAGCAAAAGATAGTCCACTGTTAAAACCCTGTCCTCATTAATAAAAATACTTTATTATATATTTCAGCTACTTTTATGAATGTTACTATAGAATGCAAGCATCATTTATTGATTTTCTAGAATAGAAACATGACCTTTTTTGAGGGACATACATTTTTCTTAGAATAGTTTTTGTTATGTGTAAAAAAAAAGTATTTACACTCTTTTCTTTACACTTATCTTTTCATTCTCATTTTCTGTCATGTTTGAGAAATTTAAAACAAATCAGTGATAGCAGATGTTACTCAAGTTAGGATAGGATGTCTTAGGGCTACCAAGTAGTGATGGTCTGTAGTCTGGCAAATTTGATAAATTGGGTACTGTCGTAGAGTTCAGCTACAGTAAATGAAAATAATTTGTCAAAAAATCAAACTGAATCACCAGAGTTTAAGACTAGAAAATCAAAAGCTCTAAGAGTAGCGAATTTAACAGCATTGTTGTAGACATTTAATAATTAAGTAGTACAGTCATTCTGAAAGATTTATAACTCTTATTACAAATTTTGTTAAAAGAGGAACTCAACAAAATACAAAGTGTAGCCTGTGTGTTAAGGAGAAGCTGCTTACATCTTTCAAAAGTTAAAAGCAGAAAAGTAGTCACCCTGCTGCAGATGTTAAAGTTTTAAAGTACTGCCCTAGTATTATCAGTTGTGTAGGCCCATGTGCTTAGGTTTGTCGCAAGCACTCCATAAGAGGCGACAGACAGGACAGAGGCAGATGGATTTACCTGGGAATGTTCTTTATTCACACAGCAATCAATTATTCCAATTCATAAACAATAGTAAATCGATCAATTAACTAACTAAGGAGGAAAGCAAGTGTTTTTCTTCCTCCTAAAAACTATTCCCGTCCTGGGTGCCATTATGCTCAGCAGTGCAATATGTTCTTGACTACCCGCGACACAGCCGATCCACCTATGAGCTTGTCCGGGACTTGCTAGTAGGCGACTGGTTCAGGACCCGCCGGTAGCTGCCCAGGTGGATCATCACTCCTTCTCCCGGAGGGGTCTTGCTCTCGGAATGCGAGAAAGGAGTAGGCTTGGACGATGAGTTCAGAGTCTGTGACTGTTACCTCGACCCTGAGCTTAGGACCAGGGCGATTTATATACTTTTTTTCTGCCCGCAAGCTACAGATAGCGATTTCGTCGGTGTCCACACGCAGGTTGACAGGGGTTCTAGTTATCGATCATGCAAGGGCTTTGTCCGAAGGCTACAGATAGCGATTTCGTCACACGGGGTCTACACGCAGGTGGCTCACACTTAGCGGTATCATACAGAGCTTTAGACAGTTTCTAGTAATTTACTTAATTGCATTTAATATCAGTTTACTTTCACTTTGTAATCCTCACGACGTTCATATCAATGCCTTGAAGTCTACTCTCCACATTCAACCTGTGCTCCAGACAAGGTTCATTCCCCTGCCACTGACCAAACCAAAAGAGGTGATTTATTTTGGTAAAAGGAAAAATGGTTTATTGAAAGAAGAAGGGATCCATTTTCCTCAGCATCTTGTTGTTCCTTATAGCACGAAACAGGGAGGTGAATATAGTGAGATAATAGAAATGCCCAAGCTGGCTTTATTACTTCCTAGCCCCTGACCTCTCTTTCCTGTGACTCCAAATGAAACTGGACTTTGAACTCCTGGTGCAGCATCTGCGTATTCTGTCCACTTCCCTGGGCTGCGGTGAGGTGGGGCTGGTGGTTGATGCCCCCAACTCCAGGAAGTTTGGAGAAGCCACTTTTCTCTAAAGGAAAAAGTCCAGCCTTTAAAGTTTTATTTTATTACCCGGTTAAGAAAACATACACCTTTTTTTTTTCTGAGAGGGTTAATTTTATTTGTAAGAAAGCAAAATTTTGATAAGTAATTAAAATACTAAAAAATGGATATCTCACCATGTGTAGCATCCTTGGTAATATTCTGGGTCATTGTTAGCAAATGAATAAGAAGGTTAACAATAAAATGTGAGCCATTAAACATTTTTAAAAACAATTTGTTTTGAATTATGTCAGATAAACTGATAGAAATGCTACAGAAATAAAAGGTATAGGTGAGGAATAATTATTTACTTTGCTTCATAATAATTAATTGGCCTGAAGTTTTTTTCATTGAAACCTTGCATATAGAGAAAACATTGAAATGACAACCTAAAATTAATATGAAGCATTAAAACTCTTGACTTACAAATAATTCTTAATAACTAGTAATTATTTAAAATCGGTTTACCATTCTATATGATGTTGGCCGTGCTGTTTACTGTCTTTCTTGTAATTTTATATTTTGAGGAAATTATCATCACTGTGTAGTTACAAAATTTTAATCAAATTGAAGAACATGGGTCTTAAGAATGAATGGACAGATACCAAGATGTCCTTATTAATGGGAAATAACTTTCTGCATAAAGAAGAGATTTTCAAATTAGAACATCTAATTACAACAAATCAATTTTTTTGAGATTTTTCTGAGACAGTGTGTCACTATGTGTCCCAGGCTACCATAAACTGACTCTCCATGTAACTTAGGCTGGTCTCAATTTTGGAATCTTTCGGCCTTAGTTAGACTCCTGACTCTGCTGAGATCCCAGGCATGTGCCACTGTGCTTGGCTGTATAAATTTTATAATGATTTCTGTCAATATTGCATTCTTATTTTTTAACTACTTAAATCTGCAAAATAGGAAGCCAAACGTACAAAGGTATTATTAGGATTAAAACCTATTTACAATATATTTGATAATTATTTGTATATATAAATATGACTAGATTTGTACTTACTCTGTTTATTCCTATTTGAAATTATTTACTGCTACCTACTTTCTTCATTCAGGTTATTTCACAGTTGAGGATCTTGGGCAGATCGGTAACAGCAGGTTGTAAATTCGATAGAGAAATCTGGTCTAATGAACTTTCTCCCATTCTCAACCTGTGGAAGAAACTGAATCAGGTGAGTAGAGAGTATTCTTTTGACACTTCCTTTTTGCAGTGTATTCATATCCTTTCCTAGCATCCTAAACTTACTCTCCCCTCTTCAGGAGTCATACAGATAATCACACTGTACATTTCTTTCTAACCCTGACATCATGATCTTTGATCTTTCTTCATACCAATTCATATCGATGTTAGTAAAACTAACTTCATTATGCCACATCAGCTCGTCAGGAGTCTTTTTTTTTTTACATGAAAACATTAAAATTAAATAAGGCATGCATATAAATCTCATTATTTAAAAATATAAATAACATTTGACGATCTAGATACTTTATACAGAATGAGGAACTAGAAATGTCTAAGGATAACCAAACATAAAATTCTTTTTCCCCCACTTTATTGATATGAACTTGAGTATTCTGTGCACATCTATATCGTGTCAAAATGACAGACACTTCCCTTCTCCCTTACTGACCTTCTCGTACCATCTCTTTCCTTGCTAGTTTCCACTATTTCCCCCATTTAGATCTATGAAATGACTACATTCTAGGTTTCTCATATTAGAGAAAACATAAGGTATTTAATCTTCTGCACCTGACTCCACTGAGTAATTTGCATCCGTTTATCTACAAAAGTCTCAAAATTATCTGTCTTCGTAGATGAGTAGTACTTCTTCATGTACATATACCCACAGTTTTTTTATACATTAGTGTGTTGATGAGTTTTTTAGTGTCTTCCACATTTTAGTTGTTGTTTGTTGTGCTGCTATGAACGTGGGTGTATGTGTATCTCACTTACATGATGCTTTTAACTCGTGTGGAAAGATTCCCAGAAGAGGTGTTGCTATATGGAAGGGAATTTTTTTTCAGCCTCTTCCATATTGGTTGTACTAGTTTACATTCCCACCAGCAGTGTAAGAGGGTTCCTTTTTCCCAACAGCCTTGCCAGCATTGATTGCTATGGAAGTTCTTGATATCTCCCATTGCCTCTGCTATTAGATGATATCTTAGTGATGTTTTGATTTGGATTTTTCTAATGGCTAATGATATTGAACAGCTTTTCACATATTTACTGGCCATTTCAACTTCTTCTGAGAATTGCGTATTCATTTTCATTGTCCATTTCTTAACCAGGTCTTTGAATTTCAGGGGTCTGTTTTTCTTCAGTTCCTTGTATATTCGAGTTATCAGCCTCTTACCTGAGGTATAGGTATGAAATTTTTTTTGTCATTCCTGCAATCCTCCCTTCACTCTTTGACAATTTCCTTTGCCATGCAGAAAATTTCCAATTTTCAGTTATCTCATTTATTGATTCTGGGGGCACTTTCTTTTGCTTTGGATGTCTTATTAAGAAAGTCCTTCCGTTTTAGGTTTCTGCCGACATGGTCTTCCAGAAGGTTCAGTGTTTCAGTTTTAGAAGTTTCACAGTTGATTATTAAAACTTTTTAATGATAGCTCCTATACAGTCTTTTTCCAGTAACCCCGGCTTCACTGTCATGTTCATGTAAGATTTTGGCTCTTGTTTAAGTTTTTCTTAACTGGTAGTTAATCTGTTTTGGTTTAAAATGCAAATCCCAGATCCTTTTTGAGGCCATGGTTCTGGTTGACCTAGTTTATAAAACTTCTGCAGTGCTACTGTGGTTTGCTTCAATTAGGTTTTGCGTGACAAAATTTTACCCTTTCCCCCATCTTTCACAGAACCAGCTAGTGAGGAAGAGGGATGCCCACTGGTAATTATACTTAGTGGGGTTAAAAGTCAGAATTTCTTCCACTGGCACCTCAGGGAGGAGCAGAATTTTTTCTGGGAGAGGACATAAGTCAGAGTTGCCCTGAATCCTTGCCTGAGATCCCTCATTCTACTCTAGGCCAGGGATGATTCGTGACTTCTAATGAAAACATCCAAAAACCAATAATTATTTTTAATTAAAATATGTCGTGACCTTTTGCTGTTCAGTTAAATTACCAGTAGAGCATTGTGGAGATTTTAAAAATATCTTAGGAAAACCTAAAATTTTTGATTCTTACTCATTTTGGTTTGATTAATTTAAGAACCCAGAATAATATATTAAGCACTTATATTCATGTGTGAACCAAAAATACATGTCCAGGTCAACTGAACTGGCAGAGGTTACTTGATTAAGTACCACATCCCTGTACGGGAAAGTTTTGTTTTCTGTCACCTGCCTTCAAAAGACTCAAATACATAGGGAGATTGTGCCTAACCTATTTTACGTGTAATGTGACCTGTTTGAACTATGCTTAGAGTTGAAACTAAAGAAAAATGGACATGGAACTCATGCATTTTGTGTTACATGTAACTTCTGTGAATCATAGAGTAGTTGGGTGAATCTTTAACAAAAGCAAAAAAAAGCCCTCCGTGTGTGTGTGTGTGTGTGTGTGTGTGTGTGTGTGTGTGTGTGTGTGTGTGTAAAGTAGTTTTGAATGCAGAACTAGAGAGTTAGGAGAGAACTAGAAATTACCATGAGAGACAAAACATTGAAAATTTGTGGACATTAAATACCTCTAACTTTCATTTTTTTAAAAGTAGTAGTGAAAGGAAATGCATCCAGTCAGCCAGTATCTTCTCAGATGGAGCTACAGAAGGATGGATTTGGAGGACGTGGAGCAACTCTGCTATCTGTTTGAGGGCATTTTCTCATTTTTCTGGCTTGAATATAAGAATAATTTTTGTTACTATGATTCAAGCAGTTTCTTAGGTACATAGAATGGCAGGTGCTAAGTTCTTGTGGCGAGAGAGTGAAAGAGGGATGGAGAGAGGAAGAGGAGACAGAAATGTGAGTTCTCCAAAGTGAGCAAGAGAGTTAAGATTAAAAACGGGTTTGAAACATGTTACAGTACTGGGCTACATGTGAGTTCAGGACCATGCTGGGCTGCAGAGTGAGACCCTGTCAAAAAAGTTATATTAATACATTTTAAATTAAAATACAAAAGAATAAGACTCATAATTTCAGTTACAAGCAACTTTTTAATGTAAGAATATGAATGATTCTACTAGAAGTGGAAAGTATTTCCCCATTTTATTATTGTAAAAATGTTATACTGATATATTTTATTAAAATTTTTTAGATGACTTATAATTATAAAATAATATTAGCCATATAATATGAAATGATAGTAAAATAACACAAATTAGATATTTTTACTATACTTTATACAGTATAAAATAGTAAGACATAGATTATGAAACTCCACTGCCTAGTTTAAAATTCCACTTCTGGAGGCTGGAGGAATGGCACAGCGGCTAAAGTGTTTGCCTAACAAGCACACAGCCCTAATTTCAGTTTGCCAGCAACACATAAGCTATTTGTGGTGGCACATACCTGCAGTCGCAGCACTCAAGAAGCTGAGACAGGAGGATTGCCTCAAGTCCAAGGTCATCCTGGGCTACACAGGCCAGCCAAGGCTACAGATTGAGAACTAGTCCCAATAAATAAATTTAATAAATAAATAAAAATATATTCCAGCTCTGCCACTTCTAAATATGATTCTGTGTATTTTACTTATTGTCTTTGCTTAGACACCTGCTCTCAAAAATGAAGAGAATAACATGTTGTTATAACAGCCAGATTAGTTACTACTTGTATTACACTTAGAACTTTGCCTGACTTAAATGCCTTATAAATATGAGCTGTTGTTAGTATAGACCTTAACAATGATTTTAGGATGAAATTTCTCGGGTTTCTATAATCTGGAAATTTGGTATTTCTGTGGTAATTAGTGAATCTAAAAGGTCGTGCATTTTTCTTGAATTAATCTTAAAGATGTAATTAACAAAAATGCTTATTCTGATTAGACAAAATGATATAAGTAGAGACATGACCCACATCAGTATAAGTCTTTAAATATCTTCAACCTATTCTCTCTTGGCAGCTCCATGGTCAGATAATGATTTGTTAATACAGTTAGGTTTTTAAAGACAATGTCACCTTTAAAAATATCAAAATCAGTTATTCACATGTACATAATTCAGCCATTTGTTCTTTAAGAGTGATTTTAAAATAACCACTTGACCAAAGAAATGGCTGCTATCCATCAATAGTTAAATCAAAAACGATGTTGTTTCTGTGTAATGTATCATTAATTATATCTATATTTGAATGATAAATATTACTTTATTTTGCTTATTTTTTCCCATTTTATTGATATGTACAAGTGCAGAATTTAAGGTTTACAATGGAGTTGAGCATTTTGTGCACATACTTTCCTTGTCAAAACGACAAGGGCTTTCCTGCTCTCCTTTGGTCCCTCCCCCTACCCTCCCTTCCCTCCCCCTCCCAGTCCCCCTCTTTCCCTTTGTCTTTTGTTTAAAGTTCCATGAGATAGTTGTGGTCTGGGTCTCTCATATCAGAGAGACCATCCGATGTTTCACTTTCTGCTTCTGACTCACTTCACTAAGCATGATATTCTCAAGTTTCTTCCACTGGAAAGCAGTATGGAGAGCTCTCAAAAGACTAGAAATAAATATCCGCTTTGATCCGGCAACACCCCTCCTAGGAATATATCCAAAAGAGGCCAAAACAACATACAACAGAGATATATGTATACCCTTGTTCATAGCAGCATAATACTGCATAGATCTGTGCTCTTAGTCCTTTGAGAATATATAAAATAACGATATTTATTTTTAGAATGTTATTTTACATTAATTTTTAAAGAAAATTTAATGTAAGCCTGTGGGAAATGGATATTATAGTACATTACAGTGTATAAGACAATATATCTTGCTGACTTCTGCTGTATTTCCCCTCTCATATATTATAGCTTATATACTATGGGTTGTCATCCTGTTTGTTTTTTTTAATGTTTTACTCTTTCATTAATGAAACATTTTTTAAGCCCCTACTCTATGCTATTTTTCTTGTGTTACTGTTGCTGAACTGGAGATAAATGCTGATACAAATACAATATGAAGCCCAAGTTAAGAGCCATGTGTATACAGTTTCAAGTTTTCTAGTAGGCACAATTACAGCATAACAGGTTGAATTAATTACATATATTATTTAACTGAAGATACCCAAAATATTAGCATTCGGTATTTAATCAGTAAAACATTGTAATATTTTACAACACTATTTCATATTGTCTTTGAAATCTTCTGGGTATTTTCACATTTACTGTACATCTTTAATAACTGGAATTTGAGTTGAATTTTAAGCATTCTTGTAGCTGTTACTCTTAAGATGAGCTGAAAAGCTTGTTTCTCTTGGATATTAGAAACATGGTCTCTTTGAATGATGTGTTGATAAATTTGGGTGTTCTTTTTTTTCTAAAGTGACTATGAAACCTGTATATTTGTCATATGAATCAAGCAGAAAATGTGAAAAATCCACAAAAGTTTACAATTGAATACATTATTTGCCCACCTTGTCTAGTATAATACTGACAAATGTTTTGGTACCACTTATTTATTACTCACTTGCAGGAAGGCTGTGTGGTTTTATTTTGTGGCACTGGTACTGGAGATCCATTACAGGGCCTTCAAACCAAGCTATATCCCCAACCAATTTTTATTTTTGATTTTTGAGAAAGAGTCCTATCCCCTTGGGCCTGGACGAAGCCTTTTTTCGTATGAAGAATTATAAAAAGTCTATAGCTCAAATTTTGAGTTTTATTATCCTGTTGATTTAGTGTGGAGATGTGTTAAGTATTATTGATTACTCTTATCCAAATTTTTAATTCTAATACTAGATTTTTTCTCCTAGTAAATTCAGTTTTGAATTTATTCCTAATAATTTAATTAGTACTGCTAATTTTGTGTCTCTAAAAAGATATCAGAAATGTTTATTATGTTATAGAAGTAATAAAAATACATTTAAGCTCATAGCCTAAATTTGATTTTACGATGTCAGTAAAATTTAGTGCTTATTTACTTAACAGCATTAGCTATGCTGTATCATCATGTTATTATATATTCTGTATTATGCGAAATGGGTGAAATGGAAGCCATGCTGTTGTAGACCAGGTGAACACAGCAATTAAGGAGTTGAAGGGAAAGAATGTTTACTAGGATTGTAAGAATATAGAGAAAACTGGGATAAGAGTAGGTAAAACAAGACTGTCCCATGTGCTTACTTAGGATTGTGATACCACAGATCAAGTCGAAGGCCTTCACACTACATGCCCAGTCTCTCTGGGTTTTTTTTGTTGTTGTTGCTGTTATTGTTATTGTTGGTTTTTTTTGTTTGTTTTTTTTGTTTAATTTTGAGATAGGATCTCACCAGGTCACTTGAGTTGCTGAGGCTGGGCTCAAACTTCTGATCCTATCTCTTGATATTCTTTCACACTTTTAGAATACTGTTGAAAGTAGTTTTTCTGTTTTAAAAATAATCCCAAGATCATATAAACTATTTTAAAGTGGGATTCTTTCAGGTTTGTCTTAAAAATTTGAGAAACTGCCGAATTTCATATACTGTGTAACATATTTAACTTTGTTCAAGTATAGCTGAAAAATGAATACCAAGATGTAAGGTGTCAAATGTGGTTTTCTTTGATGAGGTAGTTTACAAATTAACTGTGTATTTTCATTTTATTTGTAAATCATGGTCCTTCCTACTGTCTTCATAGTGGTACAGTTTTACAGAAGCTGGCTTGCTTTCTTCATCGACTGACATAGGGTGCCATTTTTTTTCACTTTCTTCCTAATACACTTTTGCTTTTCAGTGTGATCATCCTTTGTCATTCTGAGTTCTCATACCTTACGCCACTTTGGGTGCAGGAGAATGCCAGAATTCTCTTCCTGTGGTTTCACGTTCCATATTTGACGATTCAAAAAACAAGGATATTTCAGAATGAGTTTGTTTTGTTTTGTTTTTTGTGATATTGGAGACTGAATCCAGGGTCTTTAAACTACATCACCAGCTTATTTTTTAATTTTTATTTTAATACTGGGTATCGTGACATTGGCAAGTTGCCCAGGCTAGGTTCAAAGTTGGGATCTTCCTGCCTTACCATCTTAAGGTGCTTGGATTCTAGACTTGCACCCTCAAGTCTGGTTCCAAAGAGTTTTAAATAGCTCTTGTAATAATTTTGAAATGTTTTAATATAACAGTGATTTGTGTTACTTTTTAGTAAATACGACATGGTATTACTCTTTCAGAATTCAAACCTGATTCATCAGAAAGTATCTCCTCCTAATGATCGACAGGGATCTCCAATATTATCATTCATCATGCTAGAACAATTTAATGCCATTCGTTTGGTACGAAGTGTTCACCAGTCTCTTGCTGCTCTCAGCAAAGTCATCCGAGGAACTACCTTACTGAGTTCAGAAGTACAAAAATTGGCGAATGCTTTGTTAAACCAAAAGGTAAGCCAGTACTGTATATGTTTATTGTTTAAGAAGTTCCTCCTTTATGTATATATATTTGTCAAGAATCATGCAGTTAATAGTAACAGAAAAATTAGAGTTAAAGTAGCTGAAGCCAGTTAGAAATTAATTGGTTGAGGTACCTCAAGAGTTTAAGGGTAGCTAGCATTAAATCAGCTTGATCAGCTCATATTATTTATCTGACGATCTCTTCATGGTATATATAATGAAATCTGTTCTTTTCACTTTGGGGCAAGTCTCTTAGATACTTTCTCATTGGTGGGATGTAATACCTGGTACACAGTAATTAAGGGAAGAAAAAATGTTTTAGTTCTGTTTTGGAAGGTCTCTGTCCATTGATGGGTGGCCTAAATGGTGGAGGGGCATGGTTGAGGCCTAGCTGGCAAAAGCTGTTCATAGCATGGCAAGACAGGACACAGAGAGATAAGGGAAAAGTGTGAGAGTGAAGGGTGGAGTCAGCGTATGCCTCTCCAGGTCCTACCCCAGTGATCTGCCCCTTCCCAACAGACCCCACCTCTTAACAGCTTAGGAAACAAGGATTAGCCCTATGATTGAATCACCTACACACACGACCTTCCAGATCAAAACCTTTATCTGGCACAGTACCTATTAGCCCAAGTCTTACATAATCTGAGTTTCAAATTCAGCAGAAATAACCTTTTTTTTTTTAGGATCGCATGTAAAATTCTTGGGCTTTGTTTTGATCCCAACCAGTAGGATTATGGGTTGTTCCTATTAGCATACTTATGTGATCAGTGTATGCAAAGCTTTCCCTACTGGGGCTTCAGCCAAATGCCCCTTGTAGGAGCTGGCAAGGGATTCAGCCTCAACAAGTACATCAAGATTAAGGTAACATGGTTTATCCACTGGAAAATCAAGAAATGTTCAGCAGAAGATGGGGAGGTAAGCACTTCTAAATAACTGGACTGTTTTTAAATGATACTGATAGATATGTCTCTCTCAGATTAATTGGGTAGAAGTAAAAAAAAAAAAAAAATGGGATGTCCTGCATAGATTTGCAGCCATTTGGAGACTGTAAATGTTGTAACACTTGCTATTGCAAAGATTTCCCTAGGGCTGTGTAAGAATTCAGAGTGGGGGTTTTTTGTTTACTTTTTTGCTATTTATACTATAAATATAAACATATAGTATAAGGGAGGAAACTTTGGATAAAAATCAACTTCACAGTTCTCTCTGTTTAAATTTAAAGAAGTCTTTCTAAAACTTCTTTCATCTCGCTTCCATTAAGAAGATACCTATGACTTTTCATCAGGTACAGGAAAAACTCCATCAGCATTCTTATATTCCTTTTTTCTTTATTTTGTAAAGGAATATTTTCAGTTGTGTTTATTGAATTTAAGTAGTTTTTATAAGTTAATGTCTCTAGTAATCAACTGAAATTATCAAAATACTGTAGTATATTTTATTACAGATTATAACTAATTGATTTTTAATTTGAATTCAGTTCTTTCCATCATAAAAACTTACTGGTTTGGTAGAAGAATCAGTGAGAAATGATTGTAACAATCTTCTAAGAATGTTATATTAATTAACTCATTTAATCATGACAGTAATGCTACAAGTGCTACTACTGCCTTCGTTACCATTTTACTGTGAAGAGCTCTAGGAAGAGCAGTGCTAAATAATCACTAACACTCAAAGAGTGTCAGGATTTGTGTCTAGCCGGGCCTAATGCTATAGGCCTATAATCCCAGAACTGTGGGAATCTGAGGCAGGAGAATCACAAATTCAATCCCAGACTGAGTAATGAGACCTTGTTTAAAATAAAAAATAAAAATTGGCTGTAGATGTAGTTCAGTGGGAAGGCAACCCTGGTCTCCGTCCTCAGTACAATAACATAAGAAAAATTATTAGAATGCAGGTAGATCTTGCAACCATGATAAATATAATGGGTTTAAATGCATTTATCAAAAGAAATTTTTTGAGAGGACATTTCTTTATAGTGTACAAGAGTAAAACATATGGTATAGATTGCTGATAAACATTTCTAAATCAGTTTTCTCTTTTGAAAAGTAAGGATGATAATGGCTGAGATTGCTTTGTTAACTGTGGGTAAAGTGCTTGGCAAATAGCAAGCACCCTAGAAATGTTACTTTTACTTTAGAAAAGTGTCATTTTGAGCTAACAGCTTTTGGGGCATTTATATGATAATATGATGTAAAATGAGTTTATAGAAATGGAAATATGGGAAGTTACTGAATATTCATCTCCTTAAAAGGCAGTTATAGTCTGGGATAGGTAAATATTCAAGAGGGTTCTATATGAAAAAAGCCACAAAAGTACAAAATGTAATTGGAAAATTGGTTTCTTATTCTGTTACTGTTATTAAAAACCTGGTGACCTGTTCTGTAGACACCTGAAAGACATGAATAACTTGGTAATTACCCAAGGTATTCGATTTCTTATTCAGGGCTTTTCTCCCACCTCAGTCGGCTGTGCCACGTGCCATTCTTCTCTGGAAACACTAACACACTCAGAAGTGTGCTTTGTTAAGTCTCTAGGAGTTCCTCAATCCACTGAAGTTGACAGTTAACTGTAAAACACTTTCATTATCTGTGATTATAATGTAATACGGCTGTGTTACCTTTCTATCTCTGTGGCAAAATACCCCAGGAAAGGATTGCATTGGCTCATGGTTTCAGACGTTTAAGTCTGGGGGTAAAGGGGTGGGAGGTGGGGATTACTCCATTGTTTCTAGGCCTGTGGCCCTGCAGAAGCACTATGATCAAAGGGCAAGAAAAGGAAAATGCTCTTCTCCTGACAGGAAGCCAAGAAAGGGAAAGAGACCTCATGGTTCCTCACTTACCAAAGAGCATCAGCTGGCAGCCCAGCCTTCAGCACCATGTGCCTGTTGGGTGATGTAGTAGATCCCCCCATAGCACTGACTTACTCTAAGTCATATTGAAAGGTAACTAACTAAAGGAGGCAAATAATTTCCCTAAGACTAAAATATTTAAGAAAGGAATCAGACCTTTCTTATTCCTGTATTTCTTTCCTTTTACCTGTACTATTAGATCTAGTGTTTTTTTTTTTAATTTGGCATAGCAATAAAGCTGGATGGATTTTTTTCTTACTTAAAATGGGTTTATGTAGGTTGTAGATAAACTCAATATTTAAGTGAGGTATTTTGTATTACAATTTATGTTCAGAAATATAGCCTTGGAACATGTCACTGCTTTAGATATATTTTTATTATTTGCATGACAGTGAATTTAAAATTGCTTCAAAGGATGAAAAATGTGCTTTTCAAAGTATGTTTAAATTATATGCAGTGTATTTTGGAAATAATTTAGGATGTTTAAAATTCAAATGACACTTGCCTGACTTTCACTGAGACAAGATCAGTAAAATAATTCTAATGTCTGCTTTCTATTACGTTTTAACAAAATTAAGAATTCAATCCTATCTTTTTTATTTTAGGATAAAATTTTAATTTTCTGTTACATTAGAATGTGATGATATAATGTAATTTAGGAAATTGAGATTTCCTCTAATATATCTTATGATTAGAATAGGCATTTTTTAGAGAGAATTATTACTGTTACTTCTTATAGTTTCTGGTGATATTCTTGAAGGTTTTTATATTTTTATAAAATGATACAATTGAATGCAACATTGAAAGCAACATTATAAATATTGTTATTCCTTATGTGTTAGAATGTAAGATTTTAATCATAACTTAGAAGATGACACAAAATTGAAAATACACTGTGCTAGATTGTTGTATCATTCTTACTGAATAATACCCTAAGGGGATTTACCTTTTACAGAAATTAGTAGGTTGCCATATTCTTTTAAAGCAATTATTTTAATAGATTGCTTTTCCCCCCATATTTGTGGCATGGCGATTAAACAAGGGCCTTTGCACTCGGCTATATCCTCAGCCTTTTTTATTTGAGACAGGTTCTTGATAAAGTCACTAACTGGCTTTGCATATTAGTTTAGCCCAATATACTAGTTGGGAACACTAAGTGAATTTTTAAATTTTTAAAACCAGAAAATTTCTTAACAATGTAGCAAAAATGTCAATAGCTTTTAAAAGACAAACTTTTTTCCCATTTTGTTGATATATATATATATATATATATATATATATATATATATATATATATATATGGTACATGTTTACATTGAACTTGACTATTTTGTGTACATATATATTGCATTAAAATTACAAATTTGGGGCTGGAGGAATGGCTCAGAGGTTAAAGTGCTTGACTAGGTTGATTCCCCAGCAGCACATAAGCTGGGCATGGCCAAGGCTGGAGGATTTCCCCGAGTTCAAGGCCAGCCTGGCCTCCAGAGTGAGTTCAGGATCAGCCTAGGGCTACAGAGTGAGACTCTGCTTCAAAAAAAAAAAAAAAGTACAAATCTGTCCCCTCTCCCATTTTGACCCTCTGACACATTCCTTCTCCCCCTCTGCAGTAGTTCCCACCCCATTTAGTTCTGCGAAAAGACTAATGTGGGTTTCCCATATTAGAAAAACCATTTGGTATTTAGTGTTCAGCATTTGATTCAGTTGACTGAGCCTGATGGTCTCAAGTTGCATCCCTTTCCCCACAAAAGCCTCGAATAGGATTCCATTGTGTACATACATCACAATTTGCATCTCTCAGCCTGCTGAAGGGTATTTTGGAGTCTTCCACATTTTAGCTGTTGTTAGTTGTGCTGCTGTGAACATGGGTATACATGTATCTGTGCTATATGACGCTTTTAACTGTGTTGGAAAAATCCCCAGGAGAGATATCACTGGAGGGAAGGTGATACTGTCAGCCTCTTGAGGAGTTGCCATAGTGCCCTCCCTAGTAGTGTACCGGTTTACATTCCCAGGAGCACTGTGAGTGAGAGGGTTCCTTTTTCTCACAGCCACATCAGCGTTGACTGCAGCTCAAGCTCTTCATATGCTCTATTCTGTCTGGGGTTCAATGGTATCTAAGTGAGGTTTTGATTTGCATTTCTCTAGTGGCTGAGGATGCTGAGCAGCATTTAATATATTTACTGGCCGTTTGGACATCTTCATCTTAGAACTGTCTCTTCGTTTCCATTGCCCATTTGTCAGTTGGATTTTGAATTTGAGTGATCTGTTTATCTTTAGTTTATTTTATATTCTAGTATTAGCCTCCTGTCGGAGGTATAGGCGGTGAATGTTTTTTTTTTCCCATTCTGTCAGTTCTCTCTTTACTCTGTTGATGATTTCCTTTACCATACACAAACTTTTTAATTTGAAATAATCCCATTCGTTAATTCTGGGGGCTGTTTCTTTTGCTTTGGCTGTCTTCTTAAGAAAGCCGTGGCCTACACCTGTTATCTTTCAGATTTTTGCCTAATTTGTCTTCCAGAAGGTTGATTGTTTCAGTTTTAATATCTAAATCATTCATCCACTTAGATTTGATTTTGGTGCATGGTGACAAGTGTTTGTCTAGATTCATTCTTCTGCATGTGAATGTCCGGTTTTCCCAGCACCACTTTTTGAAGAGGCTGTCCTTTCTCTAGTGTATGCTTTTGTAAGTCAAATTTGAAAACCACCAATTTTTTAACTATTTTGTATCATTCACATTTATGAAAATATAAAGGGATGCACTTTTTAAAAGTATACATGTCCATATAGAGGTTTAGTATATAAAATTTTAGGATGCATATGAGTTGAAATCTCTGCTAGATTTGTTTCTCCTCTCATTACCTTCTGTGTCTTGGTCTCCTTTATAGTATTGGTACTGAGAAGTGGCAGAGTATGTGGATGGGTTACAGTAACCACCAAGGAACTTTTGGAGGTGAACATAATGTCAGTTTGTGGTAATGTTAGAGTGTACACTATATGCAGTAAATAGAGTTCAAAAGGAATGAATATTTAATTTATAGATTATTAAATGTGTGGTCTGGAAAATATATGCAAGAATTTAAGACATGTGCAGATAAACCTACAAAGTCTGTGGCTAAACTGATGATTGTTATCTAATTTAGGCTTTAATTAATTGCTGGCTAATGTAGGATCAAATCAAACTAATGGGCTGGGACTCGTTATTTTGTTTCACTTGAAACAACTGATGGGTAACTGTAATAACCTGAAATTGAGACTGGCCTAGTATTTGTTCATACTCTGGTTTATATAAATAACCACAAATTCTATTAGGAGATGAATTACTATTCAAGCATTATGCAGTTTTGCATTAATAATCACATAGTAAGTTCTTTGCAAAAATTCATAAATATATTTTTATTATGATTCATTTAATACAACGTGGTAAATTATGGAAATAACATCTCATTAGTTTTATAATGTTTATAGGTTATAGACTTTAAACTTTCAGTATCCATTTAACTCTGCTCTTGACATACATTCAGTTAAAATCACTGTATTGATACAAATTATGTAAACACCAGCATTCTTACATATGTACATACCTACACTTAAGTATGGCAGTATAGTATTGTGCTACAAGAATGTAGTATAGAAAATATTCAAGAAATTATAAACCCTAGGATTATAAAACTATAGAAATTCAATGCTCAGCATTGTTTTGATAAATTTCACTGAAATATATATTCAATATAATTTTAGTACAGATCATTACATATAATTCATACATTATCATTTTACTTTTTGAACATATTTATCTCCAGAACTGATACGCACTGTAAGTATTTCCAGTGTGGGTGATTATGGTGGAATGTCAACTTGGAGTTAGGATCTCCTGCAGACTGGTGGAGCATGCTTATGAGTGTGTCTTGGGGAGAAATTAAGGTGTGGCCGTGGGTCTCTGTCTAGTCCCTTTTCCATTCCTCAGTGGCACCGTTTCCCTGCTCTGCTTCCCCACCACCATGAACTGAGCTCCTGTGCTCTTCCTTCATGCTGTGTAAGTCTTAGAGTCAGGTGCCCACCGGCTGAATCTCCCGAGGAGCCAAATGTGACTTCTCCTTAAGTTGTGACTATTGCGTGTTTTGTCCAGCAGCCAGAAAGCTGACTGATGTAGTAAATTTTGATTCTCTGTGATTTTTAAACTTTCATATGTGTTGCTGTATTTTAATTTCCATTTATTTTAAGTAATTTTAAATTTCACTTTTGATTTACTCATGGTCACTTGAGTGTTGAGTAAGTTGTATTTTATACAATATTTATAGTTGTTTTTAGTTTTAATCCTTTGAGGTCATTGATGACACATGGTATAATTTGGATTTTTTAATTTGTTAAAATCCAATAGTTATTACTCATTTGCTTCTAGTGCAGAACTTCTTTTAACAAATGATTATAAGGTTGGTGTAGTTGTTACGAATTACATCAGTTTTTTTTTTTTTTTAACTTGGCAGATTTTTTTTCCTTTTTTTTTTTTTTTCAAAATCTAGTTCCAGTGTTGGGTTAACATCACTGGTCTGCAAATAATGGCTTACTAGTGTCACACTGATGTTTGAGGAATTGCATTGCATTTTTGTCAAGAATACAGTTTTGTGTAGATCCTGGTTGTTTCATGTTTGTAATGTTATAGTAGCTTTGTAAGGTCACCGTAAGTGCAGTTTCGTTCCTTTTACTACCTGTCCTCCCCACTTCTACTAGACGTAATCCTGCTTAAATTTAAATGTGCTTGTGTCCTTTCGCATATAAAGTTTAATTACATCATTGCTTTCCTGATAATGTAAATTTTTCACTGTAAATGACCCAATTCTTCACGGTGTGGGCCTTAATGCATCAGCCCCGTTGTCTCTCCTTTGTTAATGCTCCTTTCTGTTTTACAGTTTTTCTTTACCTGACTGTAGATTTATCTTGTGAGACCCCCAAGTGTTAGCTCTTCCAGAGAGTCTTTTTTGAGGCATGGTCTTGCTTTGTAGCCTAGGCTGGTCAGAAACTCACTCTGGAACACAAGCTGGCATAGAACTCATGGCAATTCTCCTGCCTAAGCCTCCTGAGTGCTAGGATTACAGGCACATGCCACCATGCTCACCTATTATGTGGTGTTGGAGAGTTGAATCGGCAGCCTTGTGCTTTCTAGGCAAGTGCTCTAGTTACTGAACCATGTTTCCAGCCAGAGAGTCTTTGGCTTTTCCTTTTACTTTTTTGTAATTTGGGTTTGGTGTACCCTGTGTTCCTGATAAGACTGCCTCTCACTGTCAGTCAACTTACTATCCCCTATGGTGTGTAGCTGTCATATTTATTGTCTTTCTCTCTGGCACAGCTTTTCTAGGCAAGGACAGTATTTGACTCGTAGCACTAGTAAGTAACAAGTGACTGACAAATAGGTATTTAATAGATGCGTGCTGTCTCTGATGATTAAGAGGCATCATCACCTTGACTGACTTGGGAGTCACCAAGCACACTTCTGCGTAGGTCATAGAAGTTGTGACCTTAGTCTGTATCTTAGGGGTTGCTTGTCACAGTTAATTTGTAAATTTATATAACATTATCTTAAAGGAAAAACATAGAATGGAGACTATGAAAACTTAGTATTACCAATCATCTGTTTCTGAAAAACATACCAGAAAATACACTTGTTAATCACATATTTGTATTTTATAAATCTTAAATGTGGATAAGTCTTGGTTAGAGGAAGCTTATGTCATTCACAGGGTCCAAGTATGTAGTTGATAAGTCAGGACAGGCTGAGAACTGAGAGACTCACTTCACTGACCCCTGGGTCTCTCCAAAGACAGGTCGGGCATAAGGAACAGTGGCTGTGGTGAAAGACGACTATATCCAAAGGCATGAAATATGAGCAACCATTGCCTTATAGCTGTGACTTGGAAACTGTACAACCTCGCCTTAATTGTATTCTGTTGTTCCAAGTAGTCATTACACCAGTGTTAAGGATAGGAAGACAGACCTCATGTCTCAATTGAAATGATAAAGGACTTGGAATCATGTTTTATAAGCAATATGGTTGTTTTAGGTTCAAATTATAATCTGACCTTTATCTGCTACACTTGTAAGTATTAATAATTGAATTAGATGTTTTCCAAGGCCTTTTTCTACACAAAATTTGGTTACTTTTATTCCCATTGTCTGTATTATATCACCAGTATATTCTAGACCAGAATACTTTGTAAATATGTGATTAGTCATTATTTTGGGGTATTACAATTATGTCTTATTATCATAATTTAGAAAAGATTAGGAACTTTATATGGTATGTATGCATTATTTTGAAAATATGAAAAGCCTTCATAGAAAAGGTATATGAATATTAGAGAATACCTGTGAAGAGGTGGGCATTAATAGGTCCACCATCAGTTAATATGAGATAACTTGTATATGCTGCTGCTACTCATATGTTTTCATTGTATTATCACCTCTTCCTACCATGTATGTCAATATAGTTTTAGGGATAAATGATGTATTTACAGTTTAAGGACATTCTCTAAGACCCAATAGTTTTTTATCACTTTCAAATATTAAATTTGATTATGAACTAAATATAGTTTCAAGAATATTGGTTGATGTATTATGTATTTGATTTTTTGAATAATTTTTATTTTAAAAACTCACTAAATTAATTCATTCTGTATCATTTAATTTTGATGAAATCAAGACAGATAAGATTTTATATCATGATATGGATAATGTGAATGATACAGGTTTTCTTCTTGGCCAACACAACTATCAAAATATCTCTTCCATATAAAGCTAATTTTGGCCTCTTTCAAATTACAGTGCCCTCTCACCTGGCAGAGCAAGTGGGAAGGCCCAGAAGATCCCTTACAGTACCTGAGAGGGCTTGTCACTCGTGCCCTTGCAATACAGGTGAGTAAGGATTACTCAGTCATCACTGCATGACTGCCTGTTGTATTTATAGACACGCAATCAGATAACCTTTTGCTGATTAGTGAGAATAACATGCTTTTGTATTTAAAGATTATTATACATTCTTATTTCATGTTCTACCATTAGTGATTTTTGAATCAAAGTGCTTTTAAACAAAAGTTTTCTTTCCTGTGGCCTTAACATCATTTTTGAGAATGTAGGAAAAAACCTCCAGTTTTAATGTACTGTGTTATAGAAGTGGTAACGGAAATCAATTTATAACTGACTGGCTTGCTTTAGGTATTTCCCATGCAGGAAACTGCTTTAATTTTTTCCTCAAATAGACAACATTTTTTTCACAGTCAGTTAACTGTAAGAAAATTGAACAGGGAATATTACAGAAAAAGAGAGTGCTGTTTTTAATAGCACATGGTACAAGCTGGTGGGTCCCTGAGATGTATTTCTTTCCCTCTGTGATTTGTATACCTTATCACTTGTTATGCTTGCTTCACTAGAGCCCACATTACCATATTAAATTCTCTCGTAAATAACCATCTGTGTCCTCAGTACAGCCGTCTGCAGCTGCCCTTTATTTCTAGTACTTCCCGTCCCTACCCATAGCTTTAACCTAGTCTTTTATCACTGTTCAGTTGCACTTCTGAAGTACACACGTCAGTCTTAGACAGCAGCCACATTTCACTCTCTGTTCCAGTTTGTCCACTCTGTCTTGATTCTCGCCACTTCAGCTTAGAATTGATGGCATGTAACCTTAATCATTCACTTTCCAGCATCTTCCCTGTTGTACTCACATCTTTTATCATCACCCTTCTTGGAGACCTCTGAACTTGGGTGAGTCTCTGGCCACGTATAAGCTGTTGAGCTCTGCGGCTTACTCTGCAGAAACAAAGCAAACACTATTGAATAGGCCTTGAGCACTGCTCCTACATTTCACAGTGATATTTCCTGAAGATTCCATTCATCACATACTCCCTTGTGTTTTAACAAAACACCTCACTTACCAGAGAAGATTGAAGCAACGAGGCTTGAGCCCTTGACATTGTTAGTCATGTCTCCTATCGATGAATTTTTCTGAAGCTACTCTCATTTTATTCTAATATAAAAGAGTCGACCTTCTGCTGTTGAAGACTCTTTTGCAGACCTCTGTGCCCTGTCTGCTCCCAGTTCTGTAAAGAGTCCCGCTCAGAGGCTCTTCCCTTTTTCTTCTGTCTTGTCTTCTCTTCTTCTGTTTGCCAGCCTACAAATGGGACTGTTTTGACGAGACCGTTTGTTTGGTTGCTATTAGAGGGAGTCCCTCTGGGTTGTGGGACTACTGGGGGAAAGGACCATAACAGAACTGACAAAAGATGAAAATTAGCAGGTAGCCATATGATGTGCATGCCTGGACATGATCAGTAAATTCTGGACTAGAATGATGGACAGAGGGAAGCAGTAATAATCTTTTAGTGACAATAGAAAAGTACAGAAATGCTCTGAAATTTAAATTTATGTAAAATTTAATTTCATGACTGTAAGTGTAATAACTTACTACTTTGTGTATTTTATGATATTGTTTCCTGTAGGTCATTATCTATTTGTTGTGGTACTGGGGATCAAGCACAGGGCTTCCTCAGCCCGTTCTTATTTTTTGAGACAAGTTCTCCGTAAATCACTAAGCTGCCTAGTTTGCACTGAAACTTGTAGAACTCCTGTACCAGTAGATGTGCCTTATTTTCATAAATTATATAACTTATTTGCTACAAATAGTGGCCAATATCAAAATATATTATTTGCATGGAACATTAAGTACATTTGTTATTCTTATATTGTTGGGCCTGAAATATACTTTAAATTTTTGAATGAGTTACATTTAATACTGTACTTATTACTTTAAACTTTATCAGCTTTTTTGCCCATTGTTGTAATGGTAAAATATGCTTTTAAGATAACGTTTGGGCATGGTCGTAGTTCATCTTCCATCCTTTCAGCCAGTATATATGAAGTATTTCTCATCAGCACCAACCTTGGGGAATTTTTTTTATTTTGCTTTAGTTATTAATGCAGAGATCCATTGCTTCTCTGTGGTAACTTTTAGCATTTCTCATTTTGTTTCAATCTTTGAAAGCTGTCGTGTTCCCTAGTTTTCATTCATGCTGTCTCTATTTTTAGGTGTGTGTATATATGTACTTGAAGTATATATGTAATAACGTCTTACCTTTTTCTTGCTGGAACACAATACCCAATATCTCCAACTGAAAGGAATTGTCTCTGGCTTGAACCTCCATGGCTGTCTGGGCTGGCCTTCCTCTGCCAGTGATCCCCATTCTTGGAGTCTCGGCTGAACTTTTGGCTTTCCTTTCACAATGGTATGCACTGCCCAGCATACAAGGCCTTCTGAAATCTGGGTGGAAACCTCCATGACTCTGCAACTCTTGCATTCTGCATGCCTGTGTAGCTAGCACCACACAGATGATGCCAATTTTTGCCTCTGGCCCGAGCAGTACGTCTGGCCTCTTTATACAATGGCTGCCGCAGCCTCTAAGTGCCTAGATGGCTGAACTATAGCAAATACCTGCCTCTTTGGCTTTACAGCCTGTCCTGGTGTATTGTTGTCAGAGGAAGGTCTTTGGCCTTTCCACCCTTGATTCAGTAAAGGATAGGGACTAATGATTTCTGAGATGCCCTCACAGTATATTTTCTATAGCTATCTTTTCTATAGTCCTGATACCAAATAATTGGCTTCTTTATAGTGCTAATCTCTCTAGCAACCAGCTTTTCTTTTGCCTCACCTCTGCAAACTTTGTATGTTTTTGCTCTACTTTTTCCTCCTTTTTACAGCTTGCTAAAAGCCACAAGCTGTACCCATGTGACAGCCTGAACATTAGGATATCTTGAAATTTGCTCAACCAGATTAAGTAGTCTTCCCTGACTGAATCTCAGCTTCAGGCAGAGACTTGAGACGGGGCAGAATGCTGACACTTTTTGCCAGAGCATAGCATACATGGTTTCTAGACCAATTGCCAATAGAGTTCTTCCCATTTGAATCATCTAGAGATTGGCCTTTCCAATCCGTACTTGTCTCAGCATTCTGGTCTTCTAAGCTCTTGTGAGAATCTCCCTTCAAGTTTGGCTTACAGTATTGTAAAGTTTCTCTAGCCAGCATCTTTAAACCTTTCCAAACTCTTCTAAACCCAGTAATGACCCCAATTTACTGGTACTAATTTCTACCTTAGCGACTTCTGTTGCGGGGACACAGTACCCAAAATCCACAACTTAAAAGAGTGGAATGATTTATTTTAGCTCACCGTTTTAGAATGACTCAGTCCATTCATGGCTGACAGTGGTAGAAGTACATGGATGGCATACGCCCAGCAGAAAAGCCATACAAAACATGGTAGACATGTGAACAAGGAAGGACAGAGCTAGCATTTATCCTTCCAGATCATGCTTAGTGATCTCCCCCTTCTGACCAGGCCACACCTTTTAGTAGCACATAGTTCTATAGGTATTTGAAAACATCTAAATCCGTGAGGCTTTTGGGGGACATTGTAGTTCTAAACTGTAATAGGTGGAGAAAAATGTAGGCACCTAGTTGAAGGAAGAAATGGGTTATCTGGTTTGTTGGGGAGAATAATTAGTACTACAGTTATTTACACACAAGCCTCTAAACAAGGCTTTATGAAAATGACAGCTTGTGGTTCCTTATAAGAATGTATAATCAGATTGATGCCAAGCAGACAACTACTTGAGCCCTCTAGCTTCCAGCCATAGCTTACAATTCCAGTGCCTTGACTTTGAAGTATAACCTCGGGGGAAGAGAATAAGCAACTGGAAATGCCATACATGGTGGTAATTCATTATAAGGTAAGACTGACTAGTCAAAAATATTGTTAGCAGCTTCTGTCTGATGCACTGGAGATACAATGGTTACTAAATAGATGTAGTTCTCACATAAGAGTTACATTTCTTGCATTTATTCATTTTACTAATTAAAAATTTATAAATGTGATTAATACTGTGTCATCCTGTGGGAGGTTGATGGATGCTGAGTGATTAAATGTCCCATCTTTTCACAAGGTGTCGTCCTTACAGCTTATCCAGACAGAGATGAATAAACAGTTGATAAAGTAAGAAAGAACAGTGCTATGGGAACAAAGAGCAGGAGAAGTTACCCTAGAGGAGTCCACTGAAGATGCCTAAGTTGAGAACTTAGTAGGAATAAACTGCGTGAGGAAGCAAGGGAAGAATGTGCCAGGGCAGAGGAAGGCCAGAGTCAAAAAAAACAGCAGAACATAGAATGCAAAGAGAGAGATTAAGCTGTAGGACAAGCAAAGAATTATATTTGCTGTACAGGCAAAGGGTGCTTATCATAGTACTTTTGGTGGTAGTACAGACAGTCTTAATTTACAGGAACTGTAAGGTTTAAAATTCCCTTGTGAAGGAGAGTTACTTAGTCAGAGAACCCCTGGGTACTCAGGTAATCTCAGCTAAATAGTCTGGGAGCATCCCAGCAGTCACTGTCTAGTCTTCACAAGATCTTAGAGCAAGAATCTTACTTTAACTACACTGTGTTTCCAGTACCTAGCATACTGCCTAATGAATGAAAAATGAAATTGCCAATAAATTCAGTAGACAAGTTATTTCCAGTTGGGAATTTAGAATTATTTCTTTCAAATTTTCTCCTTCCTTCCTTCTGAAAATCTGCAAGTTTCTTAGGTTCCAATTTTGGTTGTTTTTCCCCTTATCTTGTGGCATAGGTGTTATGGCCGTATATTCTCATTCTTCTATGGTATTCATCTTAAATTCCAACATGTTTTTTTCTACTTTGTAAATTTAACCTTGTCAGTATTGGCTTTGTTTTCCATGTGCTAGTGATTACAATTTCTCATAATTAGAACCCTTGACTGGAAGCCTGTAGTTCTTGTTCCATCCTACCACATGAACACTGATGATCTATTTAAGCTATTAAATACGTAGAGACAATCATCAGCACACACTTTCGTTTGTGTATGCTCAGCAGGCACATTTAGTGAACTCTGGGCTATATACGTTATTGCTGTGTCAAAGTTCTATGTATTGATGGCAAGCTTTAATGCTCCTTTAAAGAAATGAGAGACTGAGCAGTCTCTTAGGTGTCTTATCTTCATTTTTAGGATTTATAGTGGCTTCTCCTGTAATTTTTCCTAATTGAAGATAATGGATATGTTGATATACTACCAAATCCTGCTGTCCTTTCTTATTATGACAGAATCTTGTTTATATTAACTATTGGATACCTTCAAGTCAGGAGAGAACTAAACAGTAAGTAGCATGAGTTATTGTTTGTAGTAACAATTATTATTGTTACTAGAGTTTAGCAGGAAAATTAAATGAGCAACAACAGTCAAAGCAATAAAAGAAGGGCACTGCTGCACAGGCTAATAGTAGAAGTGCCATAAGCTAGCACCGTTTAGTGCTGTTCCCTTAGCCCAGTCTCAGATGGATTCTTTGTGCATTAAGTTTGCAGTAGGCTGAAGTTGGCTTTGTAATTTTAAACTGGTGAAGTACCACTTCTGTTAGCAAATATTCTGCTTTGTTGGCTTCTTGTTAGCGGCCTCACTCGGAAGCCAGAAGCCAGCTTGTCCCCAGGTATGGATACCCGTCTCTGCCTCCTCTCTTATGTGTGTCTGCCATTCTGAACCTCAGCTGCACTTCCTGTCCTTTTCCAGCTTGTCTGCCAAGATGCTTTGTTAGCTTTTTAAGTAGCATTTGGCTGTTGCTTTCTTCAAAAGGAATTCTTCACTGAAAAAACAATGTAAGCCTCTGGTTCTTCCTCTTAACCAGCACTGGCTGTTCTCACAGGAGTCAGACCAGGATTCCTCGATCTAGAAATGTCTCATTATTCCTGGATTCATCTAAATAGCTCTTCTTTCATCAGTAGGTGTCAAATATACTAATTATATAAATTAGAGCTTCAAATAGTTTTCAGTGGAGTATTTAAAACATAGAAAATACATGTTTATAAGAAATGAGCTCAAATAAAATGTCAGACATTTGTACTTTACATTGAGTTTAGTGATTCTTAAAACTTATAAGGTAAATATTGACATTTGACATTTTTAAAATAGTAAAAATAAAACCCAAACTAAAAACAATTTCTGAAATTTAAATAGTAAATAAGGGAAGTCATGTTGATGATTGCAGTAACATAGGGAACCCAGAGATAAGGCAGCTTTTGATATTCAGTTAAAAACAGATGAATCACTATGTTACCTCTAATAGCATAAAATTTACAGTAACATAATAATCTACCAGTTAAATACAACAGCTGTTCTGTCCTTAACATTAGAAATCAGTCTGCACTATTAATACAGCTACCTAAATAATTAATGTCTAGACTATGCCACCATCAGTAATAAAATCGAAATCCATAGCATAGGGTAAACTAAAAAGCTACAAGTTGTTAATTTTTAATATTCTTCAAACACTGTGCTATGATTCAGAGTAGGATAGAGACAAGTAATGTTGACAAATCATAATTATACAACCACTCCCCTCTTACCATTAGAAATATACATATTATTGACAAATGTGTCTATAGAAATCCAATAGTAACTTACGGAAAAGCTCTATTAAAGGCAACACTATAGGCTTAGTAATAGAAATCTGCCTGGTCTTATGTATAATTAGAAAATGTTATTACCTCATAATGGCCTAAACCGTAGAGCCTTAATACATAATAGTTCTATCAATAAGAATTTTAGATAGGAAAAAGAAGACTGAGTAAGGGTTTGTTTTGGAGATAAAAGAAAAAACAGCAAAGTGGACAGCAAAGTGAGTAAATATAATTAAGCAAAAAGGACACAAAGAACCAGACAATGGAAAGAAAAAATACAGAAGGGCAAAAAGAACTTGAAAAATATTTTTAAAAAACCTAAGCACAAGTCCGAGCTACAAAGAAAGAACGATTACAGTGAGTATAAAGTTCAAAATTTTTTCTGCCTTGAGTTATGTGGATAAGTCTTCTTCTTCTAAGTGCTGTGGTTTTGGCATCCACTGTCCACCAAATACGGGGAAGTGGAGAGTAGTGATTAAACTGCATCCTGCTCAGTCCTTGCTTGTGTCTCCTAACGAGACTACCCCAGGTCCCAGTTCCTTGACGGCCTTCTTTCCAGTGTTCTAACTGAGGTGCCTCTCCTACCACCTAAGGGTGGGGGGATCTGAAAGCACCTTGCTTTCTGTGCTGGAAGCAGGTGATGATGGGTATCCAGCAATCCAAAGGGCCTCCCAGTCAAGCACATGCACCCAGCTCCCTGGGCCAACTGTTCTAACCTACGTGTCTGCTCTTACTCAGGCCTTTTGGGGATAGAGGGGAAGAGGAACTCTGCTTTCCTACTCAGGCTGAGCACCAATCTTCCAAGAGATTTGCAACCTGCTCCCCCTTCTCCTCAACTATTTCCTGTGGAAACTTTCTCCCTGTCACCAACCGAGCCCCCAGTGTCCTTGGAGTGTGTCCTGCTGGTAGCACATTTCTCAGAAGAGTTTGAACCATTAATGGCTCCCTAGTATATTGTACAGCCAAATCACTTCTCATGCAGACTTTGAGAGACTTTGAGTAAGAAATCCCACACTTCATTGCAGCTTGGAACAGGCGCCGGTTTCTTACGGAAACTAGCTACCTTTGTCTCCAAGGGTTCCAGCCCACCAGTCTGCCTCCCTGTCTCCTCTCTGTGCCACGGTCTGGGGTACTTTCCTTCCTGTGCACAGCCTCGAGTTTTCCTGCCAGCCTCCCTTTAGTTCCCAGGGCTGTCTTTTCCTAGGCTCAGTCTCTCCGGTACTTGCCATGTCTGGGCTTCTTGCGGAGTCTGGGGAAGGCAGTAATGGAGAGATCCCGCTCCATCCTCCCCCTCTGGTTGGTTCTTAAGTTACCTGTTTCACAAGTTAAATCACAAGTCAGATTGCATCACTCTTCTCTCAGAAATCTCCCCGTGACTACACATGTCAATATCAAAATCTTTACAACGCCTCAAAGTTCCTTTCAGATTAGTTCCATTTTCTCTGATTTTTCACTCTCTCCACTCTCTCATTTACTCTGTTCTTGAGTCACTGCCTCTTGTTATTAAGTGCACAAGCCTGTCACCTTCCCTTTCTGTACCGTCACCCTTCATATTTTCTCCCTGAAGTGCTCTCCTCTGCATATCTAGAAGGACATTTCCTTTGTCCCTCCGCATTCTTAGCTCAGCTTGCACTCTTTCCCTAGAACCCCTCCTAACCGGCCTTTTAGAAATTGTAATCCCTAATGCTTAGTATCTTCTCCTACTGTGTTCTTCAGAGCCTGTGTCTCCATCTAATAGTCTCTATACTGTACTTATTTTTAAAATGTTATCTATCTTTCCACTAAAATGGAAGCTTCATTAAGGCAGAAATCTGAGTATGTAGATCACACAGGTAGGCCTTTTCAGTATCTTTTGAATGAATGACTCAATCATAGGGTTAGTCTGAATCATTGACATAAACGAGTATCATTTTTCTGTTTCCCAATCATCACAGTTTAGCCTATGTTATTTTCTATAGTATCAAGAATATAGTTCAGATTTTTTTACTTCTTCAATATAATATTCAAAAACTTTTTTAAAAACCTGGCATTAAGAGCTCAATGTTAAAAATACTGTAAAACATCAATTTACTTATTTTCTAAGATATCATTACTTTTAGAATATTTTATACTTCTTTACACTGCTGGAAAAGGAAATTCATTTTCCTGATTAAGGAACTTCACTATTCTTTAGTACTTTACCCATATAAGTACTCATTAAGATTACTTACATAAATATAAAAGCAATTTAAAGTTTCTGTGCACTGCTAAAATCCCTAGTATTTCTCTTTTATATATTATACTCAGAAGAAAAACCTTGTCAATGACTTTTGTCCACATATATGCATGTAAGCTCATTAATTCATTCATTGACTATTAAGCTTTTGTTATGTTCCAGTAATTGGTCTAAGTAGTGGAAATCCCTAGGAGTGGGAAAACATGAAATTCCTGCTAAAAGGAATTGCCACATTCCAGTGAAGGATATAGATAAATATTACAATTGAATCTAAAATATTTTGGCCAAAATCCTGAGCTCCAAGATTAATATACAGCCGAGCTCTCTGTTATGTTGTCGCCGTCATAGTGAACTGAGGGTGCATTCCTGATATTTTATCCAGTAAAACATAGCTATTATGACACTAGCAGTATAAAATCTTAAGAGTCAGACTGGATACAGTGACATGAATTTCTCAGCGCTGTCAGCGGATGAAATGTTCCTGAGGTCTGCTATCTTGTACATGTGGAATACTGAGCAGTGGTCTATGGCGAGCTGTTGTTTTATAGAAGCAATCCTATAAAACATGCTGTTTCTACTGCTTTGCCAAAGAAAAATCCTAGGTCTAGAAATCCAACAGCATAGCGACATAATTAGGTTTCAAGATAACAAAATCTTTCCAGAATTTCTACCTGCATTGGAGCCTTTCTCACATGTATACCAATTTTAGGGGCTCTGTGTCACAGTGCTATAGGATCTTTACAGCAGAAAACACACAGAGAAAACCTAAACTCGTATGGCAACACTTGTGTTTTCCACAGTCAGGAGATTCTAGCAAACAGTATTCCTTGGAAGAAACCAGTGATGGTTAATAATACACCTTGGCTATGTTAGTGTATTCTTATTTACAAGAGTGTTTGGCATTTACTTGATTTTTGTAGACTGTGTATTTTCACCATTTAGAGACATCTCATCTTTGAGCATACCTTGTTCACATACAGGACTGTGCAAAATGTATGTTACGGAACTTTGCGTGATAGTCTGTTGTATCAAGTAAATCTTTGAGACTGTTTCTGAACATACAGTGGATAAAGGTTGTGAACAAAGCATTGCATGCCTGTGACTCCCAAATCGAAGTTAACTTGTACCACACTGTTCTTGTGTTAATGATGACTGCATAACGTGTTATTGAATCATTTCCCATTCTCTAATTAATATTCAATCAGATTGTTTTTGTTGTTCACTATTTCATGTTGCATATGCTAAAATGTCAAATCTGTTAAAATCTGGATTTATATATAGTCATATATATAACGGACTATATGTTAGACTACCATATTACAGATTTTATATTGTAACATAATAAGGGCATTTACCTTTATTAGATCTTAATATTTCTTGAATAAAATGCTTCTAACTTTAATTTTATTCAAGAACTTAACTCGTGTAATACATTTATATCATAATGCAAAGGATTTCAGTTATAGAGCATATGAGAGGCCAATTTCCCTTCAAGTGGCATACAAAACACCTACTTATTTGATAGTAATATTTAAAATTCAATGCCTCGTGGACATTGCTAACCATTACTAGCATCATTACCTTGATTAGACAGGTACTGACATCTATGCTTATACAAATACTGATTTGTGGGATGGCAGAAAAATGTCAGGTAACTGTCAGGCCTACGGGGAGGTAAAGGAGAAGCACAGATAACCGTCAAAGGTTGAAACTGATTTGTCAGCTTATTTTTATTTCTAACAAATATCAAGGTACTATAGAGAAGTTGATGTAGAGTAAGAGCTGGAAAAAACAGCTTTTTAGCTTGAGAGGCATTGCGTGAAGAGAGACTTCACTAAAGTAAGAGAGCCTATGAGGGTTTAGATCTAGGCAGGGAGACCAGTCAGTGCAAAACCCCTGAGGAAAGAATTTACTTCACTTTAGTTCAAGGAATCTAAAAGGAAACTAGTAGAACCAGCATGGAGATTCCTCAAGAAATTACATGTGCCCCAGCTATATCCTCCCTAGCTACATTCCCAAAAAATTAAAGACATCATGGATAGAAATGTATGTATACCCATGTTTATAGCAGCACAGTTTATAATAACTAGGCTCTAGAAATTGCCTAGATGTCCATGAACAGATGAATAAAACAATTGTGATACATATACTGGAATATTATTTGGCCATAAAAAAGAATGAAATTAATTCATTCACAGAAACTAGAACTTGAGACCATAATGCTAAATGAAATAAGACATAAGTTAAATATCACACAGTTTGTCTTAGGAGATATCCTGAGGTTGGAGGGTAGCGAGGGGCTGTGGCATATGGATGGATCCATATAGGCTTGGTAAGAACTTTGAAATCAGGCTAAGTAGATGAGAAGTCAGAGGATTACTACTGTCAGCAGAAAACAAAAAGATAATCCTGTTGTGTGAACAGAGTATAGGGGTAGCAGAATGGAAACCAGATGACCTACTGCGAGGACCAGCACAATTGTCCAAGTGTGGTCGTGTGTCTTTATTTAGTAGCATGTAATGGCTGTAAAGATAGAAAAGTGGGAAGATTTTTACATGAGACGTACAGATTTGGCTGTGGAGAATCAGAGTTACCAGACATTTACAATGTTACAAAATATTTCAAGGTTTTTATATGGACAACTGGTTGATCAGTTTGCTGAGATAAAGAATACTGGTAATGGAATATGTTTCTTAGGGAAGAAGGAAATGTTCTTGCAAGTTGAATTCTGATTTAAAGATATAGAACTCAGACACAAGAAAAAAATAATTGATAACAGGTTGGAATAGGAAATAGGAAACTGGTAGTCATCAGCATATCAAGGTGCCGTTTAAAACCATAGGATTGGCCAATATTTGGCCCTGTGGTGAACACCACTGTGTCAAATTCTGTATGTGAAATTTAGGGAATATATGTGGCAGTGTGAATGACACTGGTGATGTTCGAGGGGTTGCATTTTGAAGTTCTGAAGAATGAAAAGGCTCATCATGTAATCTAGACAGCAAAGGGAGAGAAGCTGAGGTTGGTGAGTGTAGAAAGCTTTGCTCTGACAGGTACTCTGCGAGCTACCCAGATCGGGGAGCACCTGGGAGAGAAAGGGCCACACATGTGGTTTTTGTCGAATATGGATGGTAATTTTACCATGTCTGTATTCAGTAAAAATGAAAATATTAATGGGGCAAGGAAACAATTCTGAGAGTAAAATTTTGGGAAAGGCAAGGGGAACTAGGTCCCAGTATACATAAGGGGAACTGGTCTTGAATATTGATTGGAGTAGGAACTCTTCATGAATCAAGTTATAATCATTAAAATAGATCATAAAAATGGGTAGACACTACAAGTTTCTAGCTTACCATACTACAATTAAATACTACACCAAGAACCCATTTCTAGCAATCTTACTACAACAGTTCAGGTTCTGCATGAACCCTGTGTTTATTTCAGGCAACTTCACTCATTCTGTTGGAAAGGTCAAAGGGGAGATGGTCAATAAAAAACAGTAATGAAATTTCATTCTCCAAAGATATTCTCGGCAGCATTGTAGGAAAGTATCAGAAAGTTGTACTGAAGTACAGGATTTGTATTGGACATTGAGCCTAGAAATTCTGATTTATAGTTTTGGGGTTTTTTTAAATTAAAACTTTCATGTTTGAGTAGTTTCTTTGTAGTGTTTTAGTAGGTGAATATTATTATGGAGAGGAGAACAGCAAAATTTCCTATTTAAAGTGTATTCTGTTTCCAACTATTCTGTTCAAGGCAGCTGTAGAGGCTACATTAGTGCCAGACCACATGGCCAGACTTTTTTAAGCTTTCATAAGCACCTACATTTATTACTAATGTTACATTTCTAGTAGATATTAATTGGGTAAGTTTTTATTAATTCAAAATTTAAACTTTTGGTATACAAATAAACTAGGATGCCAAATATTAGGATTGTGAATATTTAAAAGTTCCTAATACAGAAAAATAAACAGACACAATTATAAAGGATAAATATCATCAAGTCCTTTTGAAATTTTATTAAAAATGCCTTCAAGAGTGTTTTTCTTCTACCTTTGTGGAGGCAGGTTGTGTGGTGACCCTACCAATTCTGTGTTTTGTCTATAATGCTTTCCATTTGGAATGAAAGGTTAATGTGTGGCTGGTTTTGCACCATTTGCTGAATGCTATTTAATAAATTTTTGTTCTCTTTATAAATTTAGTATGTTGAAATATTTTAAGGTTTAGAAATTTTTATGGTCATCGGTATTATAACTATATATTGTTTAATTAAAAATACAGTATTATCAAGCATATAAAGCCAACATGTTTTGAGTTAGTAATCAATTCTGGCCTTTGTTCCTTTGTTTGAAAATTACTTTTCAGACCACTCTAAAAACAAATTGAAGCTATAATTTTAGCTAGTGACTTGTTTTGCTCAGCCCAAAATAATGAAATGTTTTCTAGAGTATTATATGGAATTTTGTCATTTTCCATTAAATAATATGGAATCACTAACATTTTTCAAATTAATGTTTTCAAAGTTGCCAATTAAAAGGTGAAGATTAGCAGTAAAGTAATACTGGATAAAGTAATACCAGTTGAGATGACCACGGTGTCAGGATATTTGCACATTAAATATGAAGATCTAAATAGTTTAAAAGGATGGAAAAGCTACTAGCTATAGCCAAAAGATTATTATTAATATTAGCTATATTATTGGCATAACCAGAGATAAAAGGCTTACGATGATAAAATGATGATAAAAAGATTGTAACAGTACTAAGCTTTCACACACCTAGTGACAATTTCAAAAGATGTGACATGAACAAGTAGGAAGTGCAGCTCAAATGGCTAAGTCTGGAAGTGGAGATTTCAGCATGTCCATGTCAATAATTGGAAAAACAGGTATTTCATAAGAATATAAAAGGTTTGAACAAAACCTTTAACTCAATAGCTAAAAGTGTTGCCAATGTCATTAACATATACATTCTTTTCTAATCCACAAAGAAAATTAAGATCATATTTTGACCTGCACAAAAAGTCTCAGTAAATCTGATGGGATTCAAACTATGTAAAGCATATTACCTGCCCACAATAAAAAAAAATTATGGGAAATACTCAAACGCATACTTTAAATACTTTAACCCACATGTTAAACAAGGTATGAAAAAGTAAAATGGAAATTAATTTAGCTGAATACAAGACAAGACACAATAAATTAAATTTTCAGAAACAGTAAAGAATGCCTAAGTAGAGCATTAATAGAGAAAATATTTAAAAATTAAAGTAGTTCTGTTCAGTTTGTAGGCAAAAAATCCGTTAATATGGAGTAATAACTTTTTTAAAGATTATGTAAAGACGACTGAAGATCTAAAAAAGTAGCCCAAGTCTATTTCATTACTTTGAATTCCAAAATTTCCATCTTGTTCTCCAAACCCATTGCTTAATTTGAAAGCAAACATTTCTTTTGATTAATGATAAAACTAGTGAACCTAATGGCCAAGATGAGAATGAACATGGTATACACAAAACCCAGGGATGAACTTAGACTCAATGGCAATATCCAGTTTATTCTTTAAATATGATACAACAAACTTTAGAAAAAATATTTTACTTGTCTATAATTATTCTGAAGTTTAAATTGCAGTATAATTTTTGGAAATCTGCGTTACCCATGAGCTACATTTTACTATCCAACGATCTGAGAAACTTGTTATACTCAGGGCTACTAACATGCTAATACATTATAATGTATTATTTACTCTAGTTAAAAGAATAGAGGTACTTATTTTTATTTTGGACAAATTACATGTTAGTCATGAATGAATTTATTCTTAGATCCTTAAAAAGGAAAGAAAAGATGAAGCCATAGAGAGAAATGGCATGTTGAGAAGGATGATTTTCTGAGTGACTTTTATTGGCATTAAATATTTTCTCCAAGGACCACAGCACATTTAAAACAAAACAAAGGGGCTGGAGGAATGGCTCATTGGTTAAAGTGCTTAGCAAGCATTTAGGCAGGCGCTAAGTACCTGACCTGAGTTTAGTTCTCCAGCACCACATAAACGGGGCACGCCTTTAATCTCAGCATTCGAGAAGCTGAGACAGGAGGATTGCTTTGAGTCCAAGGCCAGCCTGTGCTATAGAGCAAGACCCTGTCTCAAAAATAAATTTAAAAAAAATAAAATGTTATCAGTTTACTGATTTATTGCATTTTAAGCGATGTAATTGCTAGTGAATTTGAATGGAGACATCGTTCACAGGCTATAGACTAGGCCTGTTGAAATGATACATACCTTTTAATACATTTCCATCCAGTATTTTCCTTTGTATTAAAATAGCATTTTTACTAACTATACTTCTACATTCTGATAAACACATTGAAGTTATTGCTAGTTTCAACTGTCATTAAAATTTTTTGAAACACCAGTGTTTACTGGCTTTGTACCACTATACCATAATTTAATCAATATTCATTATTTTTACACTTATAATTTCTAAGTTTCAGAAGTAATTTTAAATAAGCAGATCATATGTGTTTCCTTTATAGTTCAAAAGAAGGAATTCCTGAAGAGGGCTTTAATATTTTTAAAGTTTAAAGCATCCAGCTGTTTAATAGGAATTTAACTGGTATACACACCTACAAAAATTTAGTCCATGCACCTTACTAACTACCATTTGAGAATTGTTTCTCTTTCTGTTCTGGTGAGATAACATATATGAATTTTTACAGAATATTTTAGGATGATTATATCTTAATAAGCCTGTAAATGATATTCATGTGTTAATTCATTTTTTTCATATTTGTGGTAAATATTTTTCCATATTTAGCCGTAATATTTACTTTTATTTAATATAACTTATTTTTCTTTTTAGAGAAGAGTTCATCACTTTGTAATCGGCTACATAATTTCCTATTCTTATTGTATGTGGGTCCCCCTTCCCATCAGTACACAGAATTGTATGCTCTATATTTTCACTAGCATAATTTTAGGATAAAATGTGAATTAAAGATTGAATTTTTTTTCTTCTAACAGCTATTTTGCCAGTCTAGTTTTAAAAAAATTTTTTCTAGAAGCATGCATTGAAGATTTTCTTCATTTTCAATTATTTGTGGCGCTACCTAACATATTCAACTGTAAACATTTTGCTTGATGGTGATCAATAGTATTTTTCCGTGTACCAGAGACCTAGTTCAGAACTACACATGAACACAAATTTCCTTACCCTTTGGAGTATGGCTAGTGTTTTGGAGTATAGCTAGTATTTTCTGATTTTATGCTCTCAGCCTTTTAGTTTTTAAAAGTTTGTTATGTACCTTTAGTTGTACTGTAGTGATCATTTAGATTTAATTGTACATTTAGCATTATCATTGCTTGTAGCCAGCCCGACTTACACATCCTTAAAACTCCTAATTTAGGTCACTCTACCCTCTCCCCTTCCTGCAGGGCAGTTCCTGCTTTCAGTCTCACTTTCTGCCTTGTACTTATCCCAATAAAATTTACTTTCTAGTTTTAAAAAATCCTACTTTAAGTCAACTTTAAGAGTTGGAAAATGTTTTGGGGCAATTAAAGATACAGAGGTGCTTTATATAATTTTTGAACTCCAAATTTTATAAAAATGCTTTTGAGTGTATTACAGTTTAATAACTACAGATACTACATATCTTAATTTTCAACAAAATTATGTAAAGTGTGATATTAGACATATACAGGGAATGTTTAAATTGAAACATTACAGTAAAAGATGAGTGGCTATTAATCCTGCTCCAAACCCTTCCTCGCTTCAGAAACACTTATTCCATTGCTCTTGCCAGTTTCTGAAGCTGTTCTGGAAGCCTTCTTTTGTGCCTGTATGAACATCATGGACGCCTGCTGCTGTCCTCAGTCAGAAAGGCAGCTTGGGAAAAGCATGGTGTTTCCTCATCGCCTTGCTTACGAGATCTAGAGCGCGCTAACACTGGCTCTTCCACCAGTTCAAAAAGACCATGAAAAATAAATACCTTGCAATGATTAAGAATATCAAGGAAGCCGGGACAGTGCAACTGAATGTATGGCAGAGGCCTTCCAGAGCTGCTTCAGAAAACAGCAAGCGAGAGGAGGTAATTCTAGGGGGATCGATGCCAATGTGATTTGTAATGGAGTACATTTTCCCATACCTTGTGTATCGATCTATGAAAAAGCAGAATTCTCCTAAGGTACTATTTATTTTGTGAGGGGGTTCAGTGGGTTTTTAATGAGATAAATTTTTTAAAATCAAGATTTTACCAACCACCTTCTCTAAACCTTATAAAACTCACTACACTCTGGTTTGTATACGTGTACATACAACATGACATATCCCAAAAAAAGCAGTGTCCCACTAGAACATTGGCCCATTAACAGAAAGCCATTTTTCCTTTTCCCTAAATGTTTTCAAAATTTTCAATTACCACTGTTCACTTTCAGTGGAACTGGTCCCTTGTATCTAGGGACATTGTAATTTTCTCCCATTTTTACTCAACAACAACATCAACAACAACAAAATACATTTTATTTCAAGTTTTGTTTCAAAGAAAGGGAATTGACTTTTGTTTCCTCCTCCCTGTCTTGCTATTATGTAGTTTTTAAATTAGTTCTTTCTCTGTTACCTTTGAATGTCTCTGCTCTTTGTATAAAGTGAAGTAAAATACGGTAATATTTAAAATTTTTTTAAATTCTGCATCACCTTGGAAATTCATGTATATTTATATTTTAATAAGAGATAATGGAAGGTATCTTCATCATTCACTATTGGAGATGTTGCACTGGCTATTAGTTCTAAGGTTGTTTTGTGTATATATGTTGTATTTGAGAAACTGCCCTGCTCGTTCAGGTGCTCCATGCAGTATGCACTTATTTCCATAATTATATTTGTTAAGCATCATTTGAAGGATTATCTGTATAAAATTTCAACCGCAGCTGTGATTACAGGTTTTATGTTCTGTCTCCAATGTAATTCCTTCAAAGAAGGATGGCCTGTGATTAGAAGTAAAACATTTACTGAAAAATAGTTGCTGCTTAATGTTTCTATAAGTTTGATACAAGCCCCAGCTTCTGTATGGTTATTTGTTCTACTTGAAGGTAATGTTATTCAGTTCATTTCCATGTTTATGAATAAGTATACATGTAGTTCTAAACATAAAAAAAATTAGTCATTTCTTCACCATTAAGGTGGATGTTCAAAGACACTGTAGACATTAAAATATCCTAAGCTTTTTCTTATAAAAACCTTTGTCACTCTGTGCATAAGCTACAAAGACAAACAAGTTTATTTTCATGTGGACCCACAACATTATTTTACTGAAGTGATTTGTATTTTTTAATGTTTCAGTTAGCTTAATGAAGTGAAATCTATCAGCCATACTATTAGTTTTGATGTCTGAATTTCCATTTCTATCCACCACCCTCATACGGGTATGAAAGTCACGATTAGCTTTGAGACATCAGTGTAATAACAGTATAATTGGAAATGTGTGTATATTTTATGTAAATATATATATATATTCATAAAATGATTTTAAGAAGACTTATAATAAAAATAGTATAGTAATGTAAGAATAAGGAAAGTTTTTGGATTTTTAACACAAATGAACTGTAAATTCAGTAATATGTTAATACCATATAGTCTGAGGAAATAGAATGTTCGTATATATCCCTCCTGACCCCTTTCTCCTGGCCTCCCACTCTCAGCGTCTCAACCCTTTGCTGGCAGTCCACCATCCTCTTCTTATCCTTTTCTGTGTTAGAATTTTTTATGCAGTTATTTATGAAAATTTAACATGAGAGACACTTATTGTTTTTGCTTTATTTCACCGAGCATTACTGACTCAAGATGACCCCATTTTCTTGCAAATGCTTCCTATCTGTATTTATGACTATACAATATTCCATTGTGTATAAATGCATTTTCTTTATCCTTTTCTCTGGTGATGGACATGTGGGTTATTTCCAGGATTTAGCTTTTACGCATTGTGCGGCTATGAATGTGGACATGCAAGTGTCTTTATGAGAGGGTGACTTTAGCTCTTCCCAGAAAATGCCCAGTAGGGTTGTAGTGTACTTAGCTTCCCACAGCATCTCCAAACTGCTTTCCATACTGGTGGCACCAGATTGCGGTTCCACCAACCGTGTAGAAGCATTCCTTTCTTTGTACAGCCTCACCAGCAATTGCTTTTTGAGCTCCTAATGTGAAGCATTCTCACTGGAGATGCAGACAACGTTTTGCTTTGCCATTTCTCTGATGGCCAAGGATGTTGAACCTTTTTTGTGTGCTTGCGGTGCATTTTACTTCCTCTTCTAAGAAATTCTTTTCATTTGCCCATTTTTAAATGTTACCATTATTATCTTAGCTTATGTTTGAGTGGAAAGTAATTATTTGGTAGGGAGGGAAATAATGAGCTATGTATAATTAATTTAATTGAGGTCATTTGAGAAGTATTAAGAATTAGGCTTGTTTGAAAAAAATTTACTTTTTTAAGGAGTTATCTTTTAAAAAATCTTCTCTATACCTCGCTACAATATATGGTGTCAAGAGCTCAAAAAACGATAAATGATGGCAAGGTTGCGAAGAAAAAGTAACCCTCCTACATTAAATTCGAGGCATTTGAAGGAAAATGGAAGCCCCTTGAGGCCATTATGCTTAGTGAAATGTATCAGACACAGAAGGTTAAATATCATGTGGTTTCCCTAAAATAAGAAAATAAACTGTAAAAAGGTAAAACATCACAGTACAAGATACAGAAGTGTGAAGATAGACTCTAGAGAGAGAAAGGAGATGAGAAGGGAAGTAAAAATGATCATGTTGTGATATGGAAATAGATGCACCCATTCCTCACACTGATATCACAGAAGCATACTAATAGAAGAAAAATCAAAAATTGTCTACATTTACACAGTTTTACTACACTTACATTATCCATTGTTAAGAAAGACATAGAATCATGTTTGCTTCAGGATTCGAGTACCAGTCAAATGGATTTAGATACTAATGCAAATACTGTAGCTTTGAGATTTTCATTTTTCTGTTCTGATCTTGGTTAGAAGATGTAAATGCTTAAGTGGATAATAGGCTGTTACAGAACATAAAATACATTCTGTAACTGAAATAGACATTATTTCAAGACCTTTTAAGTTATGCAAGATGAATTACTGAGTAAATGAGAATTTGGTTACATTTTTAATAACAGACATTACAGTAGTGCCATCTCTGTGTACCAGCTAAAAAACAACAGACAGATTCAGAAATGATGAGTATGCCATCTGTCTGTCAAGGCACATTAGCACCTGCAGGCAGTGCCCTTGAGAAACAAAGTACTTACGGATACCTGAGCTTATTTCTGGTCTGTGATAGCTACTGGGTGACCTTGGACGAGAACTGTAATTTTGTTTCCTCAATTGCAAATGGGGATATTCAGTTGAAAGGTTTGGTAGCTATAAAATCAGTTCAACGCATTTAAGAGTAGCAGAAGACTTTGTTGTTGTTACTTGTTTCAGGTTACTTGTTAAGGACACTTTATTGAAATCTTATCAAACATACTGTATGTCCTACTCCATACTGAATTTTTAGGTTGATTTATAACATGGCAGATAAATAGAAGAGACTACTTTAAAGCACTTGTTGCCAAACTCATTTCTTCCTGGATACCACACTTCATTCTAATGCTTAATTTAGTACCATGGCAAATTCACTGTCAAACCTGGGCCTGGAGCCCTGGTTCAGTCTGTAGTGCCAATGAGTGAGGACCTTAGGCCCCATGAGTTACGCCCAAGTCCTCGGTGTATCCGCAGCACGCAGAGGTGAATCATCACTGGATGTGCTGGCCCACACTCAATCTCTAAGTACATAAAGGGACTTAGACTTTTTATTTGGGGCTCATTTTTTATCAAAAAGATTTTACAAGGAGGCTTATTTATAATGAATCAATTTCCAAATGAGGCTTTAAAAGCTAAGTGGAAATCCTATTTTCCTAGACACCATTTCAGAGCATTTGGAAAATGACTAATTCTCTAACCAATTTGCTTATGAGAATGTATGTGTTCTTCCTCCCTCCTCCTCTAGACATGGGTGGACAAGGCTGAGAAGCATGACCTTCTGTCTGATACACTTGACCTGTCAGAACTCTTCCATCCAGACACATTTCTTAATGCTCTTCGCCAGGAAACAGCCAGGTAATTAAAAATGAAATATTTACTGTCTCCAAAGGTAGACTTTTCTTTATTCACCTCTGATCGTATGTGTCTAGAAAATAATAGTTAAAATCTTCATAGTCATGTTACTTCCTAATACTTAACTCATAGAGGCACAGTTAACTTTTGGTTTAAAAGTGGATTTCTAGTTATATTTTGTTAAAACTAAAAGAGATGAAATTGGATGTCTAAAATTTGGCCATTTATCTAGACCTGCAGTGTCTGAAATGGTAGCTAGAGGCCACAAGGAGCTATTTAAATATAAAATGAAATAAGATTATAAATTTCATTTCTCATTCACAATAACCATGTCCACATTGCTCAGTATATACATGGCTACTGTTTCAGACTGGATGCCAACATTTTTCTATTGAGCAGCATTTACTAGGCTTATTAATGGAAAACAGAACTTGATGGCTAAGATCAATTTCATTTTTATACCAGACTTTTATTATTGGTCAATGTATAGATTATAATTTAACAAGTTGGATGACAATAAAGTACCAAAAATATACTGAGCCAAATTTCCTTAGTGAATCAAGGGGATTTCAGTTTATATTTTCTCTGCATATTATAAATATCAGTACTTCAGTTCTGTTAATGAATTTTTATTGAAAACCTATTGTATGACTGCATTTGAGGGTCATCGTCACATTGGAGAATGTGAACGTGGTCATTCTAGGAGCATAGCTCAGTGCTTGAAACACTTGCCTAGCATGCCGTGGGCTTGGGTTCAAATCCCCACTAGCACATTAAGATTAGCCGGGTGTGGTGTTCCAGCATTCAGGAGACTGAGGCAGGAGGATGACTGTGACTTCAAGGCCAGCCTGGGCTGCAAAGCAAGACTTTGCCGCAAAAGAAAAACATAGAGAGTGAGAGAGAGAGAGAATGTGAATGTGATAAAGGTACTGAGAAGGTAAATTTTATTTGAACACTATAAATATTCAGTTCAAACTTCAATTATTTTGGTTCTGGCTCTCGGAATCCTATCTGCATGCACATACTAAGCATGGGATCTACCACTGAGCTACACATCCAGCACCTAAGGATGTTTCTGTGACATCTGATGCTTTACTTTCACAGGGCGATGGGTCATTCTGTTGACAGCCTAAAATTTGTAGCCTCGTGGAAAGGTCGGCTTCCAGAAGCAAAGCTGCAAATCAAGGTATGTTGTAATGCTAAACGGTGTATGTGAGTTTAAAAATACATCGTAACAAGATAAGCAATTGAAATTCCTAGCTCACAGTCCCTAATGTTTATACCTATAAAATGAGCAAAGATTTATTTCTTATATAGGTGATATAATCCAAGTAAACTGAGACTTAATACAAACACAAAATCTTATATAACAAAAATATTAATCCACCAATTAAAATATCACATGGGGGGGAGCTCAGTTATATGCTGTTTTAAAGTATACACCTAAATCATGACAACAGAGATAACTCATTAAAAAATGGAAAAATACAGGAAAAAACTAAAAAGTGCAAATACTATGTATCTTCCAATATAAGGTGTGTCTAGTTAAAAAATACTAAACTTCCCAAAAACACTTTAAATAATTTCAGGCACTTCAGTTAAAAACTCTGTATTTTCACTCCCAGACTAACTCGTCACCTGTGTTCAGGTAGGTCCTCTAGATTTGTGGGTTAAAACAAGCCACACTCAGAAACGCAGTCATTGGCACTCACTCTGGATGGCGGTGCCTCGCTCCGTCCTTCTCCACGTGGCGTCACACTCCAGAACACGAGAAGAGAGTCCTTAAATGGTGGTCTCAGGGCACCATGGCAAATGCCTGAAACCTTCCAAAGCTTTGCTTTAAAAACCTGCCTGAAGTCTTTCTGCCACTTTCCACTGGTCAAAGCAAGTCAGTACAACATAAATCCAAGAAGTAGAAAAGCAACTCCATGCCCTGATGGAAGTGGCAGTGAAGTGTGCCTCATGCATTAGGCGGGAGCTTTTAGCTACATTTTGTAACATGACACAGTGTTGCCAACATGACTATGAAACTAATGGCTATTTTGCTAGTTACATGTTGAAATAGGCAGAGACCGACTAATAGAACACAGCAGAGAGTCCAGAAACAGACTAACGCCTGTTATGGAGACTTGACGTGTGGTAAAGTGGCAGTTACTGCAATTTGGGGAAATATATGGATTCTTTGATTAGAAAAAAACTCTTAGATGATTACTAATAGATAAAATGATAACTTCGATAGTTTATATAATCAAAATTGATTCTGAAGGTATAAAAAGCAAAGATAAAGCTTTTATCAAGAAGCACAATGTCCATATTCAAAATTCTAAAGAGGAAGAACATTAAAAGAAAAAGCTGGTAAATGAGCTCTGCTGAAATTATAAAGATGACACACAAAGTGAAAATACAGGATTAGAGAAAGGAAAAGTTCTTTGCTTTCTAACTAAGTGATAAAGAAGCCAGAAGTGGAAGTGTACATCTATCATCCGAACACTCTCTGAGGCTAGGGTAAGAGGACAGCATGTTTGAGGCCTTTCGGAACAAAAAACAAGCAACCCCCCCCCCCCCAAAAAAAAAAAAAAAAAAAAAAAGAGCTGGGCCTGTGATCCCAGCACTCTGAAGGGCTGATGTGGGAGGACTTAAATTTGAACCCAGCCTGGGTGCCTTAAGTGAGACCCGTCTCAAAGTCAAAACGAAAAACTAGGCTAGGGAGGTAGCGCAGGTGAGTCGTCTGGGCTTAATCCAAATAGCTCAATAGCACACACACACACACCTGGCACACATTAGTGTGGGAAACATAAAGGACTTTGACAAACCAGTCTGTAAAAGCACATACCTACAGTAGGAAAAGGTGATCAGAGAATTTTAATAGACAATTTATGTGAAGACAAAACCTGCATGGGCAAATAAACAAGGAAAATGCTCTTAACTTAAAATTAAGTTAAGCCCACCATTTGATTTCATTTTTGCTCATCTGACTGGCAAAATCTATGTCTCAGTAGACTAAACATTCACAAAGATGAGGCACAATGCCAACTCTAACACATGACAAGTAGACATGGAGATTGGTAGAATTACTTTTGGGAGTAATTTGCTAATATTAAATAAATTAAATGAGTGCACCATTCATCCTAGCAATTTTATCTCTATACCCCGAGAGGCTTATGTGAGTATTCATAAAGAAGCATATGCATAATGTCTATTCCAGTGTTTCGTAAGAAACAACTGGCTTAACTATTCATCAGCAGAAAATTAAAGTATATTTAATAAAATGAAAGATCAAAATGTGTAGTAAAACTAATGAAGGAAAATGGGTTGTAAAACAGTGTATAAAACATGTTGCTCTTTGCATCCAGTTAGATGAAAACAGTGTTCTTCACTCTTGTTGATATACATGTATGTAGCCGTTATGCTAAACTAACTCCAGAATATTGAATAGGTTGGATGAGCAAGGAAGAACAGGCAAAGGGCAAAGTATTAGAGAACGCATCAGCTGTATCTGTTGTGATTTATTTGCTTACAGGTATGAGACAAACTTAAGTCTAATAAACCCAGTATGGATGTGTAGGTTTTAAGATAATGTGATTTTGTATGGATTTGAATTATTTTGTAGACCTTAAACAAGAGATATAACTTATTAAAATACAGCTGAGATTTAAGATTACCCTTACTGTCCAAAATCAAGTTAGAAACATTTAAGAAGTTTTGTAGCATATATAAAATAAATTAATGACTTTAATTCTGTTTTTATCAAAGTCCCTACTGTTATTGCTAATTTCTGTCAGGATGAGACTAAATAAGTAAATCTGAAGAGCCTTTTCCAAGTAGGCTGGGACAGTAGTAGTCAGTTGGAATATTCTCAGGTAATTGTGATTGCTGTGGTACACACCATGCTTTATAAGTGGTTTAACATTGTAAAACAAATGTCTTTTTATATTTCATAAAATCTAAATGTTGCAATTTGCCTTCTAGTTTTAAGATGCTTTGATCAGTGGATCAAATGTGAATAACAGAGCAATGCAAACTATTATGGTGTGTCCTATTCAGATGGATAGAGGAAATGATAAGAGGTGCACATGGCTTAATTGTTTACATCCACTTGAGATAGTGTGTATGAGTAGTTATCAAGAAACAACCTCAACAATGTGATTCTTCTAATAAAAAGTAAACAAATAAGCTCTGATCTTCACAATTGTTTCCAAAGGATAAATGTAGTAATAAGGTAGTAACATCCAAAAAAGACTTCTGCAAAACTTATTGAAATATTAAAATATTTATGGCCCATCAGATAGCACTTTCATGTATGGATAAAATTAGAAAACATGCTATAACTTATGTCCTTCTTGATGTATAAATGACAGAATAAACTCAGTCATCTATAATATCCACATGACCCAAGGTGATCTTCAAATTTATTACAATTCTTGTCAAAATTGCAGTGAGATTCTTAACAGAACTAGAAAAAAAGTCTGAAGTACATATGAAACCCAAAAAAATTGATTAGTCAAAGGCATTTTGAGTAAAAAGAATAAATCAAGAGGCATGACACTATACTATAAAGCTCTAACAATCAGAACAGCTTGGTATTTGGAATAGAACTCCAGCACATGGAGGCTGAGGCAGGAAGATCACAAGTTTGGGGCCAGCTTAGATTACATAGCAAAATTCTCTCTCAAAAGAAAAATAGTCACCCTCCAAAAACCCCAGCTTGGTTTTAGACTAGAAATGGACACACAAACCAGTGAAACAGAACAGATATCCCAGAAGTAACCCACAACATCAGTAGCCAACTCGTGTGCTTTAATGTGGTAAGAATATGCGCTGGAGAAAGAACAGTCTCTTCAGTAAACGGTTCTGAGAGAACTGAATAGCCACGGGCAGAAGGGTGAAAGCGGATCTCTGTATCTACCTGATGAAAAAAACCACTCAAAATTGATAACTTAAATATATGATAGATGTGAAACTCTTCTGAGATTTCTGGAAAAACAGAATAAGGTAAATGGTTCAGGACTTTAAAATGGGCAAGAAGTTTTTGGACAAGAGCCCAAATACACAGAAAACAAAGGAAAACTAGAAAAATGAGAGTGCAAAGGTTTTCCAGTCAAAGAAACAGAGTCAAGAGACAACCTAGAAAATATTTTTTTAAAATTGTAAACTGTACAACTGGCCATAGGTTGATACCCACAATATAGAAATAACTCTAACAACTCACTAAAAAAAAGTTTCATGGTTAAAAAATGACCAACAGATTTGAGCTGTTTCCCACAAAACATACAAATGGCCAGTAGATGTATAAAACATGCTCAGCGTCACTAAACATCGGGGAAATGCGTGTCTAAACCCCAGTGAGATCGAATCTCACTCCAGTTAGAATGGTGTGAAGCTATTATTCAAAAGACTAAAGATAACAAGGGTAATTTTTTACCCTATTACACTATTGGCAGGAATATAGCTTATTATGGGCATTAGGCAAAGCAGTATGGACCTTTCTCAAAAAAAAAAAAAAGCCATGAAACCGTCATGGGACCCACCAATACTGTTACTGGGAATGAGCCCCAAGGAAGTGAAGTCACTGTGTCAGAGAAATGTCTGCCCTCCTGTATTTATTCCAACTCTGTTAACATCTTCACTGAGGGGAAATAACCAAACTATTTATTATCCAACAAATGGATAAAATGTGGTGTTGTGTGCAGTGTTCCTTAGCCATAAAAGTGAAATCCTATTACCTGCAGCAGCATGTCAACACATGGAACTAGAGATGGTGTTAATTGAAATGAGCCGGACAGACAAGTACTGCATCTTACCCATGTGTGGAATCTAAGATGTCCCTCTTATAGATATTGAGAGTAGAATGCTGACAGCCATAGGCTGGGTAGAGCAGGACGGAGGAATGCATGGGAAAGGGCTGACCAGTGAGTATTAAATTATGATCAAAGAGGATAAAATGGACTTGATATTTGTTTGTAGTATAAGGTATCTACTAAGAGCAAGAATAATGTAATGTAGTACATTTCAAAACACTAGAAAGGTTTGAAAGTGTGTTATAAAGAAATGATATCTATTTGGGGAAATATACTCAGTTCAATTTAAATAGTACACAGTGTATACACTTATCAAGATCATACTACTTGAATATGTATAATTTTATATGCAAATTAAAAATAAATTAGATGAAAAACAAAAGATTGATTTGACTGAAATTAAGAGCAGAGTGAAGCTATTCACGCTTAGAGTGAAGGAAATTAAAAACTTGTAATTTCCAAAATGGGCAGTTATCAAGGTATATAAAGAAAGATGAATTTAGAAAATATTTATTGCAAATGTAGGGCATCCTTGAGAGCCAGGAATGCCTCCCTAGTGTTTGACTGGGCAGCTACATGGTGAGTAGTGCCAGTTACAGAAAGAAGCTTTTAGGGAATAGTATTTGCCCCCACACCTCCTCCACCTGCCCCCAAATAAGAGGAAAACGATGGGTGTTTATCTCAGTTCTGTGCATGACAGTCAAGTCAATGGGATTGCTTTGCCATTTTGTCTGAAGTTTAAAATTTAATGAAATTTTAACAGACCTTAGAAGAATTATCTTGTCTGGTATGTTTCTAAAAACTACCAAACTCCAAATTTGACTTAAAAATTTTTAAGTTAAAATATTTCATGAATTCAGTGTGGTCCGTATATTATATTAATAGTATATTAGAAGGAATATTACACTTAGGTATTAAATAATTATATTTTTTATTCCAATTGGTCACTTAGAAAGTTACTTTACCATGGAACAACAACTTTAGTGTAAAATTCATGAAAAATTTCAAAACTATTAAAGACATGCTCTCAAATTTTTAAATATAGTGTAAAATCATCTTAACTCTTTCAACATCTGAAACTCCATAGTTCATTCACAGATGCTTCTCAACTTACTATGCTGTTATGTCTCAAAAAAGCTTGTAAGTTTAAAATTCATCAAATATACCTGAGCATCACCAACACAGTGCATTAATTGCTGATCTTTGTGACCTGTGGCTGACAGGGGGCTGCAGCTTGGTGTGCTGACTAACCCTACAAGAGGTTGTCCTACCACACGTTCTTAGTTTGAAATAGGATTCAAAATATGTTTTTTAGTAGTGTGCATCAATTTTGTGCTGTTGTGAAGACAAAAAAGTCAAACATTATACCCATTTACAGTAAGGTAAAAGTGGTTGTGCTATATGGTATTAGATTGTAGTTTTGTACACAGTACAAGTGATGAGAATGTAGATGTGGCTATGAAAGCAAAACACTGGGTGAGCGCTAACGCTGCTATTATATCAGGAGAATTGTATTTATATTTTCAGAAATTTTACGTTTACATCACAATTATCTAATTTTAAGAGATAACTTTTTTTCAGTTCAACATTGCATATGAAGCCTTTCTTTCAAAAATGTTAGAATTCTAAGCAGGGAGCACATTTTGTGTCTAATTATGCCTTTTCCCACTCTTCCTGGAGAGAGAATAATTTGAGGGTTTTGTCATGGTATTTCTAGTAATCTAATGTCAAGGCAGACAACTGACAATGAATGATTTTTTCCCTAAAATATTAAAAATGAAGATTCATTCTAAATAAAGTTCTCACTGAACGCTAGTTCCTATCTTCCTTTTTCAATACAATGCCATAACCTGTTTTTATAGTATTGGGAATACACAGCTGCAGTAGAAAGTGCAGCCTTTGTTCTTACGAGGTGATGATGTAAGCCTTTGCATGCAGGTCAGTGGCTTGTTACTGGAAGGGTGCAGTTTTGATGGAAATCGGCTTTGTGAAAATCAGCATGATTCTCCCAGTGTATCATCAGTGCTTCCCTGTTTTATGGGCTGGATTCCACAGGTAATATATATCTGTAATAGACATAACTTTCTAATTCTATCGATTCCCTTTTAGATTTTATCTTTCCAGCAACATATTCTCAGTCTGATTTCTTCTTGGTCTTACCTACACTTGAACAGGCTTTCAGTGAACGCATTTATTTGTTATAATTTGTAAGACATATAGAACATTTAAAAACTTGTTTTGCAAAGAATAATAGTTTTAATTTCTCTAGCAATGTATCACCTCATCAGAGAAGGACTGTTCCTCTTACTTTCAGCAACGTGGTAGGTGCTCGCATAGTCCACGGACTTCTCAGAGCAGCTCTGCCGACAGCTATTACTTCCATTTTCAAACGAGTAAACATATGCCCACACAGGCTACAGGCTTCCCAAAGGTAGGCACACAGAAAGTGTGTGAATGAGGACTTAATACGTATCAGGGGCTTGTATTGCCCTATGGCAGTTGTATAGCTGAAGGCAGAGGAAAATAAAATTTCTGATTGAAAGAATTTTCATCAGTGGAAATTTGGAGGCATATATGCCCTTAAAGTATGATATAGTTATAGATGAAACAAATAATATTCAGGCATTACGTATGAGTACGTGGATAGACCTTAATGTTCTATTTAATGAATAACAACTATACATGCATTGCTCACCATAAGAAAATATATTTTTCTCATTGGAAATAATACACTGAGTTAAAATTTCCTCTGGATATTAGAAAAAGGTAAGCAACTAAAGCTTTAGTAATAATTAGTGATCAGAGCTATAAAATATTAACCCCAAAATCTAGTTTCTCCCATGTTGGATTTCTTCATATTACTCTGACAAGTAAAAGTTGAAAGCATATTTTCTGTTCATCCCTATAACAAATTGCAACCAAAGTTGATAAATTGCATATAGTTTTTATCCATATACTTATGAACCAAACTGAAAAGTATGTACAATTAACATTGGAATTGGCCAAAAGTTTTTAACTTTATTATATGAAGTTGTACATAACCTAGATGAATTCTGACAAGTATGTGAAGTGTTAATTCTCTGGCCAATAAAGCTCATATAGTGTCTTTGATGAAGATATAAAATAGTTGGACAGGTATTGAGGGGCTCGCTGCAGAAGAATCCCTAGCAATGAAAGTACAGCATGGGGATAACTGAATAAATGCAGGGAAAAAAATGCCGCGGAGTGAGCAGACTGTGGCTGCAGATGGATGCCGCACGCTGAGGGACTAAGCTAGTCTGTTACTAGGTTGCATGCAAAGCAGTGTCATTTTACAACTCTAAGAGTTAATATCTTTGTACTATGTTATCTTACGTGTTATTTATATCCAATTGTATTTTTCATGCTTTAAAAAAAATCAGGGTTGGAGAAAAAAGGTAAAATGATTGGGCGCTTATTTTACAAATAAGGTGGTTAAAAGGCAGTACAATTTTTTTTTTAAGGTACGGCTTTTCTTTCTCCTAGGCTTTTGCATTTTTTCATGACATGAAATAGAAAGAAAGACTCGTTGGTGCTGACCCTTTCCTTCTCCTCCCTTTTTAAAACCAATCCTACTGCTTTCTGTCTCTCCTATAATCAGTTTAGAAGAATATGAGACATACAGCTAAATATTTCAGACCACAAAATTTTGGAATCCAGCAAACCTTAATTCCAATCCCAGCTCCTACAATTATGATGTACATGACTCAGGATAAGAAACTTCAGTTATTTATTTGAAAATGAGGGTAATATTTTATAAGAACATGTTGAAGATTATAATCATTAATAAATTCTTTTATGTATAAGTATGCAGCATAGTGTCCATACACCTAATTTATCCTACTGCTAATATCTTTAAATATTTTATAATAGTATGATAATTGTTTCATATACTTCCAAAGCATTATTAACTGGTGATTTCTTTCTTCATTAATACCTGCTGCATTCTTATATACTGATAAGCTGAACACAGAAGCTACAAAAAGAAACACATTTCTCCTGTCAAAGAGTCTTCTAGTGACAGGAGAGGAAATAAACTGCAACAATTCAGAACTCTGAGGGCAATTATTAGATCTTAATACAGCAGTGCTTTAAAAAATAAGGGAAGCCTCAACTCTTGTGCTATGTGAGCAGGTGAGGGAGAGTCTGATGACTTCAGCGAGGTGGTGCATGCTATGGAACTGTGACTTCAGATATGAATGATGGAGCTTAAGGACAAAGTCAAAAAGGCGAGGATAAGACGGTCTAAACGGAAAGGGCAGCAGATGTAAATACATGGAGGTAGGAAAAAAATGAGGCTCTTCTGCGAGCAACAGGAATGGTACATCTAGAGCGAATGTTTCAATGGAAGACTTACAGGGAATGTGGTCCAAAAGGAAGGTCAAGAACAAGACTGAAAAGCTGAATAGCAGTGCTGAAGATTTTAAACTGCCTCACGTTCAGCAAAAGGCCATTAAAAATTTAGACTAACAGCATGGCAAGACCAAATTCTTAGATTGAGAAAAATCAATCTAGCAGTCTATAGTAGATTGGCACAGGATGAAATACAATCATTTTTGCCTTTCATAGCAGTCCTGTAAGTTTGGTAGAGAAAGTTCTCCTTCTGTTTTATTGATAAACAAGAATTAGGTATATGTTAAGTACTGTTCAGTGTATTTAAAAATACAAGGTACAAGTACTTAACCCTTGAAAAAATTTTAAGAGATTTTTATCTCTTTTTTCAACTGAGTTTTAAAAGATTATTTAAATTTCCCAAGATCACCCACCATATTCAACAGCTTTCTCAGTGATGGGACATAATGTCTGGCTCCAAAGAAAAATAATGGCAGGAAGGCTTGGCAGAGCAAAGATGGCAGGCATAGCTGCCATTGGCTGTGGGGAGTAAGAGGAGAACGATGCCAGAGAGAAAAGGCAGGAGACAGAGACCGAGACCCCAAGGCCAGACCTTCACATCGCATGCAGAAATGCTGCCCCACCAGTCCCCTGGACAGGTCTCAGCCTCTCAGGCTGACGCTCCCTCCAGCCGGCAGACAGAGCAGATGGACAGCTGGGATGCACACCCAGTTCCATCCTGAACCTTTGGCTTTGTACTGAGCCACCCTGAACAGGATACACCAGGCCATGGGGAACGAGTGCAAGATCCACGACGGGCTTTCTTCCAGTTTTTGAATGGCCCATGAGCCCTGAATGGTTTTTGTTTTTTTAAAACATTGGAAAACTCAGATAAAACTGTGTGACGTGTGAAAATTACATGAAATTTTAATTTCAATTCTTATTTGATAAACAGCTATCTTAGTAATTTTTCTTTGCTGTGAAAGAAAACCTGATATCTACACTTAAGGGAGGAAAGATTTATTTTAGGTCAGAGTTTCAGAAGGTTTCAGTCCTTTCATGGGCAGCTGGCAGTGATAGAAATACACAGCGGTTGACAAGCCAGAGGAAAGCAGTTCATGGCACGGCAGAAAGCCGAGTCCGGGAGGATGGGCAGAACTAGTGTATACCCTTCTGCAGGTCCTGTCTTAATGATCCACCTCTTCCAGGTCACATGCCCAGAAACGTACCACACACTGTAATCCAACAGACCTGTCCTGTAATCCACTCTATGCCCATAATCCAGAACATCCAAATACATGAGGCTTTTAGGGAACATTACAGATCTAGACCATAACAACACCTTGCCCATCTGTGGGCATATGGTCTGTGTGCGCCTTGAGGCTGTGACAACAGAATTGAGTATTGTGCCCGAGAGCATGTGGCAGCCTACATATTCTGTGGTGTTTACCTTGTGGCTGTTCTTTAAAAAATGCTCACCGGTATGAACTGTTTAACTGTCCAACTTTTGGTTCATTAAGCATTGTTTTGTTCCAAAAAAAAAAAAAAACTTCAAAGGAAGGAATCAGCATAAAAATAAAAGAAGCAGCTGTTTCTGTAAGCCACCCAGCAGTTACTTTTGCCTTCATTCTACAGTTGATTTATTGTATTGATAAAGCCTGGACGATATAAAACAATTCAGAACTTTGGTGACTGAGTCTCTTAGGCCACAAGGCTTTTCACAAATTATTTCTACAATAGCGTTTGATATGAAATGGCTTCATTCCATCAGAAAGTGACCAACGACCCCGGTCATTTGCACAGCATAACTTCATGGTAGGACCTCTTTCAAAGATTATTTTATGGTATAATAGACTGAAAAACTGCTTTGGCATTGTTCTATGTATGGAATACCTAAAACATGATATGAGCAACAAATTATAGGAATGTTATTGAGAGAAGAGGAAGTTCCATTGCTTTTCCTTAGTTATTACTTATTTCTAAATAAATTTACTATTATACATTCTCAAGGAAAACAGAACCTATATAAAATGCTGATAAACTTTTACCAGAATTCTTGTTTGTTATTATCTGTACCAGGACAATACAATCTCTGCTCACACTGTTCATTTATACATTCATGCATTCATGATGCAGTTTCTTAAAGTTGTCTCATCTCAGTGTTACTGCTAATACAAGTAAGTCCAAATTAAGATATCCTTAAGAGAATTTACCCCACTTCAAAACATCAGTCTTTTGTACATTTTTCAAAATGTTTTCTTACAACCTTATCCCTTACTAATTCCCTGTGAAAATTTGTTCAGTACGCAAATTTAGTAAATGCAGAATTCCATCCTCGTTGGGAATTCTTGCATTAAAAGCTCTAAAAAGTCTCCCAACTCACTGATTGCACCACCTTTCATACCCTCCATCAAGACTTGGTATTTCTCATAATCGGAAAAACATGGCTTTGTAATATATCTCAGTCTCAGGTGGTGCTGTTTTAACATTTCTCAGAAAGTCCATGTGCCTTTGCAGTTCTGTGTTGCTTTTAGGCTTTGTTTTGTTTTTGTTACTACTTTTATTTGCTCTGTTAAGTTTTATCTAATACACCATTTTCTTTTGCAAAATGTATTGTTTTCTTTCAGGTAATCATCTTATTGCTATCCTTTGTAGAACATGTGTACTTTTAGGGAATCATAAGTTACACAGCATGCTTGTTCATATAAAGTTGCTTCCTTATTAAAAAGCTAACTGTCCCAAATGAGTATAAAATTTCATATATTAGCTTCATTATAAGATGATCCAACTGAACCATTTTGGTTTTAATAAAGATGTGGAATATGCACATGTTGACCACCTTAAAGTAACAGTGTAGACATTTTTAATGATTAAATTTTAGTTACACAAAAATTCGTTTATATATAGTGATGTGAATTATTTGGGATCTTTTATTTTAATAGTGTGATTTGTTAATAAACCTTATCCAAATATATTAGCCCAGTGGAATCTCAGGCTTTTCCTGTTAAGACATGCATAGTACAGATGAAATGGGTCCTGAGAATTAAATTCACTAGAAAGTATTTCAAAACATTTTACTGTGATGTTTTCTGTTTCATTTTTTTTTTTAAAGTAGCGGAAAGAAAAGCAAATACACATGTCAAAGAAGGGTAATTTAAGACTTTCTCTGAGATTAAAAGTATTCAGTTACAGGTTCAGATCACTTCAATGCAACAAATGTGTAGTGTTCATCTGTTCTTGGCTAAAGCATATCAGAAGTAGCACAGAAGAAAGCTGACAGCAGGTTATTACTCATGGAATTGGCTAAGCAGTTAGCACCGATTACACTAACTTCTGAATTCTACCAATTTTGCTATTGAAGTGGAGCAGGGGAATGAGATTAATCAATGACAGAAATGGTTGAAAATTCCTTTTACTCCAATCCCTATTTTTTTTTTTTTTTTTTGGCCCAGCCAAGTACTGTTTCTCTCCTTAAATCCTTGTTAGGGTAACTTCCCAGGGTAGTAGTACTATGTGGGTTTTCTAAAATACATTTTTTCCAAAAAGCATATTCTCATTTTTTTCTTGAGACAGGTCTTGCTCTGTTAATTAGGCTGGGCCTGAACTTCACTGTGTAGCCCAGACTGGCCTTGAACTCACAGCAATCCTCCAGCTTCAGTCTCCTGAGTGCTGCGATTCCAGGGGTGTGCCACTACACCCAGATTATATGGCACTAGGGAACTGAACTTGGAGGCTTGAGCTTGCTAGGCAAGCACTTTAACCACTAAGCTATTCCTGCAGCCCTATTCTAGATATGATATGTGTGTATTGTTTTTTAAACTGAACTTTAGGTTGTAACAAATACTATATTTCTATTTGTGTATGTACTAAAAGACTCAGGCTTTGTAAATATAAACATTAGCAAATAAAACACTGTTGAATGGATGGCTGAGTTACTGACAGAATCATCAGTATAAAGATAATTAGAAAAATTCAGCATGGATGATGTTTGTCTATTTGAAGAATTATTCTTCATAAAGAATTAATTTTGTTATATGAACAAGTTAAGAATTAGAAATGTTAAGAGTGAAAAACTTGTCAAAAGGCCTTACCTGATTTATATCAAGGACTCGAAAGTCATAACAATGTGTGTGTGTGTGAGAGAGCAACAGATGGCATATGCCTCTTGATGGAAATGTGGAACACCTAAGCAGTATTTTGTCAAAAAGTAAAATTCACTTCACCTTTAAATCCAGTTTACTGGAATACAAGAAACACAGGAACATAGAATGCCATCGTAAAACTCAAAATGTGATACTCTTTGGAACCGTTTTGTCAAAAGAAGAATTAACAGGAATAAAGGAGGGAAATCTATAGATTTATGACATAGACACATCAATACACTGGGATGAGATAATGGAGATTTAATATTAAGGGGCTCTTTATATGTGATGTTATGGTCCTGTTTTTCATTTATTTTTCTACCGATGAAATTTTGTAATTACAGGATTTGGTTCAGCATATTCCAGTATATGGGATGTGGGATGGTTATAAAGGAAACATTATCGGCAGTGACTTCTTATTGTGATACAATGGGAGTTTGTGATCATTATCTAAAATACTTCAAAAGTTTTAAGTAAAATTTAGCTGGAAGATTTGTGTTTCTGAGCTAGAGCAATGGCAGAGCGGTTAAAGTGCTTGCCTTGCAAGCACAAGGCCCTGAGTTTGATTCCTAAGCACCACATAAACGTGGGTATGCTGGTGCACACCTGTAATCCAAGCACTCGGGATGCTGAGGCAGGTAGGTTGTCCTGAGTGCAAGACTAACCTGGGCTGCAAGCGAGACTCTGTCTTGAAAAAAAGGAATAAAAAAAATTGTGTTTCTTTAGGAATAATCTTGAAAATAGTTTATTTCCTGTATATAAAATTTTTTTTCTCTTTGAACAGGGTGCATATGGCCCATATTCCTCTGACGAGTGCATCTCTCTGCCTGTTTACACAAGTGCTGAGCGGGAGCGTGTGGTGACCAATATCAGTGTTCCGTGTGGGGGCAACCAGGACCAATGGATTCAGTGTGGAGCAGCTTTGTTTCTAAAACATCAGTAGAATTCCAGTGGGGGCGGAAAAACATGTCTTAGCAAACTGAAAGAATTGTTTGAGCTTTAAAGAAAACATGAAGTCAGTCTACATTGGAAATATTACTTCGAGTAATTAGCATATAATTGCCCTCAATTGTTGATCTTCTTGAATTTTTATACTGCATAATAACTTTGTGCACCTTTTAAAGTAGTTGCTTAGTGAAGTTAATGTTAAAATTGAGTATTCATTGATAACATTAAATATTTTTATGAGAAATTTCGCTTTTCTATTTTAAATTTTAAGTGGTTTAAAATGCTATATTTATGAGATCAACAATACGTTAGTGTTTTTGTATCATAAGATCATTAATTCAAGTTTATGATTTAAAATATATACACACTCTTTAAACACTGACAAATGTATACATTAAAGTTATATAATTTAATATTTTATGTCAATATTAGGAAAAGTAAATTTCTTTCCTCAAAAAAGGAATGGGAGAGATAGTTAGATCTAAGTTTTGAAGAATGAATCAAATGTCAACAAGGAAAGGAGAAGCATTGCACGTGCAAGCAGATGTGAACAGTGGCGACGCATACTGTCACTGTTGCAGACAGAAGGCAGGTGGAGGGGGTATGAAGTGGAAAGTGGCAGGAAAGAATCAGAAAAAGTAAACTGAATTGTTCAGAGCTCTGAATATCACATCAGAATTTAGAATTTCTTCTTACATGAGCAGTTAGCATGAAAAGATTTAAAAATATAATCCTAAAATGGGAAATTTTTAACTTATTAAATTTTATTTATATTCAGTCCTAAACACCTTTCAGCTATGATTAAAATACCTCATGTAACTTCAGTTTTCTAAATTCTTAATGTTCTTATTTCTTGAATGAAAATTGAGGTATAGAAGTTATGTGACTTACCCTAGATTATCTAAAGATTCTTACATTTTGTATTGTATTGATTAAAACTAAAAAGTCATCGACACAACGTTCGCAGTATCTTAACACATGAATTATTCTTTTGCTCAGGTAACAATCCAGTGTACATGTTCAGTTTTTTGATTAGGTTCTCCATTTAGTCAGAGGAACAGAGCGTGATGTCAGTTGTGCCATCTTAATATGTGGCTTCAAGGCTTGGCTTTGCTATTCTAATCAGCTAGAGAAGGGAAAGCTTAGAGGAAAATCCGTGAGGGTTTGTGGGCCATGTCTGGAAACATCGGACATCATTTACACTCACAGTCCATCGGAGCCTAATCACACAGCTACTCCTAATTTCCAGGATTGCTGGGAAATACACTCAGCTGACTGTTCTAGATCTATCTGCCAAATTCCAACCTGCTGAAGATCTACTGAAGAAATACATTCCATATAGCGGCATATTACCCAAAAAGAGTTAAGAAGCGTAGGTCTTTGTTTTACTTCAAATCTCTCAAGAATTACAGTCGTTCCCACTTGGCCAGTGGGGGATGTTGTCCAGGACTCCCACTTTATCCTTGAAACTGCGCACGGTACTGCCTCACACCCTCATTGCTGAGACACAATACCCAACACCTACAGTTAACGGAGGAGAGTTTAATTTTAGCTCACTATTTCCGAAGGTCTCAGTTCATTCGTGGACAGCCTGCAGTGGTAAAAGGGCGTGGTGGGGGCCTAGCCTGAGGAGAGCCGTCACAGCATGGCAAGACCTGAGGCAGAAGGGAAGGCAGGGTGTGGGAAGGAGATAGGTACTCCGGAGCATGCGGATGAGCCCTTCCTTCAGACCTGCTCCGCCTCGCACCAGCACAGGACATCCGGGGGTTCACTCCCGATGAGCTCACCTTCCAAACACAGGAGGCTTTAAAGGGACATTCTGCATCCAAACATGCCAAGTACCAAGCCCTATTCATACTACTTTTTTTTTTTTTAGAACAAGAGACTGTTATTTAGAAACAAAGGGTAGTGGGTAAGAGCTGCCACTCTCTGCGAGGGGTCCTGAGAAGGTTACCCTCTTTATACTACCTTTTTAAATATACCTGTGAAAAAGTCTGCCACAGTGAGACTGACAACGAGTAAACTTAATCCATTATAACGGTCATACAATGAAAGTTTTGTAAATGTGGCCTCATGATATCATATTATACTTTTCCATCTTTGCTTAAAGGAAGCAGTTCACAGCTTCTCTTCAAAATATCTAAACTGCCACCTACCCCTCTTGGGACCTTTATCAAGTAAAGTAAGCGACACTTAAACGCAAGCATTACCACATCATGACAGTTGAACTGGTCACGGAGACAGCTGCTTATTGACCAGTGGCGGGCGGCACGTACAGCACGCACAGGCTGGACAGAGGGGTGATGGGCATGGGGCAAGCACCCACGTGAGGGCTATGAATCATGGCTGGAATTTTCCATTCAGTACCATGTTTGTCTATATGTACCTGAAATCATGGGAGGCAATCCTGGAGATAAAAGGGGACCCTTCAACCTAGCACTTAGATTCAGCAAAGCTGTGACAAGACAGATACTGAGCAGAACCCAACAAGGTGAAAATGAGTCACACATTCTTCCTGCCCTGAGTGTTTCAAGAGCCGAGAGGACAGTGAAAGATGGAAAGCCTTTCTCTTCACGGTCACTTACTTCATCTGATACTCAAGTTGCCGTGCCAACTTTACTTTTGGTACTGTATTTTAATTTGGGAAATAATTCATAAAAATTATACTAAAATAAAAATGAATTAAGAGTTATTTGGCCTAGTAGCAAAGGAGTGTCAATTTCTAGGAATAAAATGACTAATTCTGCTGCTGTGCATGTAACTTAAACATTATCAGCAGTAAGCAAAATTTTTCCTTTCTGTTTTTAAACTGACTGAAAATGAAAATTACAAAGAATAAGCACATTTGTCAGCCTCCCCAAATGGTCAAATCTTAACATGTTATGGTGGTTGCTTTTGATTTTTTTAAACAAATTTCAAAATTTTAAATCTTTCAAAAATTATTTAGAGCCCTTTAAATTCTGATCTCCAGAATAATTTTAATCTCTTCATCTTCAGAAGTACCTACTAATACATTTTGTAGTATACAGAGCCCACTTTTTAATGTTACGGCAAAATACATGACTGAAAAACAACATGGGGGTTAGGGAGGAGGTGGTTGTTTAGACCATAGGTCTAAAGAGTTCTCTAAAGCTTCAGACCTTCACCTTCAAAGGTGTCAAACCGGCTCTAGAGCCCAAGGGACACCACATCTTGGGATGACCCAAATTTAACACTTCCGTATTTGTTAAATTTAATATAGTGATTTTCAAATTAGAAATCTTAAACTGGAAGTTAAAGGAAATTCTTTTTATAAAAAACAGGCATCGATGAAAAACCTACAGAAAACCTATTCTTCATGGGAAGAGGGCTTTCACTTCTTTGAAAAAGAAGAAAACAAAAAGCTCTTCATTTCTATTCAACACTGACACAAGTGCTAGCCAACACAGAAAGATAAGGAAAAGACCGAATTGAAAAGGCAGAAACAAACTCAGGAAAACTATGATCAAGGACAAGGCGCAACTCACATACTTCCTGCCACTGAAACTCTTCACTTTCGATAATCTTTTCACTCAGTACAGACCAGTACAAAAGAATGAAAGCGGCCAGCAGTCACTGGGGACAGCCTCTTCCATTTTACTCCTAGTCACTCGTTTCCATTTTGGCAGAATAAAGTAGTGTTAATACATCATCTCTCATGTATCTTGGAGAGGTGTGAGCACACAGGCGTCCTGTCCACATAGAGGACAGAATATGGAAAGCACAGGCTGCACTAAGGGCCACATGACAGTAAAACAAGAACCACAGTGTGAATGAAGTACACTGAACTGAAGAAACCCGTCTCCTCCTGCTTTGGCCTTTCTCACATGCCGTGCGTGCTGAGAGCTGGAGAACGCTGTTCATGCTTTCACTCATCACGCTTGCTACTGTTGGAATTCAATACACAATTGTTAAATCAAGGATTAAAAATTTGATTTGTTAAGTCAATAGTTTCAGATAAATGCCAGATTTCCAAATGATTTTAGGTTATCCTCAAGTGAACCTCAACCTAAAATAACGAGTATATTCCACCATTGAGGAGACTGTCCTTAAAGGCTAAGGAATTTTTCTAAACAGGAAGATTTCATGCTGGATAAATCAGGGAATCTTCAGTACAGAAACTGGTGGTATAAAAAGCAGAAGGATACCCACTGGGGTCCAAAAATCTCAAGCCAGCGAGCCTCCTTTTGCACAGGTAAAGTCCTTCAGGATGTCAATGCTGCACAATGGCACTGAATAGTAAGTGTATTCTGATAGTTACATTACTGGAGGAAGAACAAGAAAAAGAAACCAATCTGGGGGTATAAGCGCCTTACACTGGTATTATACATTCTTGTAAACACGAGCTTATATTTTTTAAACAAAACCAGAAGGAAACCCAAGTATGCTCAAAACATGATGCTACAACCATTACAAATTGAGAACAGGCTCTACTTAAATCTATCCTTCCCCTCTTTGCTGGGTCCTGAACACCATTTCCAAAAAGAACACAATGAATATGTTAAGATTCAACACAATCAATACATGACCTGCAACTTGTCCTTGTGTTTTTAGCAGCCGATCACCCATTGGTTAAAAAGGGGCAAAGACTAAAGTTTAAGTTTTATCAGAAAGTCACGGGGCAAGGGAGATAACATGACATATAGAGGAAAAATAATGGAATCAAGTTAGAGCCTAATTTGACATTTGATTATTAAGGTCAATGACATCTTTGGTTTTTAGAAGTCTATCTTAATTACATTTTTACATAAACCACTAAAAATTATTTTAAAAGGAATTTGTTTGAACATAGCTGTGAAGTTCTGAACATCGTTAAGTTTACTTAACAGTGCTGTTGCTGCTAGCACACTCGTCTTTTTTTAAGTTGCTAGCTGGTAACTCTTTGTGTTAGACACTTCTACTGGTCTCGCCATTGTCAATGTCACCTGTTATGGTAGTAACACAAAGCCCAACCTGACTGATGCCCAGAAGAATCCCCCTCCTGCATCTACCTATCATTCAAGTGTGGATAGGTGACTGACTTCTGGTCCTTCCAATGTGAACGTAAATATACTAGGGCAGCTCTGAGAATTGTTCACTGCATGATATGGTCCGTGTGCCATTTTCTTCTCTTTCTCTTCTGTGCCTAGAACAGGGACATGACTTGGATACGAGTCTGTGGGAATTGTATGGATGCAGATGCCTCCGTTTAACTCTGGACTTCAACGCACAAGAACTGTATGAAACTGACAGAAGTCCTGCACAATAAGATCTTAAGCTAGAAGGTAGAAGATGGATCATGGGCTGCTTGGAAAAGAAAGAGGCCGCAGGAGGGGAGGACAAGGACGATGGGACTAGAGGGAGGGGAAATGTAGTCAGACAGGATATACACCAGCACAAATTTTCAAGTTATATGTTATTAACATTACTTAATCTGTAGTTCATATTCAAAATAAATAAGTAAAAATTCAAAGAACCTCAAAAAATATTCTGCAGCATTGAACGGGGCTGTGAAACACCATCTGGCTGACTCTGGACAGACAAGATTGATGGGTCTAGTCCCTCTCTAAACAAGGACTCAGTATTCAAACTGCACTGAAAAGCTTACGCTGGAGGCACTTTCATCCTGTGACTGATGTGGGTCCCACTCAGTGGGGGAGTTAACATTCATGAAACTCAGGTAGTAACATGTATACCTTTGGGACCACTACTCTTGAATATGGAAGCCAGGCATTAATACTCGCCCTCTCAACATTAGACTACTACAGATCATCACAGGTGAGCTGTAAGAGTTTAAAAAACAATCAACAATGGTGACTCATTCCTTAAGACAACTTCAAGAGCTCTCCAAAAGGAGTCAATTCTTGGTAACTTGGTGGAGAATCCCCAAAGAATACCTGTTATTTTTTTTTTTTTAATGTGGCACTGTGGTGGTTTGGATCTGCTGTGTCCCCCAAAATCCACATGTTTCTATGGATACTGTGTAGGGTTGGGAGGTGGGGCCTGGCTGGAAGGGGGGGATACTGAGGGCTTGACCTGGAGGGCGTGTGCTGGTTCCACCCTTCCTCCCAGTCTCTCCACCATGATGCAAGGATCTCTGTCTCCTGGAGCATTAGCTCCGATCTGGCCCTAGCTGTGGCCCTACCAAGCCATTGTACCATTTTCCAGCCACTCACCTATGAACAGACTGTGACTTTATAAAACTGTCAGCTAAAATAAATCTTTTCTCCCTAAAGTTGTGGATTTTGGGTACTGAGTCATAGAAGCCAGAAAGTAACTAAGACAGGTGCTGATGGTATTTTTCTCTGAAATAGGTACGAATGATCCAATTAAGAGGTTACAAACTTCTTTCTCCAACTGAAGTAATTAATGACATATGTCACTCTGGAAGTCATTCAGGTCAGCTTCTACTTACTGTTGAGAATTACTAGGATACCTTTGTGTTTCTGGATAAATATTTAGGGGGAAATTACATTGGTCTTGATAATAAAAAAACGCTTATTAGTGAAGAGCAGATAATATTATAGATTGCTGTGGTTTGGATTTTAAGTGTCCCCTAAAAGTCTCCTGTATTTGGAACTGCCTTTTACTGGCAGGAATAGCTTGGGATTTTATCCAAAAATATTGTTGCAACTAGGAAATATCCAGGGAACAGCTTTCAGAGGTGTGTTGCTAACTTGTGGGCCATGGTGTGAGGAGGGGCTCCCACCCGTGGGGCTGGGAGGGGTGTTTACAAATGGCAGCTTGAAGTAATGAAAAGAAAGAAGAAGAAACATTGGTCTAGCATCTTCCTGGGAAAGTTCTACTCTTGCTTGAGTTTCTAGACGTTGACTTGGCTCCTGCTTGCCAAGAGGTGAGCTGCTCTCTAGCCTGTCTCTGCCATGAGCTTTCATCACTGGGGGCTGCCCCATGAATTTTCTGTGTGAGACCTTCTGAAACTGTGAGCTAAATAAATATTTCCTCCCTTAAATTGTGGATATCGGGTATTTTGTCACAGGAATGAATAAGTAACTAAGACACAGACTATTTTATAAAATGTAATCTAAAAAACATTTTCAACTTAGAAATATATTAAGATGTTAAATGCTTAGAAAAATTATAGTGTTTTCTATTTACTTGGGGTACATATTTTGAATGTTATGAGAATGACTTTCATAATTCACCTAAAACACTGATTTTAAAAAATCAAATCAAATTACATGTAAAAAACTGTATAAAAATTAACTTTTCAAATTCCAAGATAATTGCCTCAATTTGTAAACTTCCTAAGACATAACTTTCTATTGAGGTCAATTTAATTCAACTTCTTATAATCTCAAAGGTTGATTAGCATTTTTATATGACATTTTATAAAATTATTTTAAATAAAATCAGAAATGATATTTCTACATTGGCATACGGCCACAATCAGAAACAGACACATTTTCAAAGTTCACTGTCTACAATGAGAAAAGTAATGAGTCAGTTTTATATAGTGACACAAGTCCCTAAGTTGGAGTTAGGCCACCCATTCCTAGACTTGTGAATGTGAGATTCACTTTTGCTAAGATACATGACCCTTCCGAGTTTAGTTTTATTTATCTGAAAAAAAGTAATTCTTATATCAAAGTATGATGTAAAGATCAAATGAAATGCCATACGATAACACTATAAACGGTATAGATTTAAGGTATTGTTACTTTGTCCTCTTAGGACTAGATATGAATTTAAATGCTAAGGTTAAAAAAGATCATAAATTGTACTTCTATACAAAATAAAAAATTACTATATAACACTGAAAATCTAAGCTGAGATTTAATGATGATACTCTCAAATTACACATGACGTGGTGTAGTTATGTTTTTGGTGCTGAAAGTCCACTGTGTTTCCCCAAGGGAAGTACACTTTATTGCAATATCTGCTACTGGAAACTTACTCAAAACCAGTAATTTCAGATGACGCATAACTACTAAGGCTTACATCGTATATATACAGCACGGCCCCTAGTGGTTCGTAGATACACATTTATCATCACAGATTTCACTATTTTGTCCATTTAATTGATGAGAAAACTGACACACAGGTTAAGATACTTATTCAGTTAATAAATTGATAAAGCACCAATAAAGGAAGCACACTTATCCCACTCTACCAGGAAAGACCAAAGCCAGCAAAGCTGAATTATCTATCTAACACATTTTTTTTGGAGCTAAGCATACTAACTTAAAGAAGAGGGACCTTCCAAATCCACGTCTTCCTCAATTCTTCATCTTCAATGTTTGCTACAGCAGTGCTTCCGGCAAGGAGACAGAACAGATCGACAGTGCCACTCAAACTATCGCTTACACTGTGTATTTTCCTTGGAGAGTCACCTCTACAAAACTTAGAGAATTCAGGAAAAATGCTCTCAACCGTGAAGTCAGCTCTCAGAAATGTCAAGGAAGGTTTTCTGTACTGCGAACACCAAGTGCTGCCTGCACACACAGCACTAACCTGGGGACATTAAGATCTTTCATTAGTTCTTTCCTACAAGAAAGGCGCAATGAATCAGAACTTTCTTTTTGCTTATCAGGAACTCTAGGAAATACTGCAGTGAGGGGCTGTACAAGCCGCACGATGTCTAACAGAGAAGACCACCTAGACAGCTGCAAGCAGCTATAGGTACGCTAGTCCAGGTACTTGCGACTTGGGAAAAGGACCAAATATATTTCACGTTTTGCCACACTGCTAATCTCTGCTTTGAGAGAAATAAAAATTCTAAGGCAAATAAGTATCAGTCTAAGCAATTTGACTGCAACAGAAGAAGCTTCATAAAAAAGAACAGGGGATCTTCCCAAATGGACACGAGGGTCTTGGAGAAAGACGAAGACTTTTAAAGCCAAACCCCACAGATGCTTTCCAGATAAGAGTTTGAGCAGATTAGGCACGCAGGTTTTGTACAAGTGCATATTCACTAACAGTCTGTTTTACAAATAATTCTAGTCATTCTCTTGAGCAACTGGTGCTTGATTTCCTGATCTCTAGTGAGCTCATTAAGTATTACATATGTACATGTCTGTGGATGTTTTTGTGTTTAGCTCAATAACTGGACTTTCAAAGGTCTTTGCGGTTATAGGGGAACACGCTTGAATATTTTAAGAGTCCACCAACTTGGAGTCATCATCATTACATGGAAAATTTAAGAAACCTTATGATCCAAAGTCTTTAAAAGTTCTGTTGAAAATATATGTAACTATTTCAATGCCAATTTAGGAGAAAAAAAACAAGTCCAAGAGTTGAATTACTTTTTTTTTTGACAGGTAGCAGGTACTATGTATAATTTATCACAGGCAAAAACATTCTTTGTAAAAGTTAACTTTTGGAGCTAACAGAGTGGCAGCAAAAAGAAAAACAAGTAAGTAAGACAACGGGATGATTCTTCTGACTCCTGAAGCCTAGTGTTCTTCCAGCCCGAATCTCTGGTCATCTAAAACTTCAGTGTAAACACTTCATATTGCATACATACTTACTAATAAAATGAGAAAAAAAACGTCAGGTAGTGAGACGTAACTGTTGATAATTATATTTTGATTATTATTTTGCTGAGCTGTTACTTCATAGCAATAGTGGACAGAAATGATGGCGGAGATCAGTGTCTCCTTCTAGACGTTCTACAATGCAACCAGTATTTCATAGTTAGTCCATAAAATCATAGATTTTTTTATTTCTTTGTGCAAAAGTATATTTGCCAATATTTTTCATGAATAATTCTGAGTTTTTAAGTGGCTTTTTTTCCTTATCTATTGAGAAATGTGTTTTCTCTCCCCCGTCTTCTCAGTTCTGCTTCTTAGATACCAAAAATTTTAACATTAAGCCTATCAGTTTCTGGCCATAGTGGAAAACAGGAACTGTATTTATTCTCTTGCTAGTTACCTGCTGGTATCAAAATAAATTACTCAAAACTTCATGGATGAAAATGAATACTGTTAATCTTGCAGTATCCCTTGGACCATAAGTGCAGGAGGTGTGCAGCTGGTCATTTTGGTTTAGAGTCCTCGTGGCTCACAGCGCCAGGCACACCTGGTTGTACTCGCCTGCTGACTCCCTCACAAGGGGGCCAGGGGCCTTCTGTACTCACTGCGTGCACTTCCCCACGGCACTGTCCACAGCGTGGCATTTGGCTTTTCTTAAAGCAAGCAATCCAAGAAGAGGTAGGAGGAGGCGCACGTGAACGTCCAAGATAAAACCATAGGACTTGTTTTTTGTTTTTTTTTTTTTTGGCCTAATATCGGAAGCCATGTTCCTTCACTTCTGCCGTATTCCACTAATTAAAAAGTTAATCATTAAATCCAGTTGCCTACTTAATGAGAGGTTATATAAGGAGAATGACCGAAAGGAGGCTATCACAGGAGCTGCCTACCTCCTCTGCTGCCGTTAATAAATTCAGATGGATCCCACCCCGAGATGAGTTCTGGCTTGGGAATGACCCTAGTGTCTATGTGTGTGCAAGAGGAAAAGCAGACCAGGCAGGTGTGGGGTGTGCAGACTGGTTCACGCAGAAGGCGGGGTCCAGGGACAGAGCTCTGGCGGCAGACACATACTTAATGGTGCGGAGGAGAGAAGAGCAAAAAAGGGACAGAAGGAAGCCACCCAGGAGAGACGAGGCAGAAGAAGGTCCAGTGGAGGAAGAACTGGGAGCCAAAATAACACAGTGGGGGAGAGATCGCTATCAGCTCTCTGAAAAGGGAAAGTCCATTGCTAGGGCTGTGCACAAAAGGAATCGTGCTGAAAATGCGGCGGAACGCTGCTGTCGCTAGCGTGTTTGCCCAGGGAGTACCAGGAGGAGTCATAAACCATAGCCAGAAGTGGAGGATGTCACAAGAATCTGGCAGGCTTGTTAGTGGTGACATAGCCCCCACCCACCCACATCTCCATCTTCACTTCAATGTTTTCTATTCCTCAGCTCAAATATTCACAACCTGTTCTCTATGAGTTTTGTCACGACGGAAGCCCAAGCTACAATGGGAGCCCCATAATTTTATGGCCCAAGTCAGAAGTAGGGGTGCAGGAAAGACAAGAAAAAGATTAGGCATCTTTTTCCCAATCTAAACGATGTCTTTCGCAGCTCACCTTGCTTTGGATTCCAAGGTCTCTAATTTGGAAAAACAAGATATTTGATTAAATGTGTTAGAATCAAAAAGACCTCATTACTAAGCGTGCTGACACTTAAGGGGACACTCAAGAAAGTCTAGACTTCGACAGCATCAGGAATTAACAATCAAAGTCATATGGACTGGGGTCTTATCTCACTGGTTACAGTACGGGCCTAGCATGTACAAGGCTCTAGGTCCAATCCTGTAGAATCACATAAAAATTAGCCAAGTGTGGCAGTGCACATCTGTAATGCCCACTCTTGGGAGGCTGAGGCTGCAGAATTATTGTGAGTAGGAGGTCAGCCTGGGCTACATAGTGAATTCAGGACCAGGCTGGACTACAGAGTGAGACCCTGTCTTTAATAAACTAACCAACCAGTCAAGCGAACAACCAAAGTCATATGGATCCATTTTAATCACAAGGGCCACCTATGTGTACCACATTATGTATATACAGTACTTTTGCATACCTCACCATGATAATCCCATGAGGAGTATAGGCCAGATGAGATCCAAGGAATAATCTGAAACTGAGGACGAACAAGTCATTTACACACAGGACCCAAAAGTTCCATGTACAAGATCAACCAGCTGTCTCTGCGTATCACACCATTAGCTCCACTGATCCCAGAGTGTATTCTGATTCCTTTGCTAGGACTCTCCTCTCCGAGGATTCCACTAATGATGAATATTTTTCTGAGACTGAACTTTGAATGTCATCAAAGGAAAGAGATTCAAAGACAACTTTTGCAGAACTCAGAGTTGAGTAAGCAAACATTTACCTTCTACGTATCAATTTTAGGTTTTCTACTTCTGAGCTGAGACCAAGTCTTACTCTTCACCAAAATCCCAACTGGCCTGTCAATATATTTTAAAATCAGAAACCTATTCTCAAAGGACATTTTAATCTGTCACCACCTTTCCAGTCTCCTTTTACTATAAGCAGTCTTTCTGTTCAGAAAAGTTTCCCACATATTTTACCATCTTTAGGATTGACATTTATGGATTGATTCCAGCACTGACTGGGCAGATGTTCAAACACTTAATGTATGGGCAAACACACTCTGAAAAGAAGGATCTATTTTGAAATGCCCAGTGACAGTACTCAACAGTCTTAATATCTTACGAAACAAAGAAAGCTATGAAAGTGTTTTAGATTGAGAAGACTAAGGGAACATAGGGATTGAATACAACGTGTGTTGGCAAGATAGCGGACTGAATCTTGGCCTTGCACACGCTAGGTAAGCATGCACCACTAGGTGAGCAAAACACCTAGCCCTCTTCATCTTGAGATAAGGTAGCAAAGAATTGTCCAGATCAAGCTCAAACTTGCCAACTTTCTGCTTCAGCCTCCTTTGTAGCTAATACTCCAGGTGTATTCCAGTGTACCTAACAACAAAATATCTTTAATGCATCCTGAACTCCAGGGAACACAGAACTGGAAGGGACATTGCTGGGCCATCACATTGATAAAAGTGAAATACAGCAAATAGGTTAAGTGATAATTTGGTTTCAATAATAAATTTACTGAGAAACAGGATGGATATATATCAGTATTCACCTTCTTAGAAAATGCACACCCAAGTATTTAAAAGGCCACCATGTACAGAACTTAGTTTGAAATACTCAAGAAAAATAACGTGTATGTACACAGAGAAAATGAATAGGACAAAATAAAGTCAGATGGGTCCTGCTAAAGGATATCATTTTATAAACTTTCAGTTTAAAAATATTTTCAAATGTAAAAAGTGTTAAATATAGCACAGCCATCATCCCCATGTCACCTCCATTTCAGAGTCGCTGACCTTGATTCCCACTGATGTCACCACCGCCCCAGCCCCCAGGAACAGGCTCCGTCCATCTCTGGGAGAGGCACACTAGGTTTTCTCCCTGACAAAACTACAGCGTCCTCTTCCAACAACTGATGGGCTTGAGGTTTTTTTTGACAGAGATGTTACTGTTACACAATACTGGGAAAGAGCCAAAATAGAAAAGAAGAAATGGATGCAGTCTTCAAAAACAAAAATAAACATGTTTACAACATTTAAGTTTCTGTTTGCCGGCTTTCTCTTTGCTAGGACAAAATACACCTACAATTTAGAGGAGGAGTTTATAATGCTCATGGTTTGAGGACATTCAGTCCACAGCCTGTTGACTACAGGACAGAAAAGCCATGGTAGAAAGGCCCGGTGGAAGAAAGCTGCTCGTGGACTTATGAGATAAGCTGCTCAAGGCACTTCCCCCCATCCCCTCATGATTAAGCTCCTGGAACAGGGCCCGTCCCTGAGAGCACATCACACCCACTAGGGGCTCCTCAGTGGACAGGTTCACTGATTAGTGTAGTGCCCTCATGATCCCATCACATTCCACAAACTCTGAATATGTAAGAATTTTGGGGGATGCTTCAGATACAAATCATAACAAAACTTCTAATCCAAGGTGTCAACTGGTAGATTTTTTTTGATTCAAGATATATGAGTTAAAATTTTGGTTTGCCACACATCAGTGCATCCACCAGAGCAGGTCGTCTTGCCATTTTTCCTTTGTTTTCCCCTCCTCTATGGAAACACAAAGTGTGTGGCAGAAAAATGTGGTCAACGTGACACTAAAATGTTACAACAAAAGATACGTCACCATTAATCCCTCTTAGAATCTGGTACATAATTGGTACTCAATAACTGGTAGCCATTATGATTAAGAATATGAATAAAATCAGCAAAGAACATTACTAAACCTGAAATTTCTTCATTCAGAAAGAGCTAAACTTCTGATAGCATTTGCTGATTGGCATCGCTCTTTGCTCCACATACCATTTGGCAGTGTGACCTACAAGTTTTGAATCTCTTGGGGTATATTCACACAATTTATAGGCCTCAGTCCTTCTGAGATGGAGTGCTTCATTCCTCTTTCATGTACCTCGCATTTCAGTGGCATGGGACCTTCCTGTCTTAGAAAATGAACTAGCCGAGGTGGGTCACTCGCTCCTTGTGCCAATTCAAGACCGTATTTTCTATTTCTTTTCTTCTGCTCCATAGCAGAAGTAGCATAATCTCTGAACACAGCTGAAAGGTGCAGGACTAAGCCAAAGATTTTTGTGTATTTCATTGGTAACCTGAATGCCGTCTTTCCATAGATTTCCATCCCTAAAACCACTGGAATATATACCCAGCTTCAGGTCTCAATGGACTTCCCTCTTGAGGACCTGGCTTCTACTCTCTTTGAGTGTGTATTTTTATAATTCTGTCTAATAATCCTCTTTACATACCATAAATGATAATAATAGAATTCCTCCTAACCTCTCAAAAAAGCCCAGGACCAGGCAACTTCACAGGAGAATTCTACTAAGTATTTAGAAAAGAATTAGTGCCAATTCTTCTCAAACCTTTCCCCTAGAATTGGAGAGGAAACTCTCAAGGCTAGCCCTTTTACCCTGATAATAATAAGAACACTACAAGAGAAGGATAGGTCAATGTTCCCGGTAATCATTGATGTAAGAATCCTCAAAAAACAAAACAAAAAAACAAAACAAACAAACAAACAAAAAGCTAGTCAACTGAATTCAATGGCACACAAAAATAAAGACACACCATGAATGCATGGAAGTCATTTCTGGAACTCAATGATAGCTCAACATATATAAATCCATAAATGTGATGCATCTGATTAAGAGAACGGACCAACCCCATATGATAATATTATAGATGCAAGGGAAGCATTTGACAAAATTCAACATTTTTTCACGACAAAAACTCTCATATGACCAGGCATCCGGGCATAAGAGAACATAATCAGGCATAAGAGAAAAGTATCTGACCTCAAAGACCATGACAACTGTATCACTAACATCTTGGTTGTGTCATACTGACATAAACTAAATGATTATTTTCACTTTAAAATATTTCTCTTCGACTTTAATATTTACTTTGGTCATAAAAATTTTAAAGAGTTTTTTAGTAAACATTTATTTTACATTGAAAAGCTGAAGCTTTTCTCTAAGGTAAGAAGCTGGTGACGGGTGCTCTGAGTACCAAAATTCCTGCCTCCAGGAATTATACACACAAAGGAAGACAGACATACAAATCAGAAGAAAGTTAAATTGTCTATTTGTAGATATGAATCTTTTATACACAATGCCCTAAAATAAACTACCAAAATTATAAATATTAGTGACTTTTAATCACAGATCAGTATTAATAGTTGTGATTCTATACATTAAGAACAAACTTACCTAAGATAAATCAATTCCATTTCAAGTCAAATATAAAAGAATATTTAGAAGTTTAATGAGCTAAACAACTATAAACTGAAAAGTAGAAAACATCTATTTAAAAAATTGAATATATAAATAAATGGTAAGACAACCCATATTTGTGAAATGGATTATTAAAATGTTCATACTATCTAAAGGGAACTATAGATTCAATGAGCTTCTTAATATCCAACATCTCTCATAAGAATAAAAAGTCCGAAAATCCTTATGGAGCCACAAAAGACACTGGACAGCCAAAACAGTCTTCAGAAAAGCAAAGAAAGCCAGAGACACCACATTTCCTCATTTCAAAATGTATTACGAAGCTCTACCAACAAAAGTATAAAATTGTCATAAAAACACAATACATAACCCAATGCAACAGAAAACAAAGCCCAGAAATAAACCTATCCATATCCAGTCAACTAATTTTGACAGGGACACCAAGAATACAGAGTGAGCAAAGATTAATTCCTTCAAAAATTGTACACTGGATCCTTATATTACACTTTATGTAAAAAGTAAGTTAGAATGGATTCAAGATGTAACATCAAGAAAACCTAAAACTTCAAGAAGAAAAGAGAAAAAAATACCTTGCCATTGATATTAGCAGGTTTTTTTTTTTTTTTACGCCACCTCAAGTAGTCAGGAAAAGCAAAAATCAACTACTGATACTATATCAAACAAAAAGTTCACATAACAGAGGAAACAACAAAAATAAAAGGAACCGATAGAGTAAGACGAAGTATTTGCAAAACATTTGTCTGATAAAAAGTTATTATCTATTCAGATGAGGAACTCATAAAATTCAACAGCGAAACCCCAGATTATGCAAGAAATAAATGGGCCAAGGATCGAAACAAACATGTTTCTCAACAAAGTATCCAAATGGCCAACAGGAAAGTAAAACGGATTAAACTCTATTAACCACGAGGAAAATGCAAAGCCGAAAAGCGAGCTGTTCACCCCAACCTCTCTCCTCTCAACTAATGAACATGGCTATTACCATAAAGTCATGAGACATCAAGTATTGGTTAGAATGTGGAAAAAGAAAATTCTTGTGTACTTTTGATGAAAATATAAACTGGCATAGCTATTGTGCAAAAACGGTATAAATGTTCCTCAAAATATCAAAACTGAAAGTACCCATATAATCCAGTAATACTACTTTCAACTATAGACTCAAAGGTGTAGAAAGCGTTACGAATTTTATTGCTATACTATTTGTAATATCCAACAATACAGGTATCTGTGACTAAAAGAAGATATATGGAAAATGTTATACACACACAGTAGAATATTATCCAGCGCTAATAAAACAAGATCTTGCCATTAGTGGCATCATGGGTTAACCTAAAAGACACTATGCAGGTGAAACAAGCCAGATACAGAAAGATGAGCGCTACCTGGTCTGTACTGTGGATGAACACTGGATTATCATATACAACTGCAGAACCTAAAAAATGTTTAATTCAAAGGATACAACAAAGGTTGTCAAGGCTATAGGTAAACAGGAAAATGTTCATTGAAGGGCACAAACTTTCAGTCAAAAACAAGTTCTGAGGATTAAATATACAGCCTGACCATGAGTTAATGACCTTCTGCCATTTACTTGAAATTGGTAAGATCAAATGAATAGGTTTTACATTACCTGTATACCCCCCATGTCATCTGACACAGAGACAATATTAGCTATTCCTGGTGACAGATGTGTTAAACTGGGATAATCATTTCACATCATGTACATATACCAAATCTGCATGCTACACATCTTGAAGATATACATTATTATCTGTCAATTATATTGCTATAAAAGTAGGAGGAAGTGTGGCTGTGATACACCAAGTGTTAACTGAGGTTTTCTGTAAGCAGTATCTAATTTATAAGCAGGAAATGAGACAAAAGTATGATAAGCTTATTATCTTACATCATGTTGAAAATACTTGCATGTAGCTATTTTGTGTCCTTCTAAAATCAGAGTTTACCCATTGGTACCCTCATCTATGAGTTTTTCATAGCAACGTGATTCATGATTTTTATTTCTACAGAACACTGGGTCACACTTGTCCCTAAGAGACAAATCACACCAAACCTGTTTCTTCCAGCCATTTAAGCATCTTTTAAAGAATCTACTTTGTGGCACTTTTCCCTTCCTTTTAGGTTACAGATAGGAATTGCTTCTTGAGATTAAGGGTGTCACCAGAATGTGTTAGATTGCTGGAGTCTGCTTATTATTTTTCTTCTGCAACTATATTTCAAACTTAAGTTTTTAGGCTTTAAATTCTGGAGGGTTTTCAATTACCCTTTGACAAATTTCTCCTATTTGTTCATTATTCTCCCCTAGGAAATTCAATTAAACCGCTGCCATTTCTTCACACACTATCTCTTATAATTTTGCCATCCTGTCATTTTTACTACTCTTTCACTGTGTGTGGTGTGTGTATGTGTGTGTGCTTGTGTGTGTGTCAAGAGTCTACTTCCTGTTTGATATGCTTTTGAAACACTGCTATGACGACTGGCAAAATCCAATGAACATTTGCTCCTTCACGGAACTTGTCCCAATGTCTTGTTTCATAACTTTGCTATCTTCTGTCTTTCTGAGATTATATTATAGATATTTCATTAGACACGTCATTCTTCTGGTGAAGAGAGCCTACCAGCTGGGCTACAGACTTGTCTCTGCCATCCTCAGTTTTTCTTGCATCACCATTTTCTTATAGAATCAACTGCTTTTCTTGCTTGTCACTCTTTCTCTAGTTTACTGTGATCGTCCTTGGTGACCTGGCTGGGCCGTTGCCTCTGACTGTCAGGTGGTGCTGCCTGAAGGCTGAGGGGGCCTGGGGCTTAGCATGGACTGGTTTTGCCCATCTGACCCCCTAGGTAGAGTGGCAGCTCCTAGAAAACTGGAAGCCTCTTCCCAACACTCTCACCTTGCAACCAAGGCTTCAGTAAACCATAAGGAAAACTACCTTAAAATATCATTTCAGCAATATGTCTTCCAGAGAGAACGTCAACACTTAACGCTGCACCCCACCCTCGACCCATAAGCACTACAGTGGGTCTGTAAGTCACAGCCGAGCCTTGTTCATTCCAACCACTGCATCTACTTAACTATCAGTTGAGGGCTTCTTGGCAGATTTTAAATTACAAGCTGCACCGAGGCACTCTCTGAGTCTTGCTAGGGTCACCCATTTTAAGAAACCTGAGGGGAGTCTTTGAAATCACACGGGCGGCTTCGGTAACTTCCCTTGAGCTTGTCCTTGAGGACGGGCAGAAGGGTGCTGCTGAAAGTTACATGGCTGTGATGATTCCTGCCCCATGGAGCGCTGGGGCTGATTTGACAGACCTAATCATCTAAACAGGTAATTTTTTTTGTCTTAATGTGTTTTGTAGAAGATTCTTGATCAATAGTGCAAGATAAATTTTCTGAAAAAGAAATTACTAATGGAAAACAGGCAAAGCTGATTTTGTGAGAGAGCATCTGGGATATTTTCATGACATCTACTCGTGAATCACGCCTCTCGGTGCCCCAGCACCGTTGCAACTTGACTGCTGCTCCTCTGTCAGGAGGTAAAGTCTGTCTCCTCCTCACCTGCTTCGGGCTTACACAACCAGAATGCAGCAGAAGTGATGTCACCATGCTCAAAGCTAAGCTTTGATACAAGAAGTGCTGTGAAGAGAATTCACAGAGAGAGAGAGTTCAGAGGAGACAGAGTTTCAGCTGCTTCAATAGAATTAGTTGCATCCAGCAACATGTCACTCATGAGTAACAGAGGTTAAAACATGCAGCCTACTATTGTTTTAAGGCAGGCTTTTTAGGGATTGTTTTTAATGGTAACACAGCAAACTGCTGAAGGACTTATCCTGTAGCTGATAACCAAAACCTGACCCAAAAGCTTATTCTTATTTACTTTTCAGAGAATCAAAGACCAGGGGACAAGGATCAAAGCAAGGAAAGAGGAATGATTCATTGCAAGTTCTTAGCAAGTTGTCATTTAAAGTGAGTTGGAACTATTCTGAGTTGGTTCCTGTAGCAGTATCTGATAATCTGGGACAAGAGAACAAAGCCCATGGCCAGACAAGGCTGAATCGATTAATGCTGGTGCATGCCTCCAACATGGCCCTCTATGAGTATGTGGTGTATTAGTGCTAATGAAACCTACCAGCAAGCCTATAACCAATCAGCTGTTCTGACCAAACACAGCCCTATGTAACGTCTGTAATTTCCACCAGCTTACAATGAAACTATGCACATATATACCTCTCCCACACTAAAACTGTTACATGGTTACAATATGACCCATCCATCTGTAGTCAGGTAATTTTTAATACTTCTCACTTTTCAAGAATCTTTTATAAAGTTTCTATATCCTTCCAAAAGTAATGTCAAAATACCAAACTACAAAAATTTTAAAGATCCAAATTAACTTTCATTTGAAACAGGAGAATCAGGTAACGCTATTTTACAACACAGAAGAGGAAATGCTCTGATGAGCTGAACACAGGAGGTGGGCTTACAGGCAGAAAATGGCTGAGAAAAAGGAAGCACAGAACAGTAAGGAGTTTGATTCAAAGTTAATTTTCTCTTGAGTTAAAACAGATGGGACTTTCTTGTTACATTGATTTGAGTTTGACTGCATGGCACCTAGGAAAAACGACTTGACTTAAGTTTGCTCTCGCTAGGGGAAGTCTAGTACAGGAGGACAGTTTACTGTTAGTTTTCCATCAACTAACAGTAACACATGCCCACTGGGACAGTTCCACCCATTCAGACTCGTACTTGTTTCCTGAAAATATTAAGGTACATTTTTCTCAATTACTACATGTTCACATGTAGATCAGCAGATGTATTGTTAAATATGGCCATATATGATTTTAATTTTTAAATAAAAATGGGGCGAGACTAATGTAAGTACTTGATTAAAAACTAAATCATGAGATAACCACTTCAGAAATCAATGTTACACTTCTTTAAAATGTTAAAATAAAGTTGTGGTATGATCTTACAACTCTTCTCTTGCTGAGATTACAGGCGTGCACTATGCCTGGATTTATGTGGTACTGGGAAATTGAACTAGGGCCCTGAGCAAGTGCCTTAACTGCTGTGCCATTCCTCCAGCCCCAGGTCTAATTTTCAAAGAGCTAAATAGATACTTTTAACTTTGATATGGCTATACAATAAAATACGATTCAGTAACAAACAAGAACTAAGTACTAAAAAATGCTACAACGCAGGTGAACCTTGAAGGTACAATGTGAAGCAAGAAAGGCCAGTCACAAATGTCACATACGAATCCACTTAAGTAAAATATCAAGAATCAACCAACCCACATGCTATCAAGATCGGATGTTTCTGTTCCACCCCATTCACACGTCGAAGCCTAATTCCTAATCTGAAGTGAGATTTGAAGACGTCCATTAGAATGAGATTAAGTTCTAGCAAAAGATGCCTCAGAAAACTCCCTCTCCTTCTGCCACGCGAGAACACAGCAACAAGACATGGTCCTTGAGCCGCCAGGAGGTTGGCCTTCACCAGACATTGAATCTGTCACGACACTGATCTTAGATTTCCAGACTGTGAGAAGCCAATTTCTGTCATTTGTAAACCACCATATGAACAGATTTTTTAAGCAGCAGGACGGATCAGGAGATCATAAAAGCAGCAAGCGGCTTAGCAGTTGCCTGGGGCTTATGGTGGGCAGAAGGGTAAAGAAAATTGGGGAGCGAATCCTAATGGGCTCCATACTCTGCAAGCATTGGTGATGGTTGTGCAGTCTATGAATACACTGAAGCCTGCTGAACTGTACCCTGTAAACGAGGGGATTTTATGGTATGTGAATGGTATACACCAATAAAGCTGTTAAAAATGTATCATGGGCATTTCATAGGCCATTACATACAAAACTAGCACACTCATTTATGTAGTTGCAAAATAACATTTTATGGTCCACATCTAGTGAAATCCACTTCATCATCTTTATGTTCATTGCATTCAGTTTCCCCCCTCAGTTTCTGTTATTATCAAGGCTTAAATATTACTGTAGGTGAGTGGCATGACATAAGTGATATAACTAAAATGGCTGAATCAAAGCGCATGCATTTATTTGAAAGATCTTGCCCGATTAATTTACAAAAATACCAATTTGCCCTAATAACAGCAGTAAACGACTATCTACTCCTACCATCTTGAGCACTGAATGTTATCAATCTTTTTAACTGTTGTAAATATGCTGACATTGGTGACTTTTAATCTGCATTGTAAGCCTTCAGTTAGATTTAACATATATTCTACCTCTCCTAGCTTTTTGCATTTTTAATGTTTTCCCTTTCTAGCACTTTATACATATTTAGTAATATAAATTTATTTTAGTTGTGGTATTAACACATCTCTCTTCCTACCCTGCACTTTCTGCTTTGGCTTGGTTCGGTCTTGTTTGCATATGAATACTTCCAGGTTCTCGGAGGCAAAATCCTGCCAATATTTTCTTTTGGAGATCCAGAGTTCTGGTCTTACTTAAAAATTATTCCTTCTCTAAACTGCCAAATTACGTAAAGAAAAGAATTAGTTTGCACAGTTACATCTGTTAAATTATTTGTGTACAATATACAATCGATACCTGAACTCCGAATTTTTCCAGATGCATATACAATTATCCCAAGAAAGCTTACTACATAGTTTTTCTATTCCCAAACGTAAAAAACTGTGGCTTCATTTCCTTCCTTCTGGATGCAAGAAATTTGTTCTGACAATCATCTCCTTCTTCCAAAATCTTTTAAGTATTTTTAAACTTGCCAAAAGCTTCTATGTTCCCCTTTGGATCCTCTTCACTCCCGTATTGCAGTTATGTCATTTTCTTAATTCTAATTGGGTCTGCACCTTCTGTTTATTAAGCTATTATCTCTCGGTTATCTTACTGTGCTGCCTGAACAAAAATTTTATAGAGTAGGGCTTATAAACAAATTTATTTCTCAAAGTTCTGGAACTCGGGAAATAGAAGATCAAAGCGCCCACAAATTGGGGTAGAGGACCGGCACCCAGGTTTCTGCTCGGCCAGCAACACCCCATGTCTTCATGAGGTGAATGGGGCAAGGAATCTCTCTCAAATCTCCTTTATAATCAGTGGACAGAAGATCTGCCTATATGACCGAACTGCTTCGTAAAAGCTTTATTTTCTACATCTTTTCCCGAGATGTCAACAGAATTTCAGGGGAAGAGGCACAAAAATCCAGTCCATACAACTCTAAGCCCACCCTTCTTGCTGCTTTTTGAAGTTAAGCCCGAGCCTCTGCGGATCCTTTCTCTGTGTCAGGTGACCCCCACTTAGGTCAACAGATGGACACAGGAACGAGGTACGATGCCTACAGGAGAGGACGGGGCACATCTGCTCCGGTTTCCTTCCTGTTCTTGCCAGTGTCAGCCTCAGCGCTGCCACTTCTTTCTGGCAGGGGCAGCCGATCTCAGGAGGTTCTGACTTCAGATCTGAGCTGTGTGCTCCTGGCATCAGCTGCGTGCACCTCTCAGCATTAGGCAGGTGGCACCTTTCCTTTATCACTGCGAGTTCCAGTTCTCTAGGACGCTCCTGTGTGAGCTTTTATTATGGTGAACCTTGAGAAACACTGAGATTTAAATATTTTGATCTACAAAGAGTGACTTCCTATGACTCAGCATGTAATATTTATATGACCTCTTACAATAGCAGTTGTATAAACAGGGAACCCTCTGTGAAGACGGTGTGAGCTTCCAGGGGCCTGGGGAACATGTCAGTATTTTTTCAAAATATAAGCCCAAAATATCAATGCCAATATACTGAGATGTGTTCAAAGCAAACTATTACAGACCGTTAGCTCTCATTGGATGCCTTTCCTGTGGAAATTATTCTATGCACGCACTGATTTTATGTTAAATGTTTATCGGCTTTAAATTCCAGCATCTGTATAAGATTAAAAACGCTGCAGAGTTTAAGACCTTGCTAAAAATCCAGACTTTCCTCATCAAACCTTTGTATATTGAAACAGCAGTTATTCTGAAGCGAAATAATAGCACCTGTGGATGGTTGGTCGCCTGAGGTCCACAGGGCCAGAGCGCAGTATTTGGCTTTGAGAGAGGATGCTGATTGCCAGAGCATATCATGGGGTGTATGGTTGCTGCTGGGCAATTAGACACATGTTGGCTTGCATTTCCACGCAAGTCTTGCATTAATCACAGCCTGTTGCCATCTGAGTGCTGATCATTCTGAAGGATGGAGGAATACATCTGTGTTCCAGTGAATCCCGTGCATTCAAATGGCCCTAAAACGAAAGAACTCACCGCAGCTAAAACGACACAGCTCCGAACCTGGGAGCACGAGTATGCACGGGTGTAACCCCCATATGGATGGGCTTGGTGATTTTTATCTTGTTAGGGAGCACACAGGAATTCAAATTGGAGAACGAGAAATCATAATCATTAAAGGTAACTGTGTTCCTGAGCTACTTACAGACACAGAAAATATTCCACAGCCTTCACAAAACCGTAAATTACATGTGATGTGAACTTCATTTGACACTCCAGAGCATGTGAGAACTCGGAGTCTCCTATTAAATACAAAAGCTTAAATGAGAATTCAGCACCTGGGAGACAGCTGACTGACAACACGCCATCTCGCTGATGCCCGAGTGGGTACACACCAGCTCAGTTAATCAAAACCCCGTTCAGCTGCCAGCTCTTTATGCATTCATCAGAGCCCAGCCGAGAGCCTTCAAGGCAGAAAATTCATCCGTCAAGAACTCAGCTCTGCTTTGACATTCCAAACAGATTAGCGGATGACAGATTTCTGCAGCCCAGTAACGGGGCCAGCACGAATCGACAGTGGAGACGACAAGCAAATCTGGGGCATCGGGTGTCACGGCCTCTTGTCCCACCACAACTGGCAAGGCTGCCGCCAAGGTTACTGGAGTTCCATGCTTGGGAGAGGAATGTTTTGTTTCCCACAGTGCTGCAGGAGATGGGAATTAAGCCTACCGTTCACCAACACCTGCAGCTGGGCGTCTTTCCTACCCAACACCACCTTGTGGCTTCTTTATCTCACATAGGAGAGTAGATCTATTTTGGAAAAAAAGGAGAAAAATCTTTTGACCCTGGTCTGATTAAATTTATTGTGTAGTCTGAGTTAAACTTTCCTTTCACAAAAGGCTCTGCGTAGTACCCCTAGTAGTGTCTAGTACTGACCGATGTTATTTTCTTTCTCATAAAGTGCATATTTTAAGTATGCGGAGCGGTGAATCCTCGGTGTTCTCCACTTAAATGCAACTGAATTAAAATTCCGTTTACTCGAAGACCCAGTGAGGTGTGTATGGATTCTACTGAACAATTTTACCTGAAAGCTTTTGTCTTGTGTTGTAACCCACTCACAAGTCTTTGGTGCTTTGACTGGTAATAAACTTCCCCTGACTTCTACTTACTTCAGCTCATGTAACCTACTAATGTCTTCCCTGGACTTCACAGAAGGCCTTTTATCAGCCTCTCTCCAAGCTGATTTTCTGAGCATCTATTATAGACAAGGCACTTGCCAATTATCGGAGAGACAAAAAGAAGCGCTCATGCTGTTTCTACTTAGATATCAGATACTGAATCACAGCTTTAAAGCACTGTTGCCTTATTTGAGAGAACCGCCTATGTGGCCAATACTAAGGTAGTTGAGCTGTGCTAGCCAAGGGCAGCTTTACGTAAGGAAGTACTCTCAAAATGCCTCTCCCATGACCTAACGGAAAATGCCCTGTGATAGGAAAACACATGGGTGTGTTCACAGCCTCACGCCAGGAGGAGAGTGCCTGGACTTGGGCGGGCTGGAGCGTAGTCAGGGCTTTCATATAAATCTACTTCTTGCTCCCACCGTGTAGGACCAATGATACCTGGTCTGATTGGTGGTTACGGCACGTAGCTCAGACCTAAATCCCTGCTGTGTTCCTTGTCTGCTTCTCTCATACAGACCACTAATTCTCTCCGTGCATCTATGTATTAAATGGGGATAACAGAATTTGAATATGCTTAATACAAAATTATTGAGATCAGATGATTTTTAACAACTTGCAATATTTACATGCATTTAATGGGACATCTTGGGGATAGGATCCAGGTCTGAACACAGAATTTATTTGTCATACATACTTCACACCTAGCCTGAAGATAGTTTTATGTACTTTTTGTGTATTTTTTTCCATTACTATGGAGAGAATCCAGGGCCTCTCTGGACCAACTTATATGCCTATCTCTTTTTCAAGTTTTTTGAGAGAAGGATCTTCCTAGGTTGGTAATTGCTTACGCCAGACTTGAGCTTGTGATCCTCACGTCTCAGCCTCCCAGAAAGCTGGGGTTACAGGCATCCATCACCATGACCAGTTTGCACTTCCGATTTTACTGTAACTTGTCACATGTCACATGTCAAGTTTCCTATTCTCACACCATGAAGATGCTCACAAATTTCTGATTTTGCACTATTTCAGATTAGGGATGTTCAATCGGTAATACCTCTATGACAGAGCTATTTAAGAACCAAACAGTCTATACATTAAGCACATAGAACAGCACCCTGTACAGATGTCTTTGTGATGACTAGTACTAGTGATTCACTTTAAAAAATCAGGCAAATTTGAATAACTGTCCCCTTAAAACAACAACAAAAATGAGCTTTAGAGATAATGAAAGAAAGGTCTGAAGCCAATTTCTAGACCTGAGGATCAGGCCAGGACCCATATCCAAAGCCTCTAGTCAGGTGCTAATGCTGCTTTGCTCCTAGCATGAGGCAACTTTATGCTTAGTGTGCAGGGCCTGGGGGGCAAGGTCTTTCTGTTGCACCAGCACCGAGAACCCACCCACAGGAGAGAGCCCGCCTCAGATAAGCGGGGTGACATCATCCCTGGGAAAGGGGCCTGGTCCTCAGAACCATGAAAGGCACAGAGGAGAGAATGTGGAACAACAAGTTGAAACCTGGACAGATCATATGCAGACCACTGCCAGGCATTTGGCTTACTGTTCCACAGCCCACTCTCCTTCTCCATCCATAATGCGCAGGTCAAATACAACTCAGTACCACGGACTGAGACCCCTTTCACAGAAAGCATACAAACTGCAGTGCATACGTGGGTCCCCTGAATTAAAGGCACAAACACCAGCTTTCAGGAAAAGATTTGAACAACGAGACTGTGGGACTTCAACTACACAAAAGCATCATCCAACAGTAGGTAATATTGTCTTGTTCCGGACCTTGCGGTCCCTCTGGCCTCTGGCTCTGCTCTACAGCAGGTCTGTACCTCTCCAGGACTGTCACCCCTTTATCAGGCCCAGAGCCACCTCAGAGCACAGCTTTGATCTTTGCAGGAAAACCTCACTGCGGGTTTGTGTGAGCACATGCTGCCGAGCAGTGCCCTTCTGCCTCCCTTACCCACTTGTGGCCGGGTCCACCTGGGCTCACCCCTTAGAGAAGCCCACGCGGCTGACATCTGGTCTCTACTCCAGGGGCTCTTGAGAGCGGCCATTTTTCCGCTCATCTGTCCTGTATGACCCTACCATTCCAGTAGTAATGTTATTCATAACATTAAAAGCCACAACATCTCCCCACAGATCTGAATTTCACGTCTCCATTTGCTGCTTTGAAATGACTAGAGTCGGGACAATGGACCTCATCATAAAGAGCTAGGGTTTTTATGCTCTGTTGGAGTCATTAGGGTCCTGTGCTGAAGCAATTGTGAGTCGCGCCGTCTGCTCCATGTTACACAAACCGTGGGGTGACAGTCTATGGTGAAATGATAAATAACTCCAGAAGTAAAAAATGGCCCATCCTGCGGGGGTGGGGGGGGGGTGCAGCGTTTATGGGAGAGAAGAAGAGATCATAGCCACTAAGTTTTTGTTACTTCTTTTGCATTATTTCTTAAGTGAAACGGAAACTGCAGCACCTCACGTAGGATCACGTGAGTCTGTATGTGCAGAACACCTCAGGCGAGAGTGTGTGGTGGAGGTGACAGCGGCGGGCTGATGGCCCTTGTCTCACACACGGTCATCCTGCCCTGTTCTTGCAACAACTGTGCCAGGCAGGAAACACCATCTCCATTTAGCAGAGGAGAAAAGTGGGTCATCTACTCATGCTTGCAGGATGACAGCGTCGGAGCTGAAGTTCTAGACCTTTCCAACATCATAGCCTGGAGTCCTGCCACTAAGGTAAGCTGCAGTCTGAGTGGCACTGGTAGGAAACACACGCCACAGGGTGAAAAATACGAGCAAAGTCAACATATGGTAATTGTCATTTACATGACGTTCTTGTAACTGTTGCAAATCACTCTGCTGTGCACGTAAGCATGCACACACACATGCACACCCCAATGCAAGAAATTGAATTTTTTTCTTTCTCTGGGGTGCACGACAGTAGTCATCTTAATTTTGAATTGTCCCTTGTTTTGGGTCACCATACATGTTACTACTCCTGGATATTTTTTTCATGTTTTTGGTTTTTCTCCTTGAACTTTTTTTAAGTGCCTACAAATTGCTAGCCATCAGAAATCTCCATGACTCAGGAACTTCTCAAATAGCCTAGAATCCACCCATCCCTACCCAGCTTTACTGCTTTTCTCTGGTATTTTGGTTCAATCCTTTTTTTCTACTTTATCAGAATGTGACAGGTTATTTTTTCTTTTCTTTTTTTTTTTTTTTTGAAATAGGGTCTGCTCTATAGCCCAGGCTGGTCCTGAACTCACTCTGGAGCCCAGGCTGGCCTTGGACTCCCAGCAATCCTCCTGCCTCAGCCTCTGGAATGCTGGGATTACAGGCATGTGCCACCACGCCCAGTATATGTGGTGCTGTGGAATCGAACTCGGGTACTCAGCACTTGACACAGCACTTGGTAGGCAGGCGCTTTAACCACTGAGCCATTCCTTCAGCCACCTTGTTATAAATTTTTATATGGGTACCTGCCTCATCTTCTGTTACCACGTTCTTTTCGCACTTAGGAATTTTGAAGGCCACTCATTGTCTCAGTAGGTTAAAAACTCCTTTTGCCATGTACGAAGCAGCCCTCATTCTGATTCTGGCCTCATTTATCAACCTGAACTGCCCTCTCTTTCATCCCTTTTGCTGGTTTCTAAAAGAAAGACCATCCCATTAAGGGAACATCCTCCTTCTGCTCCACTTCACCTGCCAAGTGTGTGGTTGCACCGCAAACACTGCCTCGATGCTGGACACCTATATGCGCTCATGACCACCTCGCTTCCATCAACTCGCCATACAGCTAACTGTAGTAGCAATATGTTATGCCTTTCAGCCCTACCACCAAGTCCTGCAATAGGAGGCTTTAATATCTTTATACACGGAAACTGAGGCATATGGACTATTTACAATACAGGATAAAGAGATGCATTTGGGGACAATCTCTTAGACAGGATTCTCAATTTGGCTTTTAGATCAGTAACTTTCCCAGAGTTCCATACCTAATGAGCACACGAACAAAATTTGAAGCCAAACTGTGTTATTTCAAAATCTGAATTTTTGCAACAGCCTGACCCTTCAACTAGAGTGTAAATATCTGAGTATAAGGCATTGGCTTGTTTCTAAATCTAAACCAACTGTTTAAAAAAATGGAATAAGGCAACTCAAGTAGATTCAAGCTCTAGAAGACTCCAACAGGTGGGTTACAAGGTGACTTTTTGTGACCTTGACAGTATCTAAGAGATTAAGATACATTAGCATGCAAACAGGAACTGTTTAACTTCCCAAGTGTTGCCTAGCCTGTCAGCCTTACATTGTCAAAAGTAAAAATCAAGTATTGATGCCCTGAAGAAAGGTTACTTTTGAGGCTTTCCTTTGGTAACCTGCATTGTTACCAGAGCATGTAGTAAAGCCTTATTCTCAAGTCTCAGGTCTCTGTGGATTTGCTCAACTTTTAATCTATCACAATGTAGGCTTATATATAGATGGCTGAGGCTCCTTACTCCCCCACAATGGCTTTTGGCCATATCACCTTAAGAAAGCTAAGAGAGGCACTGAAAAAGAGACAATAGTGTCACTGCCTTGTAGAGTAAGGAAAAGTGGCCTTCACAATCACAACATACAAGGCTATCAGTTCCAGGAACGCATTAGTTGTTCTCTATTTCCTAAAAAGTCAAGATAAAGAACTTAAAATAATAGTGACCTCGAATGGAATAAAACATGCATTTGAGGCATGGTTTTGAGCTTACAAATCACTGCTGGCCTTCAGGGGGGATCCAACACAACACAGAAAAGGCTCGAAGCACATTTTCATAGGATGTTAAATGAGTTGCCTAGATTATTCTGAGTGAACCCTACCATTACAGCAGATATTAAGCAATTCATCTATGTTGTGGCCACACTGCTATAAATTCATCACATGAAATGTACCACAGGTCTTCTTAAACTTTTTATGTTTAAAGGTTTTTCATTCTCACTCCTTTAAGAATGGTCCTGCATGGTATCATACATGTAAAAAATTCAATTTGGAAAGAATTACTTTGAAAGACTTATCATTTACACAGAAACCCGAGACTAAAATAAATGAGTCCACTACAGTATGTGACGAAAATAACATGGGGTCAGAGGTATGAGTAATAGCGGGGTTCTGAGACAAGAAGGCGAAGAGGCCATAATGCCAGCACTTCATTTTTAAAAGTATTTTCAAGTCATATCCTGAAGTTAAGTCACTAATAAACCTTTCCAGTACACTGTATGGCTTTAGGACCACTGTTTTTGATTGAAAGGCAAAAGAATAGAGGTTAAAAGAAAAGATTCGGAACCAGATTACATTTATCAAATCATTATTCGGTTACATAGTCATTAGAACAAACCTACGTGGAGCCTTGGGATTTTTCTTGTCACTCTAAGGTGGTCTTTGGCTGGCTGACTAGTGGTAGGGTCACTGTGCACTGATGAAGCACTCTCCATGCACCGTCCTAATTAATCTGCACCTGACAACAGGTGGGAAGTTTAGGTACCAAAATGCCTTCCTTAATACTATATGTATTTCTGAAGGAAATGTAAGAAGAGCCAAGTAAATTTATCATCTATCGATCACAATACTCATTATCAAGATGCCAATTTTCCCCAAACATGTGTCTATATATACAATGCAACCTGAATTAAATTAACAATGGGCTTTTCAAAAATGGAGTATTTCCAAACTTATTATAAAACTAGCATATAAATGAAAGGCCTTAGAACAGTCTCAACATATTTATAAATATTTCATATTGCCCAGTTATGAGATTAGAAGGATGAAATATTAAACAATAATACCAATATTAAGAATATTGGAACAAGTCACAGTAGATTACTGGAACACAGTAGAAAATTCAGAAGTAGGCACACATGTACATAGCTAATAGACTTGAAAAATTTGTCAAAATAATTCAAAGAGAAAAATCTTTCAGGTAAATAAAAATATAGAACAATTCTAAGGTTATACCTAGAGAAAATCAAACCTCAACCCTATTATCCAATTCAAAAAAATTAGCTTGAAATTGACTGCAGATCTAAATGTGTTGAAATTTTAAAACCAGTTACAAGACAACACAAAGATACTGCTAGTAGTCTTGGTTATGGGAAAACCTGTCCAAATGACAAGAAGTTGGAACTGTAAGAGAAAAAAAATTGTCATGCTGGACTACCTAACATTTTAAAATTTTGCTCTTGTTATGAAAAGATAAAGCTAAAATATTTGGGCAATAAATCTAACATATAACTTAATATTTAGGTAATAAATAGATGCCAACATAAAAACAGATTAAAATTTGAACTATCCTCGACCGTCTTTGTAGTTTACCATGATATACTGACAGCAAATGGTCCATTCAGAAAGATGTTTACCACCATAGCTATTTAAAAAGAACAGATTAAAATAATCAGACACTAGCAGATAGTCACTAAAATGTCTCAGTTTAAACTGACAAAACCTCTTGAGGATAGAGAGCACTGATAATTTTAATAAACTCTAGCAGGGACATAAAACAATAGAACCACATGGGGAAACAGTTTGGCTTTTTTCCTACAATGTTCAAGATAATCCTGTAATATATTCTGTTTTACTGCTAGGTATTTACTCAAGAGAAAATGAATGCAAATACCCACAGAAAGACTTGCGGCAAGATTGCCACGCCACTTTTATTTGTATAAGAAGAAACTGGAAATTAAAGTATTTGCAA
>PVKB01000620.1:0-62114 GCA_004027205.1 Ctenodactylus gundi
TCTCTCTCTCTCTCTCTCTCTCTCTCTCTCTCTCTCTCTCTCTCTCTCTCTCTCTCTCTCCAGTGTCTTGCTCCGTAGCCCAGGCTGGTCCTGAACTCACTGTGGAGCCCAGGCTGGCCTTGCAGTCCTGGCCATCCTCCTCCTATTAGGGCTCTTCCTTACCCATTTCCTCTTTACATGACCTTTAGTACCAAATTATCAAATTTCATGGACTATATAGTCATTTTGAGGAGTTGAGTTGATTTTTGCACTTACTTGGGGGGTAAATGCCAGTTTTACAATCTCAATCCATGAACGTGGCAGGTTTCTTCATTTGCCTGCCTTGTTCTTTGCAGGTAGATGTGTGGGGCTGAAGATCAAGCCCAGGGGACAGCAAAGCAGTGTACACGCTCCTTAGCGTAGAGTTTCAGAAAGTCTCACACAGTCCATTCGTAGGCAGCCAGCAATGGTGGAAGCACCTGGCAGAGGCTGGAGAGATGCTCACTTCATTGCAGACAGAAGCCAAGGGAAGCAGATGCCAAGTAAGTTTGGAAATTCAGGCAAGGTCAGAGCTTTCCCTGGAAGAAGCTGTAGCAATGTTTCTTCTTCTTTCCTTTACTTAGTTCAGGATGACAGTTTCTCCCCACCCCACACCCAGGGTGAATGCCCTTCCTCCCTTCCTGGCCCGGAAATCAATAGCAAACACTTAAAATCTCTTCCCTGGGCACTCCCCAGTCTCAACAAGTTGACACAACCTTTCCAAGTCAAATCCCAAGCATGTGCCCTTCCCGCTAGGCTGTACCTCCCAATAGCAAACAGCTCCACAGTTACCTTGCTGCGTCTAAACACACGAAGCCTTGGGGGCACATTCCAGGTCATAGTGCTGTGTAATTGAGACACTTAACGAAAAAACAATTAGCTTGAGAAATTGGTATTTTTTTACATATCACATCTTGATAATTTTTATTTCCTTTACTCCTTTCCATCCCCCCTCAATCCCCTTTCCCTTTCTGTCTTAGTGTTCATTATTATATGAGTGATATGATTGATGATATAATGTTAAGCCATCCTTGCATTCTGAGATAAACTAATGGATCATGATTTATCTTAATGTTTCATATATTTTCTGTATAGCTTGCAAATTTTATGTGCCCCTGAAAAAATGGGATTCTAATTTTCCTTTCTCCCCTTCTTATAGTGCATGCAAATGTAAGTACAAAATTTTATAAGAATGAGTGTCGTTAGAATTAAATTTAAAGGCATCCAGTCTGATCTTACCATCTTTTATTAGAAGAAACTACAACCTAGAGAAAGAAACTCACTTTTCTATGATCATACCAGGTTAGACACAGTTGGAACTAAAGGGCTTTATAAAGCATTTTTAGGAAAATGCATTATCCACTGAGCTACCCTCATAGCCCAGGCTGTTTTCCTATTATGATCTAGTTGTATCTCCACAAAAAATGGAGATACTTTATCGAGAGTAGTGCTTATTCCCTCTGGTATATGTACAGGTTAACTGAAGTGTGGAGAGATTATATAATAATACGACCCCACAGAACCAGTACTAGAAGCTAGCCTTCTGTCTCCTAGACCAGCTCCCTTTCAAAATTTCTTTTGTTCTATGTCCAACCCCACTCACCCATTCAGTTATTAGTCTGAAACTGAAGGATCTCCTGGGTCATGGATTCAAAATTATTATAAGTCCCTAGCATCATTTTCACAGGTGTATGTAACAGACTTCTCATTTACAGATAATTCCCAAAGGGTAGGCATGAAGACTGCATAGTCCTAATGGTTCTTGGTATCTGGGACACCCTTAAGACGAGAATAAGTCCTTGGTCCAAGAATGTTCCCTGACACAAAAATGGGGCTAGGGTCCCTTACTGGAATCCTTGTTAAGACAGTCAGAATGCGAAGTCCCTAAGAGCTTATCCTCAACATCCCCACAGAGAGGGGCTACAGTTTCCCTCTACCCAGTCCCCTAACCATTAGCCCTAACCCCTCCTCTCCCCCATATCTCTCAGCAAGCTGCTTCCTGCCCCAGCGCCCTTGTCTTGCTTGTGCTATTTGTGTCTGCGTCTAGCAGCTGGCCCCAGCCTGGCAGCCCCTAGCTCTGAGAATTATCCAATTATCCCATTAGCCCAGCGTGTCCTTCCTTCCTCAAAAGCTATTAGCTCCCCCATCTCGCTCTCCCTCTCTCTCTTCTAGAGCTTGTCCATAGCCTCCCTTGCTCCTTCCCTAGCCAGGAATAGAGCCAGGTCAGTCCCCAGTCACAGGGGCTCAGGATACCAGAGCTGGAAGGGATGTATGTGTCCATCCTAACACAGAGAAGGAAATTGATTGCGATGTGCCCAAATCACATGACCAGTTAACGACACAGAGACCTAAAACCCACATCGCAGGACTTCGTGGTCATGCTATCTCTCAGCACATCTGGTCATCATGCCTTATCAAGTGCTTACCAGGTTCCACGCTGTTTAGAGGCAGGAGATGCTCTCTTCAGCCTGCTCTCTGGGACTCCGGAGTTGGAATTCCAATTCAGTGTCTAGGTAGAAAAACACAACACAGAATGATAAAATCAGCACACTATTTAGGAGCTATGTTGTAAGTATCTTGGCAGCAGGAGGGATGTTCCTGGAAGCCGTTAACTTTGATTTGATGGGCCAGTCACAGCGATAACAGGGCTCAGAGGAGGCAAAGAGGTCTTCCTGAAAGGCAGAGGGTGGGCCAGGAGGCTGATGGACAGCCAGGCAGGGTAAGGGAAAAGTGGCTGGCCAGAGTGAAGGCTGAATGAAAAGCTGTACTCCTTTGAGTGCCCATCCCGAAGAATGTCGCCTTGATCTGAAACATGTTCAGGTCCATATTCTAGAGCAAGAGACACAATGGAGGCAGCGCTTTGGGAACATTTATCTCACTGCTTGGGTTGAAGGGATGGTGGTGACAGAGGGGTCAGTTTGGAGTTCATCCGTGTGGGTACAGGTGAGGCCTTTGCTAATATGTCCAAGGGGCAGGCATTACTTAGGGATGGAGTGGACTGGAAACTTTCAAAGATACTTGGAAGGAGTTAGCAGGATGTAGTAGATTGGATTTAGGACAAGGAAAGGAGGAGGCTGGAGGGATTAAAGCGCTGGCCTAACAAGCACTAACAATTTCCCAGCGCCACATAAACTGGGTGTGGTGCTGCATGCTTGTAATTCTAGCACTCAGGAAGCTGAGGCAGGATTGCAGTGAGTTCAAGGCCAGTTTGCACTCCATAGTGAGCTGAGGCCCAGCCTGAACTGCTAAGTGAAGCCCTGTCTCCAAACAAAAACAAAAAAATAAGGAGAGGAGAATGGGACTAGGGAAGCGTACGGTGATAGCAGGAAGTATGAGGTAGGACAGAGGAGGCACGGAGGACCCGCCACTCCCTGGGGAGCACGTTTCATGAAGTTGGCAAAGCCTGTGTAAGCCCGTGCTGCGTGGGACTTTTGCCACCCGTATCTCAGCACCTTGGGCCTTTCTGCGCATATCCACATGCTGGCCTACCATGTGACTGCTTCCCCAGCAGGCAGCAAATGTGCTTCGCTGAGCATGGCAGAACCGCCACCGCAGGCTGAGTTTTGTGTTGGTGGAGGCCTCAGGGCCTTTTGACTCCTTCCTATCTACACCAAGTGGTCACTTCCCGTCTATACCTATAACCTTGATTCAGGTGGTGACTTTTTTTTTTAATACTTTGTCATCGCATACTCTCAGTTCCATGTCTCCCGTGATAGCTCTGAACTTCCAAGAACTAAAAATTCATGATTCTGGTCCCCAGAGATGAGCCATTTTTACTGTTCTTGTGCCTTCAAGATGCAAGGGGACACTCCTCAAGGGCCTGAGAGGGGGCTGAGCCACGTGACGGTCAGTCAGCACCTACACATCCTCGGAATACGCTTAAGACCCAGCCGTGAGTCTACATTGTTGCATCCCAGAGGTCTCCGATGGGAGCTATTTTTACCAGAGATTTTGTGATCTCTGGAATGTCTACTGTCCCTGCTAAACCTTCCTTTGCCTTTTGTGACAGCCCATGGCAAGCTAGGTCTAGTGCACTCACCTGCTGCCATAGCTCTTCCCAAATCTCTTCAATCTAGCTTTCTCTGACCATTTTCAGTTTACAAACCCTCCCAGTGTTGACGACCTTCCTTTGGAAACTCAGATTATTATTAATCATTATTATTGTTATTCTCAGATTATCACATGGCCGGTGTGTCCACAGTATTTGTTCATTTTGTGTTACTCTAACAAAATGCTTGAGGCTGGGTCCTTTTTGTTTTTGTTTTTGTCTTGTATTTTTTTTTTTTTTTTACAATACTGGGGATTGAACCCAGGACCTTCCCTCTGAGCTCTACCCCAGCCCCTTTTTTATTATTTATTGAAGACAGAGTCTGACTAAATTGCTAAGTTGCCCAGGCTGGATTTGAACTTAAAATTCTTCTGCCCTAGTCCCCCAAAGTGCCGAGATTACAGGTCTGTACTGGATACTAGATACTGTATAAGTAAAGAGGTTTATTTTAATTTGGCTCACGATGATGCGGAAGTGGAGAGAACGGCTGTACCGCAGGAGGGCCACGCGTGGGGGCGGCTTTGCTTTATAACGCTCCATCCTCTCAAGGACTAATCCAGCCACACAAGATGGCGCTCTGTGCTTTCCAAGATTCGCGTCCCAGTCCCCTGATTATCTCTCCGTATGCCTCTGCCGCACTGGGGACCACACTCTGAGCACAGAAGCCATTGGGTGGCACACTCAAACTGTATCCAGTACCGTGCCATTCATACGTGGGATTTTAGTTTGTCTGTAATCAGGTAAGGTACTGAGAACCGTGCATGGGTCCCCTCCCTTTGGGAGCTCCTTCTGCCTGTGGGAATCCTATTCACTTGAGGCCACATAGGCTTCTTTCCCAGGTATGCGTCCTGGAATTAGCCAATGAGGAACTCGGCCACTGACGTGTGTGTGCGCCACGTTCTTTTGATGTGAATCGGCGCCGGGCAGGACGCCCACTTCTCACAGCACACTTGCCTGTGCAACCTGTGCGGCCCTTCAACCCGGCTCCTTGCGGTTTCATCCGTGCAGCCCGTAGAGGTTATTCTGAGTCCTCTTTGTCAGTCGGAACATTAGTCTCGTCCCATCCCTGTTCACCTTCCCCACAGCCCTCGCTCCCCTAGTTTCTAGACTTGCACTAATAGACAAGAAGTTACGGGTTCAAAGACAGAAAGAATCGATAACCAGTATCCCTAAATCATGTGCCAGGTCTTTTTTTTTCTTTTCTTTTCTTACTGCATAGGGGTATGTTGATCGCTTAGGGAGTATCTGTATAGGATGTGATCAGATAGGGTAGGGTGACCCTGAAATGACATGATCTCATCCCTCTTTGAGACTAAGGACGCCAAGATATATTGTCAGTGGTGTTCAGCTCTGCCCAGACGTATTCAGCCATCTCCCTAAGCCTGTAACCCCTGGATTCTGTAAATGGGGAGCCCGGTGCGATTGAAGAACGGAGCCCCTCCCCAGCCATCGCCTGCCAGTTCTGCAACCATCTCTCAGCCCTCAGAGACGAGGCCTCTGGGTGTTGACTTCAGCTCACACCTGCTTGGTGTTTTTCACTGGCCAGTGGCTGGGCAAGGCCAGCGAATGGAATATAGAAGCTTCTTTTGGGGCTGGAGGAATGGCTCAGCGGTTCAAGTGCTTGCCTAGCAAGCGCAAAGTCAAGGGCTAAGTACCCAAGGTCGACTCTCCGGCTCCACATAAGCCGGGTGTGGTGGTGCACGCCTGTAATCTGAGCAAGACCCTGTTTCGAAGCAGCAGCAGCAGCTTCCTCTTTCTTCTCTTCCAGCCTCCTTTCCACTCTTAAATCAGGATCACTAACGCCCTTGGTTAGTTGACCTCTTGTGTTTTCTGAGCCAAGAATAGTTACTACAATAATAATTATAATAATACCGGGCATTTACATCACACACGCCTTCTGAAGCACTTCCACATGTATTACCTTGCTTCGCCAATCAGGAAGCAGGATTTGAATGCGGTGGTGCTTTGCCTCACCGTTCAGACTTTCACACACACATAGGATAGTAGTTGGAAGGAGCGACCCAAAGCATTTGGCTCTCTGAACTAGGCGGAAGAAAGAAGCAAGCTGACACCTCAGGAGAGGACCAGAGGGTAACTGCAGAACACCCGGCTTGGTCTTTCTCGTCTCCAGAAAAGTTCTGAAAGCGACAGAACATTTCTGGCATTGGGCTCTGGTTCTGAAGTTTTCTAAGAGAAAATCCAGTAATTTCTGAAAGCCTCATCTACTCTTAGCAACTCCAGAAATCTCTGAATCTAAACCTGGATCTCTCCCCCTCACTCCCCCTCTCCAAACCAACTAGAAAATGTGGGTGGGTTGAAAAAGAACAGAAAAGAAAGATCAAAACTGTGACAACCCTCTGACAACATTTTAACTTGAAAATTGCCTCCAAATGGATGGCATAATTCTGTGTAGGAAGATGTAAGTCAGGCACGGCTCTACTGCGATCCTCTTCCTCCTTGTTTCCACGCCAATCCCTGAAGAGCTGAGCCCCAGAGTTGACCATCACGGCCCTTGGAAAGGCCAACTTGATCCTACACACCTGTGAATCTCATCCAGACTGCCCAGCGGGTGGGACCTTTGCTTTCTCTGAACTCCCTAAGCTTGTGTCCCACTCCACCCTGGGCCCTCACAAAACCACCTCTGGCTTGTTCTCAACCTTTTGTTGGCCTTCTTTTTCAATCACTTCCTTCCTCCCATGCTCAGTATGCACCAGTAGGCACTCACTACATGCTTGAGAGGGTGACAGAATCAGGGTAGGGGTCACGTCCCAGCCAGCCCTCTCTAGGGTTTCTCCAGCCATGGAGGGTCAGCCCAGATGGCTGATTCTGCAACCCTCTCATCTCTTCCCTTCCGAAACGGTCAATTCTTTGGACAAGGCAAAGAAGGGTGGATGGTTCCATGCAAAACCTTGCTCATTGGTAGAAAAATCCACCCCGCAGAGGACCGTAGGTCTGTTGCCCCTGTCACCTGCCCAGCCTCAGACTCTCATTCCAGGCCTCTCACCTTGCCCACTCTGTCCAAGCCTGACAGAGGGCAAAGCAGGTAGGACTGTTGTTCGTTGTCCTGCACAAAGCGCAGAGGCAGAGGGTCCCGAGGTGCCCCCCATTCCTCTGCTCTGTGTTCCGGTGTCTGGCGTCCTCCTTTGGGACTCTGTGAGCCACCCGATATCTTCCTACCACTCTCCTCTGGTTCTGCAGCCTAATAGAGGCTACCCTTACGGTGACAGCTGCGGCCAATGTTGAATGACAGCCACAGGGAAAATGCTTGGGGACATAGGAAGGGCTGGTGTAGGGACGAGGAGGAAGTGGTGACCTTGTGCCCTTACTGAGCAGTTCAGGGTGAAGCAGGTGCCACACCCTCAGAGCACTCCTGGGTCTCCTTGCGTTGGGCTCCCACTAAGGTAACCTCCCATCAGCAGAGGGTGGTGGCATGGTCCAGCCAGGAGCTGGAGGGCGTCTCAGCAGTGGCTGGGTCAGGGGCCTGCCCCCTGTGATAAAGCAGCAGCCTCCCCTGCAGAGTTCCTTCCAACCTGACTCACCTGTCCCATGGTCGCAGGAACCGGAAAGCCTGCACGCCACATCCCACTCCCTGAGCAACTGCTCCCAAGAGCCCCTTGATTCCCGTGCTCCCCACTGCACTTGAGAAGGCCAGCTTCCTATTTCTGGGCTACCCATGCAGGGGGCATCAACAGCCCATTCCTTGTTATTCTCCCAGTGTCCCTTCATCCTTGTCCTGCTGTGGTTTGCCATCTCATGCCCAGTACACAGAGTAGTGGCTTGCCCTGGCACCCAAGATTCACCCCCCTAGAGGAAAGAAAGGGCCTAATACAACTGGGGGAAACTTCAGGAGGGTGGTTAATGGAGGAGAGGCCTGTCTCCCAGAGGCCATGGGATGAGCCAACATCCAGCCTGAGCCTCTACTCTCAGGCCTTCCTGTGGCCTTTCCACACCAAGGGGCTGGTGATAAGACCCACATGCCCAGGAAAGACTTGAATAAAGCATGTTGCCTACCCAAGCCCTCTGGGAAGTGCAGGGAGGAGGTAGAGGGGCCCCTTGGACAGGGATGTGGGGCTCCAGCAGCCTGGCCCAAGGTGAATGGGAGTAGACCCTCACCTGCACCCCACAGGGCTGGGCCGCTGCTCATGCCTCTCTGGTCTACACGCCTCCTCCGTGGGCACTTACTCCTGCTGATATGTCTGTGTGTGCACACCTGTGTTCTTGGGACCAGAGAGGAATGACATGTTCGTGTTGGTGTCTGCTTGTGTGCTTACGCTCAGTGTCAGCTCGCAGCAGGAGCCCACACGGGGTGAGTATGGAGATGAGACGTTGGCCCCTGGGGATTTGAGAGGGCCTGGACTCCAGAGCCGGGCTGGGATGGCCTGTGAGAGGCTTGGGGTGCACTTGTACCTGGAAGCCTAACACCCTGACCTTGCCCTCCCCCGTCCCAAAACCCACACCTGTGTAGCCCAGCATCCAAAAGTCACTTCCCAAGTGGTCTGGGCAAAAGCTGAAACAGGGAAGCTTCTTTCTTCCCGGACTTTCTGGTTCTTTTCTGGCCCTTCCCCACCAATTGGTGATGAAGGACAGGAGCACTTCAGCTGATGGCCTCCGCAGGTACAACCCAGGCCACGTCCCGCTTCCGGCCAGGAGCCAGCAGAGACCCCCAGTGAGTCGGAGAAAGAACCAGGTGGGTGGGGGAGGCTCTGCTTCTGCATCGGTGCTCTGTGACTTGAGCCGTGTCCCTCAGCACTCCCTGGAACGACAGGCCAGGCAGCGTGAGCAAGGGGCCCCGGCTTTGGCACGATTCTGTGTGGTATGTGTGGTAGGTCGACAGGACTTCTGACTGACCACAGTGAACGATAACTAGGTCACTTATCCAGACAACCATACAGTGAAAGCGTAAAGTTGCACAGAAAACAGAAGGTCGTGCAGGAAGGTGGCTGTCTCCAGGCATAGACAGCAGGGTAATATCAGGAGGGTCAGATGTAGCAAATGTTAACTTTTTTTTTTTTTTTTTTTTTGAGACGGGGTGTGGCTCAGTAACCCAGGCTGGTCCTGAACTCATGGTGTAGCCCAGGCTGGCCGTGGACTCACTCTGATCCGCCTACCTCAGCCTCGCAAGTGCTAGGATTACAGGCGTGGGTCACCACACGTGGCTTTATGTGGTGTGTGGGATCGAACTCAGGGCCTTCAAATGCTGTAGCCACTGTGCCATCCCTCCAGCCCCACTATTTCATTTCTGAAGTGGTGGGGGACAAGGTATGATTTCCTGTGTTTTGGTTTGTTTAAAGGAATTCATTAGAAAAGGGGGGAAAGCTTGAATTTTGCAGTCAGAGCTGGATTTTGTTTCTGTCACTTACTAGCTGTGCGACCAGAGGCAAGGACTTACCCTCTCTGTGCTTGTTAATGATCTGTCCAATGGTTAACAAGTACCAGGCTACTGCCCGTGAAGCTCTAACGCTCTTCTTAAGTCCCAGCCTGAGTGAAGTCTAATGCCCTCCCAGCCCTACTGGAAAGCATCAGAGCCGCCTGTCCGCCATCACTGGTGAGGCACCACTTCCTTAGGCCGGGCCCTGGAAGCCTGTGCCTGCGCAAGCAAGCCAACGCGTTCCTCTCGGGTTAATTGGGAGGAAGGGGAGGCGTGACTTAGGAGAAGGAAGTTTACCCCCAGTCCCGATCTCATTCCAGATACCTCTGCAGCCTCTGCTGTGTATGGAGCAAGACCACAGGGAGCCTCAGGAGGCCGGGAAGGGAGGCGCGGGGTGGGGCCTCTCCGTCCACAGTGCCTGCTGGGTCTGAGGGCAGCTGCGTGGGCGTTTGGACTGTGGTGCAGCCATTCATATTCTGGAGGACAGGAGGCTCCGAGGGCGTCACGTGCACACATAACAGATTTATTCACGTCCTGTGTCTCTGTCTCTCCATTCTGAGGCCAAGTGAGGGAATAGCTGTACAGTAGGGAAAAGAACTCAGAAGACACCATTCTCATCTGACAAACTTCAAACACAATGCGGCTCATTTTTATTGTATCTCAGGGAAAAAACAAAGACCATTCCCTTTGAAAGGACAAGCAGTGGGACAGGGCCTCCCAGTGGGCAGCGCTGAGCTGCCTAGGCACGGGCCCATGCCTTGCCAGTTTCTACTTCCCCGGGGGCCACACCCTGGTGCGGCTCTTTCCAGCTCTGTCACCCAGCCCAGCTGTGCTGCCCTGAGAGATGGCTCTGGGACCAGGTGCACGGCAGCTCCTGGCAGCGGGAGCGGCCTGCCTGCCTGAGACTCCCCGGTGGCCTCCTGGTGCCAGGCTTGCAGCAGGACTGACAACAGATCCAGCAGACTGGGAGGGGAAGGTAGTAAGATAGGATTTCCTCACACTCTCACGCTTGTATCTTCTGGGAAAAAAAAAAAGTCAAATGCCACCTCTGGCCAGCAGCTTCCTGAGCCCTGGAGGGCCTGGTGAGAGCGACGTGTGGCCGGCGTGCTGCAGCCATTCTCCAGACTCGGGCCAGGCCCGTCTGCTGAGCCACAGCTGCTCGGCAGACAAGGTGGAGCTTGTAGATGCTTCTGGAGTGGGGGCCTGGGCCCTGCCCAGCCCAGACGCCACCAGTGCGCCCCCGGCCCAGGGCCAGGCCTGGCAGCGGGTGGCGTCTGCTTCCTGGGGCCCTGCTCAGCTTGCCGGGACTCATGCTGCTCCGGGCTCCCTCCTCTCCGTCCACAGTGGGAGCCAGAGGCCTGACGGGTCTCCCAGCACTCGCCTTCTTCTCTTCCCACACAAGACTGGTCCAGCCAACCAGAAAGATAAAAATCTCCTTCCTTCAGGAAGCAGCAAGCTCCACAGACAGTCAGGACACTCCTGCTCTGCCCTGGGCCTGGGGGGCCTCTAGGCCGGGGGACTCATGGCTGAGGAGCTCCACGTGTGGGACGCTGGCGTCTCCTCCACTCACCAGCCCCAGGGTGTAGCCATTGGGTCTCCGCTCAGGGTGGGGGCCGCTGCCATTGGCCCACACCCCAGGAGGGTGGCCGTTAAGGCGGAGGCTGACCTGTTCTCCTTCGGGGCTTTGAGCCGCCAAGGCCCGGGCACTGCTGCCTCCTGCCTTGAAGAGTTCCCTTCGCCTCAGGACATGGCTGCGAATGATCTTGCGGAAGGTCTGGCGGAACTCTCTGATGCGGTAGGCGTAGATGAAGGGGTTGACGACGGAATTGCTGTGGGAGAGGATGATGGCCAGGTACATGAGCCAGGGCGGGGCGTGGCTGCACTGCGGACAGAAGAAGGTGAAGCAGTTGATGATATGCAGGGGCAGCCAGCAGAGGGCAAAGAGCCCCACGATGATGGCCAGCGACTTGGCAGCGTGCACCTCCTTCTGCAGCGTGGACCGAGTCCGCTCTCCCGGCAGCGGCTGGCTCTCCATCTGCTTCAGTTGTCGCCGAGCTGCCAGGAAGATTCGCAAGTAGATGCCCAGCATGAGAAGGAGGGGCACCAGCACGAAAGCAAAGAAGTTATAGTATACCATGTAGTTCATAGGGACCACGTCCTCAAAGAGACAGGCCACCTGGCCCTCGCCACAGCTCCGCGAGTTGTTACTGCCCTCCTTAGGCTGAGTGCAGTTGTTCCAGCCCAGCATGGGCGTCAGGCCGATGGCAAACGACAGCACCCAGCAGATCGCAATGATGCCCTTGGCTCTCGTGCAGGTCACCAAGCCATTATACCTGGGGAGGAAAGATAGTGTGAGAGCCTTAGAAAACAGGGACGGGCAGGGCCACGAGGAGTAAGAAACCCAGAGCTGCCAGATACCGTGGTGTGTGCCTGTAATTCCAGCACTCAGGAGGGTTGTGGCAGAAGGATTTGAAGTTTGAGCCCAGTCTGGGCAACTTAGCAAGGCTCCTTCTCAGAACCTTAAAAACTAATCTTGAAAAGGGCTGGGAGATCATTCACTGTGAAGGCCCTAGGTTCACTCCCTAGTATCAGGGTGGGTGGGTGGGGGGGAGAGAGAGAGAAAATAGAAGAAACCCAGAGTTGCACCCCTCATTTCACTGGTTGTAACGTCCTGGACCTTCCGTGTCCCAGCTAGTGACACTGGCCACTCCCTGCCTCCTAGCCCCGCTGTCTTCTGCCAAGTGAGGTAGTGGGCACTGCCTGTCTCACAGGCTGCAGGAGGTAAGAGGAGAACAGGGACTCTGGAAATGGAAACCACTGCCTAAATGTTGAAATGATTATTAATCTTAGGCATAATCCTGAGACTTCATTTGCGTTTGGCTTGAGGGAATTAATAAGCGAGCTGGGGGAGGGAGGAGGAGAAGTACCACTTCCATGTTGGGTGATCTTGGCTGATGTGGCGACTCGCTTCCCTCTACAGAGTGGAAACGGGTCTGGAGCATTGGTGGGGGCAGAAGCAGCCAGAACGGGCCGAGCCCCTTGTACTCCATGCTCTGTCCTCCCTATGTGACTTGAGTCCTCAGAGGACCCTGAGCTGCCCCGGGCAGGTAAAGGAGGAGTTGGAGGTCCCAAGTCAAGCGAGATTCCATCTCCCCTCCAGATCCACTTCCAGCTTTCTGGAATGAAATGGTATAATTAAGTCTTGATATTTATATGCCAACCTTAATGTTCAAGAAAAAATACTTGGATGAGGTTCTGGCATCCACAGAAGGATGGTATTTTTCCTGAGGTCAGTCAAGATTCCCAACAGCCAGGTGAGAATCTGAGCATGTATATGCACAGTCCCCAACTTGGGGGAGTGGCATTATCTACCAGCCAGGAAGCAGACCTCAGTCCATAGGGAAGCCGGCATCAATGCTGGGAAAGAATAACACTCAAAAGAAAGCGGGGAGCTGGAGGTACGGCACAGGGGTTAAAGCACTTGTCTTGGAAGCATAAGGCCCTGAGTTTGATTCCCCAGCACCACATAAAGGTGTGGTGATGTACGCCTGTAATCCCAGCACTTGGGAGGCTGAGGCAGGTGGATTGTCCTGAGTCCAAGGCCAGCTTGGGCTACAGAGTAAGACCCTGTCTCCAAAAAGAAAGTTTCCCTGCTTGCGTAAGGAGGCTTCAGTGACTGCTGAGGAATAACTTTCTATGTGACAGCTTTGATTCTCGCAAAATCAGACTCTCCTTCACCTCTGTCTGGCCAGACCCCTACTCATCCTTCAAGTTCAGACTAGATTTCTTCTCAGAGACGTTTCCTGCCTCCTGCTGTGAGCCCTCGGAGCATGGCTGTCCTGAACTAATCTCTGTGTTGCCAGCTCTGGGACAGGGACACAAGGCAGCTGCTAAGGAGTAGCACATGCTACTTCATTTCAGAGTTGGAAACATCCACAGAAGGGCAAATGACAATCACCAGTGCTAACAGGTGCAAACGCACAAGGCAAGAACTGCCTCCTTTATTTTACAGGTGGGTAGCCTGACACCAAGGGGAGGAACAAGCTTGTGCACATTTAGAAGCCCAGACAACAATTCCAGCCAAGGTAAGTCAGTTCTGATTCTCTCATCAATTTTTGTTCCCATTTGTTTTCAGTGCCAAGGATCCAACCTGGGGTCTTGAGTATGCTAAGCAAATGGCCTACTTCTGGGCTACCTTCCCAGCCCTGCTTATTTGGAGCCTGCCTGGTAGCCGGGTGGGCCCAGTCTCAGGGACTCCACAAGCCCACTCAGCAGGAGCTGGGTCACCTCTCCAGAGCCCCCATGGGAAGAGGCTCACGAACTCACCCAATGGAGAGCTGGGACTGCCCTGCTTCCCGTTTTAAAGACTCAAGTATGGAGTCAGAGGCTTCGCCGCCCCTGTGCTAGTCCGTACAGCACGCAGTCTGTACGAGGTACTGCTCTCAGTACTTCACAGTGAGCTCTACATTATCCTCATGCAACAGGAAACTACACTGGTGCTGGTATTTTTTTTTCCCCCTGAGAAACGCATATCCCCCCCTGGATTCTAACTTGGGCGTGTCACTTCGCCTCTCTAAGCCTCAGTTTCCTCATTTGTAAAATGAAACTAAGAATCCTGGGCCTGTCAGCACTGCTCCATCAAGGAGGGATGCAGAATCTGTGGGTGGGAATTTCAGGGATGCAGACTCTGGCTTGAGGGAGGAGAATGCTTTCAGCTGAGCTGTTCACAGAAACAGGCTGCCTTCGGCAGTAGTGAGCTTGTTTGAAGTGACCAAGCAGAAGGAGGGGTTATGTCACGGGGATGGTCGCAAGGCTACCTGGGGCAACCTGCTTTGGTAGTTTTGGTAGTTTAAAAGCAGCAGACCTTGTTGCCTATATTTCTGGGCCATTTTTATTTTGTTTTACTTCTCAGTTATTAGTGTGTTTGTGTGTGTGTTTGTACTAGCACTCGAGCCCAAGCTCTTCACACTGGGCTACATCCCCAGCCCCACCCCCCTTTTTTTGAGACAGGGTCTTACTAAGTAACTGGTTTGCTTGGGCTGGGTTTGAACTTGTGATCCTCCTGTCTCAGCCTCACAGAATGCTGAGATTGCAGACCTGCACCATTGGGCCCTATTCCAGGCAGTTAGGAAGGTAGAGTTGCTGAAAAGAGGAGTTACGTAGTAAAGACTTAAACTAAAGGGTTAACGGGTTCACCACATCTGGGCCTGAAGTTTTTTGAGAACACTGCATGGAAATCCCTCATATATCCAGACAATCTTCTACTGTACTCTAAAAGGCCCCTTTTGGAGCAAGAAACAAAACATATGTGCACGGGTCTTGGGCATAAGCAAAGAATCTCTCTGGGAGGATTTCTACCACTGCTTTCTGGGAAGGGTACAATGGTGGAGGAGGTGTTGCACTATATACTTCTTGTTCTTTTTCCCCCTTTTTTAATGTTTGAGCACATGGAATATTATTTTTAAAAAAACACCAAATAGGGCGAGATGTAGCCAAGTGTTAGACCACTTGTCCAGCATGTTTAAGAAGCTTGTTTAACCCCCATCACAGTAAGCAAACCCCACAACACCAAACAGATTTTCTTATTCAAAAGTATGTCCCCTTAGGCTGAGGGCCCTGGATCCAGGTGTGCAGGGGCCTGAGACAGCATCAAGACACAAATGAACCCTGGCTGAACCCTGGCCTGCTGCAATGTCATCCCCTGGAACTGGGACTAGGTTGCATCCTGGCCTCCTGACCCCAGGTGTAGTTTGTTCAGCTAGAGGAGCACCAAGGCTAGCCAGCAAGCACAACATTCAGCCATTGGAGGGAGCCCAGAAGTGTCACAAGATGCAGGTGTCAAAGTAGCTGCCACTCCCATCTTAAAGTGCCCTCTGCACGGCCGTGTCCTCCGGCCTGCAGGCCAGCTCTTCCTGAGGATCCCAATTACCCACCCTGGGCACCCACCCTACAATCTAAAAATGTACTACACGATTCCAGGTGGGATTTTACATGCATTTGTATGTCTGGCGAGAAAGATGGAGCTTTCCTGAGTCATCCAAAGGGCCTGTGATCTGAACACTGAAGATCCTCTGATTTACAGGGAAAACCCAACCTGCTCCAGACAGGGTCAGGCCTGCATCTTGATGTTTATATGCCAACATATAAACAGCCTCGCCCTCCCTGCCCACTCAGTTCTTGGCTTTCTGTCACTCAGCAGCCAGGCTGCTTGACCCTGGCCCAGTGCCCAGGCTTTGCCCTCCTCTGACACACGTGCACCTAAATACCTAAACGTGTGCCTGCAAGACCCATCGGGTAACACTTCCTGCAGAGGGCGCTCTTTCCCTCCCAGTCCTTCCTGTTTATTACTTGTGTGTGTGTGTGTGTGTGTGTTGCGTGGGATAGAACCCGGGCCTTGCATTCTAAGCAAATGCTCTATCACTGACCTACACCCCAAGTCTGACTAGGAAGTCTGGTCAAAGAGGAAAGCTACGAGCTAATAAAGGAAATCTTTACTTTTGTGGTACTGAGGATCAAAACCCAGGCCTTGCTCATGCTAAGCACATGCTTTACAGCTGAGCTGCATCTCCAGCCCTTCTAAACTTTAGAAGTCAGGGTGAGTCACTACACCAGAACTTAAGGCCTCGACACCAACTGCCACCCTGTACTTTGGCCTCTTCCTAAGAGTGACAGCATCCACAGGAGACAACGGTGCGAAGTCCCTGGGAAAGCAAGGCTGCCTCGCAGCCCGGTTTCCATCCTCGGGGACACAGAGCTGCGCCCCTGTCTCTGGCTGGGCTTCTTCCTCACCAGCTAGGCCCTGCCCGCACCCATCAGGGTCTGCGTACTCGGGAAGAGAAGAAACAACTTGTTCTGAAATGCAATTCTTTAGGGAAAAAAAAAAAAGAAGTTACCGGTACGTGATGTAGCCTGGGGCTAGCATCCTTCAGAGACTAGACCTCAGAAGAGCCTTGTGGATCTTGCCGAGAGGAGCAGGAGTTAGCAGAGCAGAGGCTGGGGTCCCAGAGGTGGCAGGGACAGCCCAAGCCTGGCGGCATCGCCAGGCGCAGCCGAGCATGCCTGACCGGCATTGGCCATCCAGTTGCCGAGGCCCAGCTTGCTCTCAGAAGCCTCCACAAAGATGCTTCTGTGTGCCCAGTCGCCAGGGGCCTTTAGGAATAGAAGCTGAAGGGACCCAGGAGGCAGGAACGGTGCAAAGGGCTCTAGAGCTGACCCGTACCAGGACACTCGTGGAGCCGACCCGTACCAGGACACTCGTGGAGTTCTTTCCCTGGCTCTCGTCATCCCATGAGTAATGTAAGGGTCATAACGTCCACCCCAGCCTCAATGCTCGGGGGAAAGGATCAAAGACGTGGTGCTAACATCCTCTGGCGGCTGGGAAGCCTCTGCCTTCGGGGTAGGGTGAGCACCCTTAGCATCCCTGGAGAGGAGGTGAGCCCGAGGCTTCCCAAGCCTCCCCAGCAGAGCTCAGGTGGCCCGCTCTCCAGGCACACGAAGGTCCAGCTCCATGAGCTCTTAGGAGCTGGGAATGCAGAGCGGAGCGGGAGCAGCGCTACAGCCCCCTGGCTTCAACAGCTACCGAACTGAATGCTGGGCGCACACCCCTAATCCCGACACTCCGGGAGGCTGAGGCAGGAGTATCCCAGGCGTGAGCCCAGCCTGGGTAACTTAGCAAATGAGTAAGACCTTGTTTTTGGAAGTTGGGGATTGGGGAGGGCTGAGGATGTAACTCAGTGTTGAGGCCCTTGACTCAATCCTTAGTACTACAGAAAGAAGAAAAAAGGGAAAGTAAAGGGAAAAAAGTTGAAGCTGAGTCCCCAACCCGCCCATCCTCATCGCTCTCATACACTTACTGGACCCGCAACACCTTTGTGAGCTCAGAGACGACTTTCCTGGTGCAGACAGACCTCACTCTCCACAGCCTCCTCCTTCAGGGATTTATCATCTCACCTCTCAGCAGAGAGAGGGGAAGGACAGAGCCAGGGGAAACCAAGCTGCGGTCTAAGGACAGAACAGCTGCTCTCCTTACTCCCTAGAGCGCTGCTGCCCTCTGAACCCAAGAAGAAAGGGAATGCTGGACCACCAGGTCCTCCCAGTGCTCTGCCCCTACGTGGGCTCAGGCCCACCTGGTACAGACAGGATTCCCATGTCCTGAGCTACGACTGGATGAGGCTGGACTCACCTCCACACCCCAGAACCAGGGATGAAAGAGGTGGGGCTGAGGCTGCCCACACTCAGGCCAGCTCCAACTCAGCCTCTTTTAGGGCCAGCCACCACGGTCCCTTTCTATTTTGACAAAGACTCTAGGGCAACACAAGGCTCCACCTCTTCCTTTGGTGACGGCCCTGGCTACCACCAGCAGCTTCAGGGAGACTGGGCTGCCTGTGACCACTCCCTAAGGCCTGATGTCACAGCAGTGGCTGGCTAGGTTTCTTCCCAGGCCTAGACCCAGCTCTGCTACCGACTCCTTGTGTGGCCCTGAGACAGCCTCTCAGAGCCTCATTTTCCATCCAAAAGATGACAGGAAGGAAATGACCTTTAGGGCCCCCTTAGGTTTGAGACTCTGAATTTCCATTTGCTCATTGAGCCTGGTCTTCCCCCACACTGGGGCACCCTCAGCCCAGAGTGGGGCTGCTGGGGCTTACTCTAAAGGTGGCATTCCATCTGCTCGAGAGAATTCACCACGGGTCAGGACACTTTGCTCCCCAACTATGGTGATCTCCCTCAGGGACTCTAGCCACCTGCTGTGGAGCGCAGCTCTGTGATGCAGGAGCAAGAGGGTGAAACAGAAGGTCCCAGAGCCCTTCCCCTCTCCCTGCCAAGAGATGCACCTTCTAGCTCAAGGTCCCAGAGCCCTTCCCCTCTCCCTGCCAAGAGATGCACCTTCTAGCTCAACTGTGTCCTGGGTAGCTGGAGGCCCTACCATGTAAATTCAGTCTTTGGGAATGTCTTCATTTACACAATCCGTGGCTGAAGTCACTTCACAAAAGAGTCACCGTAAAAACCCCTTCCCACAACCAACCCGAGTGTAGGCTCTGAGTCTTCAGTGACTGGAGGAGCAACAAAATTTGCATGTAAGTCCAAGTGACTCACTGTGGCATCTGGCCAAGTCACTTCCCCTCTCTGGGTCACTCTTCTAGCGTTCACACTGAGAGGCCAGCCCAGAGGAGCAGGGGAAGGCAGGCAGGGCGGTCTCCTAACTGAGGCCCTGTGGTTTCCCGTGGCTCCCCACCCACCCCAGCACCGTGCAGAGAGTTTTTCTGTGATGAGAAGGGCCCTGGCACACCCTCACCATGTGGCCCAGGAGAGCCCAAGGATCAGTCAGATCAGAATGACGGCTGCCCCCCGGCCAGCCCTGGCAGTCCCAGACTGACCTCCAGGCCCTGTCCTCAGCCCTGCACACTGACCCCACCGACCCCAGGCCCAGAGAGCGTCTGACAGGTGGAAGCCCCAGGCCCCAGCTCACCGCAGAGGGATGCGGATGGCAATGTAGCGGTCGATGGCGATGGCCAGGAGGCTGAAGATGGAGCTCTGCGTGAGGACCAGGACGAAGCAGGCGAAGAAGAGGCAGCCGTGGCAGGCAGCGCAGAACCCAATGCTGATGGTGATGGCAAAGGGGATGGCAAGCACACCCACTGCGATGTCGGCTGCTGCCAGCGACACCACGAAGTAGTTGGTGACATTCTGCAGGTTGCTGTTGATCCACACGGCCCAGCACACCAGCACGTTGCCCAGGATGGCCAGCACGGCAATGGCCAGCTCCACCGTGATGTACACCAAGGAGCCCATGGTGGGAGTGGCCACAGACGGGCAGGCTCAGCAGGGACGCGGGCCGGGCCAGCTCACGGTCCATAGCTGCAGTCCAGCCGTCCGCCCAGGCCCCAGGGCCCCTTCCTCACAGGAGCCGAGAGCGTCCCTGGCAGCGGCCTTCCAGAGACTCTCACAGACAGGTTTCCCCAAGCCAGGCCCTCTCCAGGGTTTGCAGGGGTGTCGTCATGGCTCAGCGTGGCGGCAGTGTTCCTGGGGCACCTGTGAAGGGACAGCCCTGTGAGCAGGGGAACCGCACTGGCCCTTATATGTCAGACTACTCTGCCCCACCTCCAGGCCAGGTATCAGCCTGAGAATGACCCCATGCCCTGCCGGGCCGGCTCAGTCACAGTCAACAGGCAGGAAAGCGTGGATTCTCGCTCCCACTGTCGAGGAGAACACAGGTACGGAGAGGTCACCCAACAAAGCTGCTGCCTCCTGCGTGCAGGGAATTCCTGCTTGACCCTCACGGGGCCCCTACCAGGGGGCTGCCCTTCTCCTAGGCTCTGTGGGGCAGGTGGAGGAGACACCACAGACGGAGCTATGGCTGTAGCCCGGCCAGGACACTGGCCTCCAGGACTCCCTCAGCCCACACACTGAGGTCACAGATGTCTAAAACTGGACTCCAGGCCATAGATCAGCATTGGTTTTCTTCCTAGGGGACCAAGAATCTGTCAATGTCATCACTGTTCTGGCTTCTCGACTTAACTATTCAAGGCAGGGTAGCAGGCTGGCCAGTCTCCTGAGTCCCTCCATGGCTGCCAGCATCCTCCCTCCCTTACAGAAAGGCCCCCTCCCTTCCCCACCAGGGTCTCCTAACCCATCCCCCTTCTCTCACCAGGCCAGCCCCTGCCCGCCAAAGGCACGCCAGCTACTCCGCTGAGGGACAGGCCACAGACTTCCAGGGCTCAGCACTGGAGGATGCAGGGAGGCGTCTAGTTCTGCTTTCCACTGTGGGCAGGTAAGTCACTCACCCTCACAGGCCCTGGAGCAGGTACAAGCCCCAGCACGCTGCCTCCTGGTGTCCCTAGCTGCACATCTGAGCAGGGCAGGCACTGGGGCTGCTTTTCTTCTCCGAGGGAGCTGCCTCCCGTCTCCTCCCACACCCTCTCCCCCACCTGCTCCTCTTCCCAGCTGACATGGAATGACAGACCTAAGTCAAAAAAGCAGGTGCTCAGGCAGGACTTCTTGGGGGCCAAAACAAGAATATTTTTTCCTTTCTGGCCTCACTTTCCCCAATTATACAGTGAGGCATTTGGGCCCCAGCTGACCTCTGAGGGACATTCCATTTCTCATTTACCATCACAAGAGGGAAATAACAGGTTGGAAAGGGCTCTCCTACAGTCAAAAGGTCATAGAAACAGAAGAATAATTGACACCCGTGGAAAGTGGAAGTCTGGCTTCCCCAGCAGGCCCAAGCTCAGCCCAAAGTCTAGCTGGTCCCCCCTGAGCTTGCGAAATAGTCTCTCCACTAACGTGCCTCTCCCTGAGAGCTAAGAAGCTCGCAAATCTACCCTCTTCAGTCCTGATCTCTCTTGAAGACCCAGGGTACCTTAGCAGTGGTCACTGCCTGTGTGGGAATAAGAGGCTAGAGTAGGCTTTAGTGGCTACCCCTTCATTTGTCTCTTTCAGGACGTGAGGGATGGATGGGACTGGACACCCTGCGACAAGCTCATGCGTGGTCTCTGTTCAGACTGGCCAGACATGATGGCTGAAACACGTGACCCCATTATAACTGTCGTGCTGTCACTGCCTCAGCCTAGCGCTGGGCCATCCCATTCAGTAGCCACACCTGCGGGCAGAGGTGCAACAGGGATCACGTGACACAGGAGGTCCAGGAAGCCAGAGGAGAAAGGAGACCAAAGCCCCCACAGCGGCTGAGGGATTGGAGCAACTTGCGGCAGTTGGAGGAGGGTGAGTCCTACTGGGCTTGGGCTCTGCACAGGGAACTGGTCAATCAACTGCTTATAAAGTGGCCCTAGCCGACAGGTCAGATGAAGGCTCTAGGTACCACTCCTGGCAATGTTCCCCGGTGCTCCTGGCCTTCACTCCAGAGCAGCATTTACCAGGGGTCCACCAGACCCAGGTTCAGCAGATGTTTGTGGAGCTGGGGCTGGCGTGGGCCTGCCTCTCATCAAGTTCAGGCCCATGAGTCCACTGTAGCCTCCCACACCCAGCAACAGGCTGCTGTCTACTTCAGCCGAGCCAGGCTTACTGAGCCACCAAAAGGCTGCTGTCCAGGGACCATGCCCATTCCTTCTAGATGAAGAAAGCAAGCATCTGATGGCCTTAGGTCCTCTCTAGAGGAGCCTGCATTGAAGGGCACGACAGCTTTCTGCCAATCTGACCAGCCCAAGCTAGAAAGCTGGCATGGTAGAAAAGGTGGAACACACCACACTTTTGCTGAGGCCGGCAGCCAGGTCTCCCCCAGAGCCTCACTGACAGGTACAGTGACAGGTCACTGTAGTCCTGCTGCGCTTACTGCACTTACGCCATACCAGCCAGGATGCCCTGCTTAGAAGGGGATCTTAGAGGAACCCAACCCAGCCTTTGTTCAGTGAAACTCTCCTGGAAGCCATAGGTACCTACTTGAGAATCCGTAGTTGTAGGGGTGTCCCACAACCTCCTGTGCTAGATCCCCACACTGGCCAGCACTGGATACTGATACTCTTTCTGATTGGAAGTTAAGTTCCTGTTTATCCAGAGTCTCTATGAACCCCACGACCTCCACCCAGCCTTCCCCCCCTCCTCCGCATCTGCCCTCAGTATTCCTGAGGGCTCTGCCGGCTGCTGCCACCACATCCCAGGTGAGGCTGCCCCGAGTCCCATCGACTCCCTGGGCATCTGCCAAACCAAATCCACTTTCAGCTGTGCCCTTCCCAGCAGATCAGTGGAGCCAGAGGAAGGGCAGGGCAGGCAGAGGGAAGAGGCTGGCAAATCAGCCCAGGACTGGAAGCATCTTGACTTGCAGTGTTTTCCTGTGGTGTAAATGCTCCCACTAGAGCCAATTTAGAATTAATGCATCACTAAACCATGAAGGGGGAAACAGATAGCTGGCTAGCAAGCGCCAGCCACTCTGAGCCACCGACCCCTCCGCTCTCTTGGAAGCTGCTGCCTGCAGTCTGGCCGTTACCCTGGCTCCAGAGCTCCTGTGCCACCTGCCTGACAGCTCAGGAACTCCGTTATACAGATGAGGCACGGTGATCTCTCAGCTCTACCAGAACCACTGAAAGATGGCCCAGGACTGGGGGGAGAGGGCCACAGAACACATCAGCAGGGAGACGTCGAGGTCTCTGGCCCCTCTTCCTCCCTCCCTTCAGAAGTCTCCCAGAGCCACAGGAAGGTCGGGGGCCAGCGGTGGGGGTGGGGCGGGGCCAGGATCTGGCAATTTCCTATTCCTCTCTGTTGGCTGTGTTTATCTAATTAATCCTTGAGTCATCTGTTGCTAGTTGGGAGGGGAAATTAAATATTAATAATGTCATATTTTCTCGTGATTGTCCCTTGTTGGGGACGGGGCACGAGGCAGACCCGTCCCAGGTAACTACAGGCACATGCTGTGGAACGTGCATGATAAGCCTTGAAAGAAGAGCCCCACGGGAGTCTGGGCCTCAAACCTGCTCCTCCTCCCCACCCACGCCCACCCTGACCTGGCCACTTTAATTAAAACTCCTTGTAATCACAACCGGCACATCTGTCCCACCTCTTCTGGCTCCTTGTACCTTAGACTAGCGAGGCTCTCTGTACACACACCCAGATGGTGGCTGTACCTCCCAGAGCCTGCTCGCCCAGAGGTGCCTGCAGACTTCCAGGCAGTGCTCTGCACACCTGCTCCTGGGGGCAGCCAAGGGCAAGGAGTGAGTAGAGTGGAGAGACTCTGCCTGTGGCAGCCACACTGGGCTCCCTGCCTTTCATCCCTGCCACCACTTTATTAGAGCAGGTGTAGTTCCTGACTCTGCTGAGCTGTGAAGCATCCTAACTGCCGGACCATGGGAGCTCTGTGCCTGGCCCCTCGGACCTGAGCCTGCAACAGGGAGCCTCGAAGGAGGAAAGAACACAGAAAACTCCGGAGCAGCAGCTGCTGCCCTGGGGACTCAGGTACTCACAGGCAACTCCCTCTTCAGATGAGCTGAAAACTCCAATTTCAAAACACAAGAGGAAACAAGGACCAGGAGAGACGTGCAGTGGTATCGAAACCACGACATTGACTGGTTCACTGCAGATGCGTGGAGGATAAGGAAATAATATACATTCAGATCCTTTAAGAAATGAAGGGATCCCATCTGTGAGCAGGAAATGAGAATTTACAAGTCTACTGGCTCAAACAAAAGCAGGTAAAAATAAATAAAATCCTGGACATGCAAAACAGGGACTGACATAACACACCAGGGGCTGGGGCCACAGTTCAGAGCACTGCCTAGCAAGCACAAGGCCCTGGGTTTTGTTCCCTAGCACCACATAAAGCAGACGTGGTAGCTCATGCCTGTAGTCCCAGCACTCGGGAGGCTGAAGCAGGATTACCTAAGTTCCAGGCCAGCCAGGCTTCCACCGTGAGTTCAGGACCACCCAGGACTACAGTGAGACCCTATCTCAAAACAAAAACTCCAGATGTACAGTTAGAGGGAGAGTTGAGGGCCCAAAGACAGCACTGAGAAATTTGTAGAGACACGAAAGGGAAATTAAAAACACCAACTTCTGCCTCTCCGGAACTCAGGGGGAGGGTGTAGGCCACCAAGCAGAGAATAATCGCTGGATGGGCAGAGTCGCACCTGCTCCCAAACCACAAGCCGTGTGATGGCACAGCCGTGACTGAGCTCGAGCTTTCCACAACACCAGGCTTCCAGGGCCCGCCAAGCCCCTCTAGTCCACATCCATCGACGCCTGAAAGGCACCTTCCACAGCTGCCTGGAGCTCTGGGACCACCAAGCGTGGGCCCCTGCACCCTGAGCACTGCAACCTGTTTCAGATGCCTTGGGCCGACTGGGCCTCAGGTACCCAGGCAGGCATCCAGTATGCCCCTCCCTCCCTCTTCACCCACTGATGTGAGGCTGCTGCTGCCTGCTCCAGGGGACAGGATGTGGGCAGGAATGGAGAATGAGCTCCCTGTAGCTGGAGGCTGAGGCACCAGCCACACCTTGGAGGAGCCTCCACATTGGCAACCGCAGGCCAGTCTTAGGGTGCTTCAGCCTTGTCCCTAGGGTCCCCCGGCCCGCCACAGCTCCCTTCCCCCAAGGGCCAGATCCAGAGAGACAGTATGTCCCACCACCAAGTCCTCCCTGCTGGCGGTGGCCTCACCCCACAACAAGCAGCTTCTCCTGGATAGCCCACCCTGAGACGGAAGCGCCCCTGTTGGCGTCTGCACCCTCGGGCCCACACAGGAGGCGTTCCCTCTGCCACGGCTCCTTGTGTATTCACAGACCGTGGTGAGACAGCATCAAATAAAAGGCCCAGCACCCGTACCTCCCACAAACGGGTGATGACAGGCATTACGCCGTCTGAAGAGGGAACAGGAGGTTCTGAGCACACAGATACCAGTGGACCCAGGACGGAACTATGGCAGGTAGCCAAGCTGTTGAAAGGACAGTACTAGGTACACTGGGGCTGTGGAATGTGGACCCTAAGGGTGTGCAGCCCTGAGGCAGAAGGGTAAGGGTGGAAGGAACTCGATGGACCTGAGCACCGCCCACCCGGGTCATGCCCTGCTGTCCATGGCTCACAGCTAGCAGAGGCGAAGCGCCCAAAGCGAATGCACAGACAACTATCGGCCGTGGGGCCACAAGACAAGCACCTGCAGTCCAGGGGAGACACCAAGTAGCACTGCTGGCCTCTCCCTGGCCTCTCCTCTCCAGGCAGCCTCTTGCCAAAGTGACAGTTGCCACCCAAGATCTGGGCTGTTGGAACAGCAACACCTGTGTGGACCACAGAAGGTCAGCAACAGACCGTGCCCAGCAACTTCCAAAATAGAGCCAGTCCCACAGAAAGGGTGAGGGCCCAGAGGGAGTTCTGAGAGCTTCTCGGGGAAGGAGCCCTTCTGTTGGACAAAGAGGTGAAGGGAACAAAGTTGGAGAGATTCTAGCAAATAAGACAGCTTGTGCAAGGCTCCGCTGCACATCAGTGAAGACCCAAGGCTGCAGGTCCAGCCTCCCCGGGGATCCTGGCTACAGGGAGGCACAGCTGCCCTTCCCTGCTGTCAGGACCTGACGTCTTCCAGGACGCAGGGGTTGAGGCCTCTCTGTGTCACTTAGCTGTTCCCTCTGTGAGCATTACCCAGGAAATGACCAGTCTCCTGGGAGCTCCTTTTGCATCCTAGCTGTCTGGGCCCCAAGTGGACCCAGGGGTCCATGCTTGGGCATTCTGTCTTCTTTACCCACCAGAACACTTTCCTCCTCCAGCTAGGTCCTATGGGTCACGCTGCAGCCTCCGCCCACCCCCCTCATTAGTCCCAGAAGCTGGGCCTCCACCCTTTCACCAAGTCGGAACCTGACCGCGGTGGTCTCGGTGGTCTCGTCTCTTCTCCTCAGATTCCCAGCACCACACCACACCCTTGTCAGCACCGCTCCTGCCTGGCCTCCTGCGCTGTCAGTCCCTCTCACACACACCCACAATCTTCAGGGCCTGCTTTAAGGCTCACCGGGTAAGGCAGGTCTCACCGGTGGCTCAGAATTAGGCAAGCTAGAGTGCATCACGGGCCACGGTGGGACTGTACGTTACTGCTGTGAGCACCCAGGGGGTGTGGTCCCATGCACAGGCCCCAAAATGTGTAGGCTCCACACCCGAATGCCACATCCTGGCTGTCAAGCTAATTCCTGACCACAGCTCTCTCTGCCCACCGTGGTCCCGAAATTCTCCCCAGGAAACCCTGGCTCAGGCACAATCCCCGGCTGGGAGGCCTTCTTCTCTGCCCTGCACGGCCCACACCCCAAGCCCATGCCCATCGTGTGACTCTTCCACCTCAGCCCCATGTTTTGGGCACTGCTAGGAACCACGTCCTCCTCCTACAGGTGAGAACATGGGTGCAACAACCTGCCCAAGGCTTCCCAGTGAGTGAGTGGAGGCGGGACCAGAACCCAGAGGAGACATCCTGATCTCTGGCCCATCAAGTCGCCTTGAGACCAGCCATTGCTCTCCAGCCTGGCCTGAAGCCTGTCTCTCATCAAACACGTGTGACTGCCTGTGGCCTCTTCTCAGCCGCGCTCAGGCAGGGCCTGGCCGGAACCGTGGGAACACGCACGGGAGGGCACTGGCTGACACTGCCCAAGAGCCGCTAGAACCTGGGAACGGTGGGACGTGCCGCAGGCAAGGCTGAGCTATGAAGAACTGACCCCAGAGCCACGGAGCAAGTGTGTGAGGGGCTCCTGGGCCCAGGATCAGCAGCCCGCCCACAGGACACGGCGCTTCCAGGCCCATGCAAGGTCTCTGGGGCTAAAGACTCAGCCCCCGACTCTACCGACTCCCAACACCCTCCCTGGCCTGCTTAGCTCAGAGGAGCTCCTCCGTGGTCTTCGGGCACCTGAAGCACCCGTCCCTCCTGGCTCTGCAGCCCTGAGTGGGCTTGAAGACAACCTGAAGACGCTTTGGGGAGATGCAGAGTCTCCAAGTCCACGGGGGGCTAAGGCACCAGAGACCCAGAACAGGGTGGCCGGGGCCTCCGACAGGAGGCAGGCGACCACAGGGACAGGTGCAGGCCTTGCAGTGCCTGGTCCACCCCCGCGGCCCTGCATCCCCTCCTCACCCTAGTAGGGAGGGTCTGGGGAGACACAGGCCTGCTGCCTCCGTGCTGTGGAGCTCGCTGCCCTCTCCATTCCCCCATAGTACAGAGAGGAAAATAAAGTCTAAATACCCGGAAAGCAGAGAAGTCCGCTCCGCTGGCCGGCAACCCCGTCTCCAGCTCTGGGGCCTCCTCGACCATTTCCGCCATTCCTACCTTCGCCTGGGGCAGCCGCCGGGCAGACAGACAGCAGCATAAGCGCTGCCCACCCTACGCCGCCATCCTCGGGCCGCCCCTGGGTCCCGCGGCCCTGTTCCCGCCACCACTGCCCGCGGGATGCCCGCGCTCCGCCCGAGTTCTAGCTTTGCCTCCTCGGCGCCCGCCAGCCGCCACCTGTGGCAGATCTCTTTCCTTCCATCGCCCTCGGGCCGCGCCGGGGGCGCCGGGTAGGGTCGTGCGGGGCCACGCCGGGAGCCGGGACATCCGACGGCCGGCCGCCGCTGCCCGGTCCCGAGCCTCGCGCCCTCCCCGCCCTCCCGCCCCGCGCACCTTCGCACCTTCGGGCAGCCCGGGACGCGGGAGACCCGCGCACCGCGCGACCGCACTTCGGACTTGATCGCGCCTCACTGGCCGAGCCGGCGCCGGGAACTCGCTCTCGGGAGGCCGGAAGGGGTCCGAGCGAGGCGACCCAGACGGGGAGTGGGACCCCAGCCGCCAGCCGTCCCGGCCCGACGCACTCCGAGGTCCGCTGCCGCGGGGCCCCTCCCAGGACGCCCGAGCCCCAGACGTGGGGCTCCCCACCGGACCAGGCTGAGCTGCCGCTGGCGCGCCCGCTCCCCGGTCTCCGCGGCCGACGGCTCCGGCCTCGCCGCGCTGCTCACGGGCGGCCCCTGCAGGCGGCTCCCAGGCCCGCCGGCCCCCGCCCCGCCCCGCCGCGACGCGCGGGGAAACCCAGGCCCGGGGGCTGGTTGGGGGACCAGAGAAGATGCCCCGGCACGCGAGACCACGACCTACCTGGGCCGCGCCGCAGGATGCGCGGCGCCGGCGTGGACGCCCAAGGGTCCATTTGTGCGGCCGCCTCCCGCAGCGCCGCGCCCCCTCCTCCGCGCGCGCCTGGAGGATTCGGGACCCCTGCTCAAACTGAGCTGCTTCCAGGAAGTTCCCAGGCCGCGCCTGCTGCTCTGGTCCTCCCAGGCTTTGCCGTCCCTTATCATCAGATCTGGGCAGCGTGGGTGGCCCTGTGTCACCCTTTCCACTCTCTGCACCAAAGATCCCGAGGGTGTCACAGATCTCCCTCTGTCGTCGCTGACCCGGTGGGGCCTGAACTCCTCCCACTTCTTCCAACTACACCAAGGAGGCAGGAGCCTCATCCCCACCACAGACCACCTGCTACTCTCCAAGTCAGGGCCTGGGAACTCCTTCCCCCTGCCCTTGTCCTCCGGGTTTCTAGGTGAGAACGACCCCACATCTAGCCTTACCCGGCCGCGCGGTGGGATCCACCTCGTCTCTTGCATCTGGAAGGATCTGGACTAACCCCAGTTGTGTCCACAGCGGGCCAAGCGCCTCAGACGACCAGGATGTCAGTAGCCAAGGCTTTCCGGAAACCTTGTCTTGGCGACTCTCCTGGGACTGGTGGTGTCTCGGCTAGAGGCTCGGGGCGGAGAAGCTTGCTCTGGGCCAGCTAGACCTCGAGGGCTGGGGCCAGGATGGAGAAGAGACCTCTCCCAAAGCAGCCCCCGGCCCCCACCCCAGTCCGGAGAGGCTGAGAGGGAAATGGTGTGCAGGAGGAGCCAGGAGCTTCAAGCAGTGACTATTGTCTGCCGGGATTCAGCCTGGTTCACCTGGCAGCTTCCCTAGCTCGTTCCCGTGACCAGAGTCTGGCCTCCTGTCTACATTTGGCCAGCCCGGACCCTAATCCTTGCATTCCCTAATATGTGAGGTGTCTAGGCAGAAAGGGTAAGCAGGTACATGCACACAGCTAAACCTGAGATCTGGGGCTGGAGGAAGAGCTCGTTGCTTAAAGCACTTGCCTTGCAAAGGCTACCTCGGCGTTAAGAACACGAGCGTGATTCCCCAGCGCAGCACTATACAAGCTGGGCATGGTAGCGCACGCCTGTCATCCCAGTACTCAGGAGGCTGAGGCAGGAGGATTGCTGAGACAAAGCCACCCTGGGTTCCACAGTGAGTTCAGGACCAGCATGAGACAGAGTGAGACCGTCTCAAAAAAAAAAAAAAAAGTGCATGCCCACCAAGCTCGAGGCCCTGAGTTCGATTCCCTAACGCTGGCAGTGGTGGCACACACTTGTAATCCCAGCACTCAGGAGGTTGAGGCAGGAGGACTGCAGTGAGTTTGAGGCCAGCATGAGATCCATAGTGAGTTCAGGACCAGCCTGGGCTCCAGAGCAAGATTATCTCAAAACAAACAAAACCGCTGACATCCTTTCCCGAGTCCTGGGACACTGGGGTCCCTGGCTGCACCCCCAGATGCCTTTCCAACTCCAGACCCTGGCCTATCACCTGCATTCCTCCCCATTCTCCTCCTGGCCTTTTCTTATCTTCCCAGGATTTCTTACCTCTACTACCACCAGGAGGGGACACCATGCCTAGACCAGCTGCTGGGACTGCCCCAGCACATAGCACTTCCACAGAGCTTCCCAGGACCCGTGTGTTTCTATCCTGCCATCTCATGGAGCTGAGCTCACTTGGCACCACTGCCCTGCTGGGTCCTCCTCCCAGGCCCTTGGTCAGCCTCTTTACCGAGCAGCACAGCTCCTGCAGAAGGGATGCCACTTTCCTGTGCACTCCCATTACATCCATATTCGTTCATATTCCCAGTATGCAAGGAACACCCTAGGTTTGGATTCACCCTGAAGGGGCTATGAGGGATCATGAGGCAGAAACATTCAATTTTGGGGGAACCTCTTACTCCCTAGCCCCCAGCGTGGACCACAGTAATTCTCTTCTCTGCCGCTCCCCTCGGAAGCCTGACACCCTCCTGCACACCTCTCTGCACATGTCCTGGCCCTGTGCATTGTGCAACATCTCATCCAGGGAAGGGGAGCCTTTCTTACACAGGCCCCCAAGGTCACAGAGCTAGTGGCCCTGTAGCTAGACTCTGGATTCTATTGGACAGTGGCACCATCGCTCAGATGCCCAGGGATGGGGAAGCCATCTTGATGCCAGAGCAGTACCTGGCTTAGCTCCAGCCCAAGAGTGCAATACACAGGCTCCAGAACCACCAATAAACCAGTGCCACAGAGGCTTGAAGGGCCTAGCCAGGCCAGGCCTCTGCCCCAACCTGTTAAGTCCCTGCATCCTGGCAACAATGGAACTGTTGTCCAGAGAAAAGCAGTGTGGTCCTTGATGTTCACTGGTGATGGGGGTGGACAGAGGTTCCTGTGCTTGCTCCTGCAGGTCCTGCTATCAGACCATCTGCTGCCAGTCTACTTAGACAGGATTGCATTTTTAGTCGTGGCCAGGCTGTGCCCTCGCCAGGTATAGGAGCCTGCCTTGGGCGCAGGGCCATCCTGAAGAAGCTTCAAGGGAGAAGTGTACACATCTCTGAGCACAGCATCTCACCTGTGGCAGGCATAGGGATGTCCCTGGAAGCCCCCAGCTTCAAGGCCTTGGTTTCCCTGTCCAGTCCCAGGCAGGCTTTGAAGGCTGCGGTGCGGACACCCGCCCTTCCTTCCGTCCAGTCCTAAAGTCCTTAGGCCAGATGGTGGGGCCAGCTGAGCTCTCTCCTCCAGAATTCCGTTCTCAGACGACCCACCCCATCCTACCCCCATGGTCCTTTGTTCCTGCCCAGGATGCACCTGGGTGGCCTCTGGCCCTCATTGTTTGCTCTGAGGCCAGCTGAACTCCATCAGGGAGCAAAACCTGCCAGGAGCAGGACCATGCACCTAGTGGGAGCTGGGGTAGGATTCCTAGGAACCAAGGAGGCCACCCTAGGGCACTCACCTAACTTTCCATCTTGTGAGGACCTCACAGGGCTCTAGTTTATGTGAAATCAATGGAATCATGCCATAAGAGGTGACCCCAGCACCACCAGAAACAGCAGACACAGAGGCACCCTCCCCCCTGCTCTCCACAAGAGCCCTATGGAAAGATGCTTTACTGCACGTCTACTCCTGGCCATTATGAGGGAGAAACCCCAGGCTCCAGCAGGCCTTCCTCGGAGCTGACGGCTTATCAGTGTAAATGGCAAACAGGCCTCAAGGAAGATGAGCCTTGTGCATTACTCAATGGTGGGTGACGAGGAACCTCTGCAGGTCCTCACTCCAAGGCCTGTCACTCCTACCTCCTTAGGAAAGCAGTCGGCTACCACCAGCACCCCTATGTATTCCTAGCCCGAGACCAGCAGATCTCCCCCCCGCCCCCCCGCCGTGTCTTAGGTACCGGGTAGAATGGCCTGCTTGGGAACAGCACAACCCAAGTGTTACGCTGTCCATCTCAGAAGATGGTTCCCTGACCCTGCTCAGTGCTCACCGTGGCAGAAGCCTCAGCAGGACATGGCGTGACTCAGCATACCTGTTTCTGGCATAAGGGGCCTGCCTTGGCTTTCTGGTTCTGTCTCTCCCCAGCTTCCAAGACTGCCGTCACCTTCCTCACACACTGGGTATTGTAGACACTCCCCAGAAGCCTCCTAGCACAAGGCTCGGGTGGCCAGCCTGCTGTTCATGTATCTCTGACCCATTCTCATGTCCCCCCACCAGGGTGGCACCCTTTCTTTCTCATGCTCCCACCTGGCTTCTGGTAAAAGCTCCACCTGGTCTGGTTCAGAGCCAATAACGTCTTCTGAATCCCAGCAACCCAGGACTTCAACTCCCACCTGAGGGTTGAACATAGTGGCTACACACCACCCCCTGACATCTGCTCCTGATTCCCACCAAAGGGACAACCTGAATCTAAGACACCCGAGGCTGTGTAAAGTGCTGGCCCTGTGATGGAATCAAAGTTGGCCACTAGGCGCCACCTGTGCCCTTGCACAGCCACTGGGGTTAGTATCCTGACCCCACAGAGCTGTTTGGGGGGCTTCTGGTAGATCTTTTCTGAATCTCTTCACTGTCTGGACAACCGTTTTCCCCTTTCTACCCACCAAAGCTGACCCCCAGAGGTTCGGAACCATCCTGTAATTCCCGGACACAACCTTTTGCTGAAGACGGCAGGTACCGCAGGGTCCAGGCAGGTGAACCAGGCTCCGAAGGTGGCGCTGAACTTCAACCTGTGTGTGAGGTGAGACTGCAGGCTGGGCCGGTCTAGGGAGGACGCCCTCCCCGCAGGGCAGGGGCTAGAGGCACCCATCAGGTAAATGGGGCACAGCACCTCAGGAGATGGCACAGGCCTACTGCCTACCATGGCGGCTCCTGCACTCCAAGCTTCGGAGCTGAGGTCACACTGGGCACCCTGAGTGCCTGTGACTGCTGGCTCATGAGCACTATAAAGATGCACACGACTTCAGGCTCAGCAGGGCTTCAGCTGGAGACCAAGTCTCACTTTTGGGCAAGACACTCACCATGGGTCCTCCAGTGTACAACTGGTGGCTCTACAGACTGCTCTGCATGTGCTATGCACCAGGTGACGAAGGGCTCTGTGGGCTGATCTCAATGGATTAAGATCACAAGATGCACACAGGATGCTGGGATAGAGCTCTACAGAAGTACTCTTGCCTGGCATGTGCCAAGCTCTGGCTCCATCTCCAGACTGCAAAAAGATGCAGAGAAAAAAGGCTTGTGTCTGGGCAGTACTCCCCCCCACCCCCACCCCCCTACGTTTTAAGTCCTGAAAATCATCTCTAAAAAGATGTATTTTCAGAAAGACAAAAAAGCCCTGTGATGGAATCAAAGTTGGCCATTGGATGGTGTTCTTGGGCTATGCCCAGACCACCTAATCGAATGCTGGGGTGGCTCAGCTGGTGTTTATGAGGCCTTGGCACCAGTCACAGAATCTGGGCAGTTCCACTCTGGACATGTGAGAACAGTCTTAGAAGCTACTGCTATGGTAAGGATTGCCAGGGTCCCCACCCTGTTTCTGGGGGAAACAACCTCTGGGTTCACCTGCCCCCCCACCCCCCCTACTGCAGGCTCATAGGCCAGACACCTACTTGAGGCCGCAAGGCGGGGCAGCAGCGGTACACCAGGCTGCCCATGGCTGTAGTGAGGTGCACAGGCAAAGGCTGGATGCAAGGGTCCTTCTCAGCAAGCTGTGAGAGTTCCAGCTTGGTTTTGTGTGCTGTAGCATCAGAAAGGAGTAGACACAGCAAGCTAGGAAGTCCAACCCAGATGTGTTTTAACAATTTAATACATTCAAGAATATTTACTAGAACAAAATAACAAAGTTTCACCAGTGGGTCAGGAGATGCCTACGATGAAGAGAAACAGTAACGGGCCCTTTTGCTGTAAAGCTTGTGCTTGAAGAGAGAAGAGGCAAAATGACTGGAAGCTCCATAGCAGGTGCTCCTGGAACGAGCACTGCCCCAAACACTGCTTTTAAACACACATGACCGTCTGCAATCATGCTCAGAGAGCCAACAGCATAAAGGTCCTACCAGAAAAGGGCAAAAAGTAATGTTCTGGAGACCTGGCACCTGTGGATCCTTGTGCACACCTGGGCGGCCAGGCCCTCACAGGGGACAGCCTTCTCCAAGCCTACCTCTGTCCGTGTGCCCAGACTTGATGTTGGGCCCTTGGTTTCCAGAAAAGAAACACCACCCATCAGCAGCAACTGCTTTCTTCCAGAAGACTCTGGCAATCCTGACCCTACAATATGGGCTCATGTGGCCAGCAAAGGGGCAAGGTGGTCAACTGCAGGCCCAAAAAAGTCTTCTTATTCACATCACAGAACAGCTCCCCTGCCCCTGACATAGCAAACAGAACCATGACCACAGAGCAGACACCCTGGCACAAGACAGTGGGCAGGCCTCCTAGAAGTAGAAAGAGCAGAGGCAGGAACTCAGAGAAACGAACTGGACAGACATTTGAAGACGATGGTTCTCATATGACCAGCCACTCACGTTGACAGCTGTCAGCAGATCAACAGGAATAAGAACAGAATCCAGCCAGGGAGGCCTACGCCAGGCATCTGGAGCCTTTTAGGTGAGCTGTGAAGCTTGCTCCTGCTCACTGGGCCTCTTTATAGCTGCAAATGGGCATTTCACTAAAGGTTTTCAGCAGGGGAAGCAGCCTAGGCTGCTAGGCTAGGACACCGGACAGAGTAGACGAGCAGCTACTGGCCATCTGATGATGGTACACCATAGGCCACACATTCAAAGTCCACTTCTTAACAGCCATTTATTGTCCAGGCTCACACATATGTTAAACTCTTAGTATAAAACATCATGCTTGAATGCGGGACTCAGCTCATGGTTGGAGGGGATCCTCCTGGGGCCTGCTCCTTGCATCCATTCAGTGGGGTCGCACCGCCACTTCCACTGGTGGCTAGTCTTCCTTATGGTGCCTTGCAGGTACCAAACTCATAGATACAGGTCTTGATATCATTCAAACCAGCAGTTACTGCATCAGGTGCACATGGGACACGGGCTCCCTGCTCCCCAGAAGGGGTATGAGTCCCATCCTTAAATTCCTCAACCGACCAAGCAGCACAGACGCAGCACCTGGAAAGGGCAGGCCCAGCCGTCTGGAGCCCACTGTCAACTGCCCAGGCGTGGAGGGTGCGGGTGTTCCTGACGTGGGCAGTAAGGCACTTTCTCACATTCCTACCAGGAGGAAATGAGTCTCCCAAGTGTGTCCTTTTTCTCCTGCTATTTCCTACATCACTCCTTATTCTTGCCACATAATTTTGTCCAGATTTCATGTTTCATATTTATGCTTACTGTAACAACTGAACTTTGGTACTAATAAAATAGGAGCTATTTTCCACAATATTGCTGATACACAAAAATTTTAAACTACAACTCCTATGACAGAAACCTGAAAACAGGGCTGGGCTGGAGGTAAGTGGCCAGGCACCGGGTGTAGGCCTTGCCTGCTTCCTGCTGACAAAGCCCTGCTTTAGCATGACCTTGGGCAGCCGAGGGCCAGCGGTAGGAATGCCTGCACCAGGATTTTGGATATTCTCTTAATTCAAGTTGGAAACTCCTAAACCGTGGTGGGCAAGACAGTTCTGTCACGTGGAAGGAATGCTGTCTCAATTCTGTGGTGACACACTTGACATACTCCTATAAAACAACCCATACAAAGGGTCAAGGCTGCTCTCACCCCAGCACGGGGAAGCAGACATCTGCTGGGCAACCATGTTCTTCCTGGTTCTCACCAGCAATGGGGCCAGGTAGCTGACAGTCAAGAAGTGCCGTGGCTAAAGCTGTCACTAACCTGTGGGAGTCTTGATAATCCAACTCCTTTTCCCAAGCCTGGCTAGGCATGAGTCTTTTTGTTTTTATACCCTGGGCACTAACAGAGTTCAATGGTCTTTTCAGAAGGAGGTCAGCCTGCACAGTGCCGGCTGTGCCCACACACTGTGTAGAAAGGACACGTCAAAGAGCCCTGGTTGTACCACAGGCTACGTGGCCTGAGTCCTCCTGACACAGAGGCCCCAGGCTGAGGCTCACTCACTGCAGGGCTGCCCAGAGTCGCTGAAAGCTTTAGGGATGCACAGCTGAGGGCGCTGGTGTCGCTCAGTGACTGTAGAGGTCCCCAGCCAGCAGCAGCTCCTCCTGGTATGCTCAGGTTTCAAAGTACTTGTAAATGGCTGTCACGTACAGCATCACGTTTTGCCAGTCTGGCCTTTCAGTGCGTACCATTTCATTAATGTCCTGACAAAGAGAAGAGCTCAGTTAGGATTGCTGGTCATCTTCTGGCCCACACCAATGGGTTTGTCAGCAACACTGAAAACTTTTTCGTCTAGACCAGGGACGTGTTTCAGAAGTCTGGCCCAGAATATCGAGCGCCTCAAGGAGGCGCCTCCTTCAGGGTGTCAGTATCACACCTGAGCCAGCTGCTCCTGCTAGAGCCTGGCCCAAGAGCCACATGCAGGGCTGCCTCTCTGCTACAGCCTGCTACAGCTCCCACCATCCTGTGACCTTAAGGCACATTTGCCCGCCTCTTTTCCCAGACCACTCCCCGTGAGACACGGGCTACAGCCCTTCTGGCACCGTGGCCTCCCAGCACCAACGCTGAGAACATCACCATGGGAGAGTCAGAAATCACCAAGACACTTGTTTAGGGAGAAGTGAGAGGAATATTGGGGACTGGATCCAGGGCTCCTGCAGTGAGCTGTATCCCCAGCCTTTTTCATTCTTTGTTTTGAGAGGAGGTCTCATTAAATCTGAGGTGTTCAGGCTGGGCTCAGACTTGTGATCTTCCTGCCTCAGCCTCCTGGAGTGCTGGGACTACAGGTGTGTGCCATCATGTCAGTTTAAAAACACCAGTCTTTAACTGTATGCTGCAGGATACCAGTGACCTGGGAGACGTGAAGTGACTGTGTAGTAAACAAAGATGGGAAACCACGGACTGAGCAGCGTCCGCTCGGGTGTCTTGGGGCTTGTACGTCACGGTCTATAACTCAGGCCCACTGCTGCTGAAGGGCAAGGACGTCTGGTCTTAAAGAACCCTCCATGGGAAAGGAGCCCAGCGCATGGTGCTGAGCATGCAGGGCAGGAAGGGCTGCCTGTAGTAATTTGTTACTCCAGCTCTGTTACATAGAGCTGTCTGCTTATTGCAAGAATCTTGACAATAAATTTTTTAGGAGTGGCGAAACTGTTCACTTTATATATGAAAGCTTTACATACATGATGTAAAATGTCCAATAATGGCAACATAAATCATTAACTGTAACTCATCTCTATACTGCTAAACACAAGGCACCCTAAGCAATCATACTTCTATGAATTTGGAAGACAAACTTCTGGCGAGAATATTCTTGCCAATGGGTGTAAATACTTCTTTAGGGTGCACGAGGTTGTTACATGACAGGTAGCCAGGGACGGGGAGGTGTCCCTGAAGGACAGCAGGTGGTTCTGGGGTTCTGGGTTCTACAAGGCACTTTCCTTTGTGAAAAGCCCTGAGAAGCTCTTTGAGATCTATGTGATCCAGCAATGCTGCAGCACTCAGTTTTTTGGGGTAAGAGCTTCTAGGGGTGGAGACAGTAGCTCATCTGGAAGCAGTATTTTCTGCCAGAAGTCAGGCTTGGTACAAGGGCAAGAGCTCCACACAGATGTCTGTTGGGAGCCCTGACAGGGATTAGGCAGACAGGTTGAGGACGGACCAAGACCACTTGATTTTCCACATCTGGTCCTCTCCCCGTCACTGGCGGCTTCTCAGGGCCCTTGTGAGGAAAGGCAGGCAGCACTCACCTCAGTCTCTAAAGCCATCCTCCTGGACTCATATTTGCACCCTGCCCTCTCCCTCTAGATCAACAAAATGTGCACGGGCTAGTCCAAGGTGCCTTTGACAGTGAAATTCATGAGAATGGACATTTCTTCCCTGAACCCAAAGGTTCTACTAAGGAAGACGCAACCAGAACGAACAGTCTTGTGTAAGGCGTGCCAGAACCTGTGGTTGCTAGCCACCCACTCAGCTGGGCATTTTCTCAGGGAGAGTGATTTATGAGGTGTAAAGCACCATGGGCAGCAGGTGAGAACCCATGTCAGTGCCCCATGGAAGCCTCCTCTTCCCCTGCCCTCCAGTAGCCTGTTTATTAACAGGCAGTCACACCACCCAATTGACCATGGTCTTCCTGATGAGGAGTGCCCTGCCAGTAACTTCTCAGTGGGGAAATGGGCTCACCAGTGTGGATTTGATGCCGACACTTTCAGCAGCCTGGAAGGCCAGCATGAAGTTCCTTTTCTGTAAGAGAAAACACGCTGATGCAGTGCATGAATAATGCGAGGACAAAGTCGTAAGAAGGATGGACACTTACCTCTGTCCAGGAGGTCTGGGATCAGAACACACCTGCACTGGAGGGCCCTAGGCTCATAGTCTGCAGGAAGTACCCTGCGGATGCCCAGCGTGGGCCCAGCCAGCTTCCTCATGAGCTATCCACACTTTACTTACTCAGAGAGGGTAATTTCCAACATGTGTATCCTAAGTCACCTGGATATGTATCCAAAAAGCGGCAATGTTCACCTGCCCGAAGAGTTTTCTCCCCGTGGGAAGTTTTAAGGATATCTATATGGCTGGGAGCTGCCATGGGCCTGTTCCCTGACCCTGAAGAGCTCTTTGATGAGATACCTCAAACTATCACCTGGAAATGCAGAGTTAGTGCTTCTCATCAATTCTGAGACTCACAATGCAGAATGGATTATGACAGTCCTGGTCCAAGGTGACACAAGGCTGGCCTGATTTAGGTGATGCTGCCCTGATCGTTCATGACATAAATCGTCTTCCGCAGCCATCTGAAGCCCTTGATCCTAAATGGTGACATTCAGGAAGGACCAACTGCTCCCACCTGACAGCATATACAGAATTCTCAACCAGTCACATGTTCCTCACAGGGTAGGTCAGGGACCAGCTGGCTGATCACAACTGACCAATCCTGAATGAGGCTGAGGCAGAAGGGGGCTGCTGTGAGGCCACCCTGTGGTATATGACCAGCTGATGGAAAGCAGTGCCTCCAGTTCTCATGCCCCATCCCCCTCTGCCTTACCTTGTCTTGGCTGTTCAGTTCTTGGTAGGGAATGTGGGCTGGAAGGTATGTATGCAGGAGTGCGCAGAAGGCCAGTCCATCGTTCCAGCTGCTGCTGAAGTTTGTGATGTCGATATTCTGACGGAAAAGTAGAGAAATGGGTAAGCAGTGTACAAGGTGGTCCTCTGGGAAGACGCTGAGGAGGATGCAAAGGACTATGATGTCATGTGGCCCCCTCCCTCCCTGGGGAGATGAGCTCTGTGAAGACCACAGCACGTTGGGAGGGCCATGTCCCAAGGTCTGCCTAGTGTCTGTGTCTGGACCTTTCATGGCATCCCCCCAATCTCACCCACTTGGTGCACATGTCTTCAGCATGATTTAAAAGCTACTCTAAATACCGAGAGACCTCCAAGCTACTAAAGCCAACTTCCGCCATGATAGGCTAAGGTGAAAGCAGACAGGACAGGACACACGTGACGACCAATTAGGCTTAAAGTGTTCAGTTAAAGTGTAACTCATTCCTCACTGCTTACTGAAGTATTTACAAGATCTTAGAGTCAGCATATATTTCAGAGTAGAAGCATGTAAGAATACTCTCCAACATCAAGTACAGATGTCCTCACTGATAATGAAAAGCACAGAAGGGCCTGGCCAGGCCTTGATCCCAAGCCCCACTCCCCATCACCATCCTTTCTATGGCCACCCATTCAGTTAAAAAATACTCCTGGGTTTTATATTTCCCATACCACTCTAAGAGTCACTGTGACTTTAAGAGGCCTCTCTGCCCACATTTAAATAATAAAGGTATTCAGAACTACATAAGGGACATACTCAGAATATTTTTATTTTACTATACTGCAAGTCAGGTGGGACAGAATCTTTACTCATTTGCAAGAATCCTTCTGAAAATGAAACTACACATATACTTTCAATAATTCAAATACTTTATGTAAATACCACCAACTAAAAAAGAACAGTCCTCCAGCACCTCTGGTCTTATATCTCTCTGTTTATCTCAGGCTGTCTTCAACTGTATCAACAGTCAGCTTCCTAGGTGACCAAGAAAGCCCCAAGTTTATTTATAGCAATACCCAGGCCCTGAGCATCTTACTCCTCCCAGGAATGAGTGACCCAAAGAGCAATACCATAGTTGTTTTATTTTTATTTTGAGTCAGGTTTCCTTAAGCCCTGAAACTGAGGCTCTCCTCAGGAACTGGTTAAGGTCTGAAGTTTTAGAAAGTGGCCCCCACACTACAGATCTCAACAGCTTAGGTTGACCAGGTAGGGCTTGAACTTGTGATCCTCCTGTCTTAGTCTCCCAGAATACTGGGATTACAGATGTGTGCCACCAGCACAGCTCAAACTAGTAGTTCTTAATGCCAAGAGAGGGAATCCATGGCTCAGAGAAAAGAGACAGGTAGGGACAAAAGAGACTGGAGCTCAGAGCTGTGAGGATATGTCCACATAACCAGTGAGAGCCAGGCCAGGCAAAGTCAGGCCACCAGTGAAACGGGTTTCATGCAGCTCACAGGTCTGGGTGGTCGCTTCAGAAGCTGACTATTTTCTCAGTCCTGAATATACACCTCTGGCTGTTCTACCCCAAGCAGGAGTCTTCTAAAGGCAGCGGCTCTGAGAACGACTATTTCAAAGGTCATTTCCCTATTTACTTGATCATCCATTGCATCCAGTTTCTCCTATCTGACCCAAAGACGTTGTCATCAACTATTGTGTGGAAAGGGGCCACATAAAGGCACAAAGAGAGAGAGCCTGCCAAAAGTTGTGGAAGAAGATGCCATAAGCTAGTGTTGGTCACCATGCTGCAAATGATGTGGGTATGGAAGGGTACACTCCCCCAGCGTCCACTGATAGCAGCCCTTCCACAAACACCATGGTCAAGTCAGAATCCTGCCTGCTTCAGTTCTCTGCTCTCACTCTAAGAGCTACCTCCCCCTGAGTGGCTCTAAGAATGTCATGAAGGTCCCTTGAAATAAATGATGCCCAGAAGTTAGTACTGACTGAAGCCCTGCCCCATTCCCCACGTGGTTGCCTCCCTTATTTTCTCTAGATTTCAGGAAGCAGCAAACCAGACTAGTCAGCTCCATCTATCCGGGAGGAAACTAGGACCTGGAAGAAGTGACCTGTCACCCAAGGTGCCCTGCAGGCTACAGGGAGAATAGGAGAGTTATTCTTGCCCCAAGCACCTTACGAGCAGTATCTCTAACTGTCACCACCATCCCAGAGCATTCTTTTTAAACAATGCTAAAAATTAAATCCAGGGCCTCATACATGCTCTCCAAGTACTCTACCGCTGAATTCTATATATCCCAGCCTACCCAGGTGTATCTTAAAGGAGTCTGCAGCTCTGACCAAACACATGCCTAGGCCACAGATGGTCTGGCAAGGGGAGAGGGGGCAATCAAAGTGACCTAACTAGAATGGCAAGGTTGTTCTGCTTTCCTATTGGCATCTGGCAAGATTTCATAATTCTCCATGCAAATTATCACATTTCTAAAATAAGTCTAGACCTAGAGGCAAAGAAGAGGCAGGGATGAAGTATGAAAGACAATAAAAAAAAAAATGGGCCAGGTCTGACTAGTACCATGATCTATAGAACCCAGTGCTAAATGGAGAGTCCTTTGTTCAGAATGCAGATGAAGTCCAAAGGACCCCCTTCCACTCCTCCTTCCAGGACTCCCAATGACTCCAACTGGTCTTCACAACTAAAGCTGATAAAAATACCAAGGATGTTAGTCTTGTCACACAGAAAGCAGGACAGGAAGCTTTTTAATAACAAGTGGAATTCCATGCAAGGTCAATGACAGCATCTCACTTGAGGTCACATTCACTTCTGGAGGCAGGCAAACCTCCTCTTCCTGCACGGCTGCTCCTTCTGCTCCCTCAAAGAAGAGAGGTCTCTGTCAGGGCTGCGGACGTGCCTGGCCTCACCACACCTCACAGCAGAGGCTCTGCGTCTTGGCTGCCTGGCGGTGGGAACCTGGGCCTTCCTGGCCCACTTCCTCCAGACAGACACAATCTCAGAGGGGGAAAGAGATGCTGCTACTGTACCCCCCCCCCCCCAACTGGAGACCCCCAGGAAGAGATACATCCAGATCACATGCTGTGGCCCCTGATAGAGAAGGAAAGCAACGCTGTGGAGATCGGGAAAGGTGTAATTACCCGTATATCTGACAGCATTTCAGATCACTACAATACAAAGCCTAAACCTAGGCAGGCCCTGCTAAGAGTCAAGTTGGGGGCCAAGGGCTCTAAAGCCATTAAGTAGGAAGTCTAAATAACCCTAAGCGCTCACTTTTGCCTTGTCATCTCATCCAAAGGCCCTGTGGGAAAGAGAGCCAGGCCCTGAAACTGAGGCTCTCGTCAGGAACTGGGTAAGGCCTGAAGCTTTAGAAAGCGGCCACCACACTACAGACCTCAACAGCTGTTTCACTGAACATTCAGAGCTGAAAAGTCTAACTACTAACAAAATAATGTTGCCTATACATACAAAGACCTGCAGACAATGAGGCTGCTTCTCTGGGGCCGGAAAGCAGAGCTCTAGAAAAGGCGGACGAGATGGCAACCGCTACCCCACATGCCTGTCCTCTGAGCAGCTTTCATTACATGGCTATCATGGATGGACAATAATACAGTGACAGGATTAGTAGATATTACCGAAAAGAAAGACACAAAATCATACTGAACCACCACTAAAGCAGCTTTTCCCTCTCCTACCAGTGAAGACCCCCTTAGACCCCACCTTCCACCTGCTGCCACCACTGCTTTGCAAACTCCTACTGTAGGTATGCTCTCAGCTGCTGGGAACAACAGAAGGCACACGATCCTGGTCCCAGCTGCCCCTTTGCAGGTGGCCACCAGCACTGGCCTCCCACCATTTCCTTTAGCCTCTGCTCTTCGCTGGGACGCTGTAAGCCTGGGAGAGCTGTCCCTGCCTCCACTCCTCGCTGGGACCCTGAAGGATGGCCTGGGAGAGCTGTTCCCCCAGCAGGAGATCGAGGCAAGGCTTGTGGCCGCATCGCTGCTCCTCACTGCATGACATCCCCCATAAACCCACCAGCCGCCTTCATATAAAAGTATGGAGCACAAAGCTAGGCATGGTGGTACATGCCTGTAATCCCAGCACTGGGAGGCTAGGGAACGAGGACTGCTGTGAGTCTGAGGCCAGCCTGGACCAAACAAGCTTTAAAAAAAGAAAGGATGGAGAACAATCACTGGCCTTTAGGAATGTAATTCCCTATTTTCCCTTTCTTTCTCCCAGGCCTGGCTGAACAATGTACAATCCCACAATCCCAACTCCTGAAATATTGACTCTACACCCAGAGGAAACATGCTCTACAATAATTCCCTTCAAAGTGATTCAAAGGCCATGAGGCAGAGCCTGCCTGCAAAGGCTTTATGGGTCAGCATAAACACACAAAAGAGTAAAAGGCCCAGAGCCATGTTGTTCCACAACTAGTAAAGGAAACATTAACCTTAGAGGAGACAGCAACACCCTCAGGTCTGTAGTCTGTCTTAATTACTGTTTTTTTTTTTTTTTTTTTTTTTTTTTTAAAGCTAGGTCTGTGTAGTCTAGGCTGGTCATAAGCTCCCACACAACCCAGCTCTAATTCTCCTGCTTCAGCCTCCTGAGCGCTGGATTACAAACCGAATCCAGGCTCTTATGCTTACTAGGCAAGTGCTGTAACTGCTGGGCTATACCTTCAGCCCTGTGTTACTTTTTCATTGCTGAGGCAGAATACTCAACATCCACAACTTAAGGGAGGAAGGCTTTCAGCTCAGTTTCAGAAGGTCTCAGTTTACTCATGGGCAGCTGGCAATGGCAGGAAGAGCTGCTCACAGCATCACAAGAGGAGGAATCAGGGGAAGCAGACTTTTATCAGAATAAGCTAGAGCAGGGTTAGGGGTGTAGCGCAGTGTTTAAAGCACAAGGCATTGGTTTCAATTCCCCAGCACCAAATAAGCCAAGAGTGCACACCTGTAACCCCAGCACTTGGGAGGCTGAGGCAGAAGGACTGCCCTGGGTTTAAGGCCAGCCTGGGCTACATAGTAAGGTTAGCCTGGCCTATACAGCAAGGCCCTGTCTCAAAGAAAAAACAAAAACAAAAACAAACAAACAAAAAAACAGGAAGTAGGAACAGAAAGAAGGAAGAAGGAAGGAAAGAAGGAAGGAAGGAAGGAAAGAAAAGAAAAGAAAAGAAAAGAAAAGAAAAGAAAAGAAGCAAGCATGCTGAGGCAAGAATTCATACTCTTCTAAGCTGCACACCTGTAACCCAACCCTCCCGACCAGGCCCTAACTTCTAACAGCACATAAAAATCATTACATACAAATATAGGAGGCTTCTGGGGAGACATTACAGACCCAAACTGTAACAATGGTCTGAGAATGGGCTCTCACTTGAACCTTGTCACAGCCATGCAACTGGGGACTTCTAGAAAGAGCAGGTAGTTTATTTGAGGATTCATTTGCCCATTAGGTGAATGCTTAACCCCGGGCTATTCTGTCTTTACTTGGCACCAGGCCCTGGCACATGCCTGTAATTCCAACATGGGAGGCTAGGGCTGAGGCAGTGAGTCTGAGGCCAGCCTGGGCTACATTTTGAGTGCAGGACCAGCCTGGAATACCCAACAAAACTGTCTCAATAAAACAAACAAACAAACAAAAAACTCCGAAGACTTAATAATTACTGACTTACACACGAGTGTGGACCTCTTGAAAGACAATTCAGGAAGACAGAAAATGTACAGTCATCGGCATCCCAGGTGGGATTACTGAGGGATGGTACACACGGCAGAGAGAAGAAAGGAATTCCTTAAGTAACAGCCATGCCAAAGAAGGCAGCCTTCAACAACACACAGGGTGCCAGAGCGAGCAGGGATGGGAATCAGAAGGCAAGGGAAGAGAGTGTGTAAAAAAGTAGAAGAGCCAGGAATGGAGCTCAGTGGCAGAACACCTACCTAGTATTAACACAGCCTTCAGTTCCATCCCCAGTACAGCAGAAGACAGAGAGACAGAGAAAGGGGAGAGAGTAAGAGAAAGCAGGCAGTGGAGAGAGAGGAAGGGAGTCAATACAGCTGTGCTGCTAAAAGGTCAAGAAAGCTTTCAAAAACAATCTAAATCAAGTCAGGGCAGCACAGAAGTGAATGGACAATTTTCAGATACCCTGCTTACAACAATTTATTTCATAAATACTGCCTAGAGATTACATTCCTTTTTTTCCCTCTCAAGGAAGTTTTGAGCTGCAGTTTAACAAAGGGGCTGTAATACTGAGCGCCTGTCTGGCTTTCCACATAAAGAGATGCTGGACGAGGCTTGCAGATCCCACAAAATAAACTCTTCTTTAAGCCAAACTCACTGTTCTTGGAGGGAAAAACGCACACTAGAGGGAGGACTTTCTATTGTTCATTATTCACAAGCAATGGTACCAATATCTCCAAGATGGAAATACTTTTGCACTGGGTTTTCCAGCTCAATTTAGGGCTTTTCTATTGTACTAGGGGTTTAATTTTTTTTTTTTTTTTTTGAGATAAGGTTTCCCTCTACAGTCCGATCTGGTCCTGAACTCACTATGTAGGCCAGGATGGCCTCAAACTTACAGTCCCCTTGCCTTAGCCTCCCAAGTGCTGGGATAAAGGCACATGCCACCATACACAGCTAAATTTTTATTTGGTGCTGGGGAATCAAACCTTGAGCATGCCTTGAGCATGCTAGGCAAGTGCTCTAGCCATTGATCTATGCTCCCCACCCTGTACCAGCTACTTCTACATGTGACTGGGACAGACGAAAACAAGCGTTATGATGTGTACCGCAACGAAGTTCCAAAAGCCTCACCAAGAACTCGACTATGTAGCTCAGCCCCATTTTCTCTTAAAGGCACACATTCTTCCATTCAGGAACTAGGATGTGATGGGGACAGATGTAGCCTGCTTCACAGTGCTATTTGACGTCCTTTACACCCTCACAAAGTTAACTGTGCATGACACTGATAGCCCGAGGGCTGAGCGTTTCCTTAGCTCCTCCCTCCCTACCTCTACAAAGGCGGCCTCCTGTCTGGGGCCTTCAGACAGGCCCTGCCAGCCTTGTTTTGTGTGCTGAGAGTGAGAGTTGGGGGTACAAGCCCAAGCAATTACACGAGTCTCCATGAAAATAAAAAACAAAAGTGGGTCACAAAATATCTGAAAATATTTTGTTTAAAGTTTGTTTAAGGGCCATAAAACACGCCCATAAATAACACATGCTCTTTAAATAGATATTAAGGTTCTAATCTATTTAAGGAAATGCCATTTTTATGGGTATGAGGCAACAAGCCAAAGGGCATGATTCACTGATCATCAACTTCCTCTCATCCGGGCTGTGTGGGTCACAAACAGCACAGCCATTCTCAGAGAACCCACTTTATGCTGCAATCATGAAGGAAATCTGCTGGAAGTCAGGGCCTTTAGCAGTAGGTACCCGTCCTCGCAGGAGGGGGCAGAGTGTGCAGGAAGTTAGGAGCTGAAATGAGGCGAGCGCGCGTGTGTGCTGGGGTGGGGGTGGGGGGGAGACAGCCGGCAATCTTTTGTATGTGATATGGTAGGGAGACAGGAAAAAAAAAATAGTGAAGAAGCTTTTTTATCTCTCTTGGCAGTGATGTTATACACAGAAGGCCTAAGGCCCCAGGATGAATAGACAAGAGCCTGCTCGGTGTGCTGCCTGCTTGGTGTATCCTGGGAACCGCTCCACCATATTCTTCCAAAGAAGCTAAGCGTAATTACTCCAGGTCAGGGGTAAATGGAGTCCAACTGTTAGTGCCTCAATGGTAATGAGGAGAAGAAAGAAGCCAGGGCAGCCAGCTGAGAGACAGTCAGTCAGTGAGGCTCTGAAGACAAGGACCTGTGTCCTCTGTCTGTGGTGGGAAGGGCTCCAATAAGGGTCCTCAAGCCTCACTACCTGATAGCACCTGCCAAGTATTTTCAAATGTCCTATATCTGCTCCACTCTATTTCGGAGCCAAATGACCTGAATGGATCTGGGCACTATTTTATTTAAAGATCTCCCTCTAGAATGTACAGCCAGAGACAGAAATGTCTATTCTAAACATAAAATCTTTGAGTTCATGATGTTGCTATCAGAAGCATACCTGCCCCAGCTTGAAAACCTGAATGCTGGAATATCAAGGGAGAAAATCAAATACCTGACACAAGTTATTTGACGGCATTCTGTCAAGGCAACCAAACAATTAACAGGAGCTTCTCAGTAAAGAGGATTGGTGAAGGGGTGACTGAAAGACAGAAGGGCACTATTTGGTGAAAATAGGTGATAATGATTATCAGCAGAAAGTGACAACACAGAGACAGGCAGCCAGTCTACTGCTAGGACGCACACAGGCTACAGTGGAGAACCTTCTGTAGAAATATGACTGGAATCAGATCCATTTGCCAGCTCTACCCACCCTTTTACATCAGGGACCCTACCACAGATACGCTCAGCAAAATCTAACATGTGCAAGGCTTGAAAGAATGAATAATCTAGTTCCTTCAAAAAGAAACTTTGGGTGGGGAGTACTGGGGGTTGAACCCAGAGCCTCCACATTGGGTGATATCCCAAACCCTTTTTTAATTCTTAGAGACAGTCTCACTGAATTGTTAAGCTGCCCAGGCAGGACTCAAACTTTTTTTTTTTTTTTTGAGATAGGATCTTGCTATGTAGCCCAGGCTGGCCTTGGACCCACGGCAATCCACCTTCCTCAGCCCCCCAACTGCTGAGATTACAGGCGAGCATCACCATGCTTGGCTTTATGTGGTGCTGGGGAATCCAGCTCAGGACCTTTGCACTGTGACCACTGTGCCATTCCTTCAGTCCCAGGACTCAAACTTGTGATTCTCCCGGTTCTGCCAACAGGCATCCATCAATGTCCAGCTAAGAGAGAGAAAAGGGGTATTTATAAACAATTGGGGTTTGCTTCACAATCCTCCAGGTGCCAATGAAGTTGGAGGACTTGTGTTGATGTTCTGTACCTGGGGGTTGTTTTACTATTCTCGTGACAGACAAACGTGCCAATTCAACAAGAGAAAGAACAACTGCCCAAATGTAAAATGGGCAAAAGGCTTGAGTAAAAATTTTTCAAAGATATATAAATGGCTGACAAGCACATGAAGAGAAGCTTAACACCACGAATCACCAGGGAAATGCGATTAGAAACCACAATGAAATGCCATTTTTATGTTCATTACCACAGTTATTATTTGGAAAAAAGAAAGTTGGGAATGTACCTGAATGGTAGAGCACATTTTAATTAACATGCACAAGGTCCTGAGTTCATCCCTATCACCAAAAGAGAATGGCTGATGAAAATAAATGGAAATGAGGATAAAGTGAAAATTGGAGTTCCCATATTGCTGATGGACACGTGGAACGATGCAGCCACGTAGGAAGACATCAGCTTCTTGTGTACGTTACACAGTTACCACGTGGCCTAGCAATCACATGCAGACAGTACTACCCACCCAAAGTTTCTTTTTGAAGGAACCAGATCCTTTCAAGCCCTTCTACATGTTAAGATTTTTCTGAGTGTATCCCTGAGAGCATCAGAACCCGCATGTATTACACACAGCCATGTGACCTGGCAGCCACACTCCTGGGCATGTATCTAAAGAAACTGAATACATGTTCAAATAATATCTGTATAGGAATGCTTACAGCAGTGTCAGTCACAACAGCTGAAAGGGAGGAAGAACCAAATGGCTATCAATGTATAAACAAAATGTGGTGTATCTAAACAGCACGATATTTTTTAAGCCCTAGAAAGGACTAAGTATTGACATAGGCTAGAACATGGATTAATCTTGAAATTTTATGTTAAGTGAGAGCTACATATTATATGACTCCATTCATATGAAATACCCACAAATTGGGTGTGGTATGCTGTCATCCCAGCTGAAAGGCCAAGGATCACAAGTTCAGGGCCAGCTGGACAATTTAGTTAAGACTTCCATTCCAAAAGTCCAAAAATAAAAAGGATAGGATGGGTTTAGTGGCACAGTGCTTGCCTAGCACACGTTAAGCCTCTAGGTTCAATAAGCAATGGAAGGATGGAAGGAAGGTAGGTAGGGAGGAAGGAAGGAAAAAAAGGAGAGAGGAGGAGGGAGGAAGAAGGGTAGGGAAGGGAGAGAGGAAGGAAAGAAGACAGGCAGGCCAGTTATAACCAGAGACAGAAAGTAGATGGGTGATTGTCAGGTGCTAAGGGACTGAAAGAGGGGAGCTGACAGCCTACTGTGAGGTTTCTCTGGTGGGGGTAGGGTGGGGTGGATGATAAACAGTTACAAAGCTTGGTGGTGGTAGATGTGCAACACTGCAAAAGTACTTAAAGCCCCTGAATTGTAGATTTAAAATGATTGAGCTATACATTTTATTAAATGTGTTTTATCAATTTTAAGAAAAATGGCAGATGTTCTGAAGTGGCCTACACCCAATAACTACACACTATGTAGGGTTTAAGCAATTAAGTTACATTGGAGTGTTTACTGAAAAGTTCCAATTGCTTAAATTCAGGTGATTCATGAAGAGGTTTTTATTATGGAATTGATTATACCCTTGTTTTCAATAAATTTTTCTTTTTTGGCAGCACTGGGGATTGAATCCAAGGCTTCATGCACGTTGAACAAGCACTCTACCCAGAGGCTACTTCCCCAGCATCCCCCAAAATTATTTCTTAAAAACAAACAACTATAAGCAAGAGGTTTAATATCAACTAGTTTCCTTTTCCACTAGGAAAAACTGAGCATCTCTGGTACCTAAGAAGGAACCTGATATATCACCATGTTGAATCACTGTTCCAAATCCCAAGAAATGGAAGCAATCCCCGAGTTTGAGAGAAATACCCATATTCAAACACAGCACCAAAATTCATAAAAACAAAACCTAGGTTAAAATAATGCTTTAGATGCTAACTTTTCAAAAAGTCAAGTCAGTTTTGAGTGAACAGTTCAGAACAGGTCAGCAAAATATCACCCTTTTAAGAAGTAAGAATTTCTGTCCCTTTGTTTCCCATAAACCCTTGCAAAGGGAGACTTGACTTTTCACAGAGGAGCACATAGAGGAACCATGATGTCTGCTTTCTGGGAATTCAGGAAACTGCCCTCAGGAAGAAAGGGGTGTCGGGTGAAAGCTGCTTGCTAGATCACAGCTGATTAATGAACTTGGGACATGTTGTGAGCAGTTTTATTAGCAGCTTAGGAATTAGTTCTGTCTTTTCTAGTTAACATTTCCGTAAACTTAGTTTAGTTTTGGCACGAGTTATTATTCACTAAAATGTAATTCTGACTAAATGACCCTCAAGCAGCATTCACCCTAGTGTGTACTACAGGGAAGGAATTGAGGGAAGGAGGAAGAAAGGGCCAGAGTGCGAAAACTGTGGCCAGTCCAAACCCCATCAGCTTTGCTGATTCGGAAGAGAACAGGGATGCCTGAGGGAAGATAATCAAACTCCTCAGAGGGCTTCTTCAGCTTATCCCCAGGGCAAAGGTCAGGCTCTAAGACTGATAGGAAACCTGGCTGGTTCAGGCCAAAGAAGTCACCCAGTGTCACCAGACACAGCGCACAGTACGGACTTAACAGCTACCCCTCGGAGGACCATCAGTGAAAAACAAGAGGGTTTCACAGGCACATGAGCTGGCTTTGAGTGTTGGTGCCAGCTGGTACTAGCAATGGGTCCTCAGGCATAAAGTTTTAATTCATATGAACCTCACTGTTCTCACATACAAATGGAAAACAGAACCTGGCACAGCATTCATTCATTCACTTAGACAAGGTCTTGCTCTATTGCCCGATTGGTACTGAACTCACTATGTAGCCCAGGCTGGCCTTGGACTCACAGCAATCCTCCTGCCTCAGCCTTTCCAGGACTAGACTGCAGGCGTGCACCACCGCTCCTGGTTTTGTGTGGTGATGAGGAACTTAACTCAGGGGCAAGTGCTTTAAGTGCTGTGCCATTCCTCCAGCCCCATGAGCATTTAATAAGACAATGTCTATAGGGTATGTGGCACACATAGCTCCTCGGGCCAGAGCTCAACACAACTTGTTCTCTTCCCCTGCATCGCCCTGCTCCTCTCTCAGAGGTAGAAATGACTCCCCCTCCTAAAACACAGGACAAGTATGAAACATAAGACTGCTCCTGCTGTGCCAGGAGAAGCCTCTCAGTACTAAATACAGCCATACCGGTTCCCCAGTCCATCATCTCTAGTTGGTGTCTCTAAATTTCAGGAAGCCATAGAGACCTCGGTCAGGAGGTTTCCACAGAGGGCACAGCAATGAAATGCACTTGAGTGCTCTTAATGCTTCCCTGAGTCTTCGAGGGTGGGCTTGACTCTGACGAAGGGCTGGACAGAAAGAATGGCATTCGCTTTAGGCACTCAGCAGGGATTTTCTGAGTAATGTGCAGGCTTAAGAAACTCTGAGAAGAAGTACAAGAAATCTGGAAACAAAGCCTAGAGAATCTGAATGCTTCAGTGTAGAGACAGGCTGGGTATGAAGTAGAGGTAGGGTTTTGCCTGACTCAGGACACCCAGGTCACTCAGGACAGGCAGCGTGTATCTGAAATGACTGGCAAGAGGTTGGGGAGAAAAAAATGATGTCAAGAAAGAGATGCTCAGGACAGTGTGCTCATCTTAGGATGACCCTACTGTACTGCTTACATCAAGAACAGAAGTGTCCTCTTAGATCTGCCAGTGTATCAGCTTCTATACCTACCAAGGATCATGTGGCAGAGGAAAAATGGCCAAAATCTCTGAGAAAGGTGACTATCTGTGGCGCCACCCTTTTGTACTTCTCTCCAGGGTCCCAAACTCAATGGCTTACTTACCTTTCCTGTAGTTTAACACATGAGTCAGAGAGAAATCTTCAAGCCTTTTACTTTGGACTATCACTGGATGAACGTGACAAATGACTGGAACCTCATGAGGGCCCACCAGCAAGCCAGTGCTCTGCTACACTTGGGCATGGCACTGGACTCCTGACCCCGTTTGTAGTTTTACATGTGAGTTAGTTACTAGCTTTTCTTGCTGTCTTAAAATACAGGACACAGCAAGACAAACAGAGCTGAGGGCTATCAGAAGGAAAACCATGGCAGCACAAGCATGAAGGCCACACAATACTGGATTTCTAAGTAAGAAGTAAGTGAATGTTTAGGCAAATGTTTGTAACGACAAATCTGAATCATTATTAAAAGGTATATTATGCCAAGGAAAAGTCATAATTTTAAGAAGCCTGGAAATACTATCATGTTTCAGAAATAATTTTGAAGTTCCTCAAGACCAAAGTCACGGTCTGGATTATGTGCATTAATCCTCGTTATATTTAATCACCTTTCTGGTTGTCATAATAAGTGATAAAAATGTATTTCAGAATTGATTTTGAACAAAGGAAGAAAAAATTTTAGAAGAGTAATGACAGTATTACAAGTGAGAGGCTTCTACCATAGAAGGTACAAACATAAGGAATTATTGTCACCAGACACTAAGACCCAAAGTAGCATTTTGCCATACTAGGCAACTGCAAGGCTAACAGCTAACCCAACAAGATCACAGATTTGCTTTCTCTCAAGAGTGCCAAAATCAAACTGCCTGCAATCCTAGCTACTTGGGAAGTTGAGGCAAAAGATCACAAAGTCAAGGCCAGCTTGGACAACAACTCAGGAAGACTCTGACTCAAAAAAAAAAAAAAAATCTTTTTGCAGCAGATGCTGTTGACTCTGATAAGACATCCTTTCTCTGGATATTATGGGCTATTTCTGACATAGCATGCTACCAAGCCACTTTCAAGCTGCTCGGAAATCTTCCCATCACATGCATCCTCCCCAACTTAAATAAGAATCCACAGGCTCTGCTCAACTTACACAACATGCAGAAGTGAAATCAATGCAGGGCACAGACCCAAGTAGAGAAGCATTTTTTTGAAGCACTGATGATCTAACCCAAGGCCTTTGTATTGAGGTACATCTCTATTCTATTTTTTCAGTTTTGATTTTGAGACAAAGTCATGCTAAGTTGCACAGGCTGGGATCAAACTTGTGACTCTCCCCTCTCAGCTTCCCAATGTGCAGCCCTGTGCCACCAGACCCAGCTGCAAGTACATAAAACTTTTAGGAGAAAATCTCTGTTGACAGTAGATTAGTCAACATTTTTTATATACAACACCAAAAGCATGTATACTCCATAAAAGAAAAAATAATTTTATAAAAACTGGATACTATTAAAATTATGTCTGTGTGCTCTGACAGGGTATTAAGAGAGCAAGAACCCATGTTACAGGTTATGAGGAAATACAAGTCATATATTTCATAAAAGATGAACTCAGAAAATTTAAAGAAATCTCAAAGTTAGTAAGAAAAACACAAAATAACAAACCAAGCAAAGATCTGAACAGACAATTCACTAAATAAGGCATACTATATGGGTGGAAGAATGGCACAGTGGCTAAAGCAATTACCTACCAACCACAAGGCCCTGAGTTTGATTTCCCAATACCACATAAAGCCGGGTGTTGTGGTGCACGCCTGTAATCCCAGGCACTAGGGAGGCTGAGGCAGGAGGATTGTGTTGAGTCCAAGGCCAGCCCGGGCTACACGGTGAGTTCAGGACCAACCTGGGCTACAGAGTGAGACCTTGTCTTAAAAAGCAAACAAGCAAGCAAACAAAAAAAGATAATTAGTAGGAAATCATCCGGAAAGATGTTTAGCACCATTAGTTACCAAGCAACTGAAAATTACAATCAGGATGCAATCTTACTTTATACCTTCTGAAAGGCTGCAGGCTAACCAAAGAGTCTTTTACAGATGTGAAAGACTGACAACTTCCCATATTGCTAGCTGGAAAGCAAAATGGTGTGGCCACTTTGGAAGACAACTCAGCAGCTACCTACCACACAGTTTAGCCACTCTACTCTTCAGGCACATATTTAGATATCCTTAAGACTAAATGTTCCTGTTACCTCCAAATTCATTTACTGAAATCCTCATCTCCAAGGTGACCGTATTAGGAAGTAGGGCTCTGTGAGAGTGGATCCTCTATTAACAGCAATAGTGCTTTAATAAACAGGATCCCAGGCCAGGTGTGGCAGCACATGACTGGAGCCTCACTATGTGAGAGGCTTAGGTGAGGTGAGAGGGTTCAGTGAGCCCACACTGCCTTAGACAGACAGACAGACAGGCAGGCAGGCACGCAGGCAGGCAGGCAGGCAGGCACGCAGGCAGGCACGCAGGCAGGCAGGCAGGCAGGCAGGCAGGCAGGCAGGCAGGCAGGCAGGCAGGCAGGCAGGCAGGCAGGCAGGCAGGCAGGCAGGCAGGCAGGCAGGCAGAGAGAGAGAGAGAGAGAGAGAGAGAGAGAGAGAGAGAGAGAGAGAGAGAGAGAGAGAAGGGGGACAGGCAGGATCCCAAGAGCTCTTTCATTCTCACTTTTTTGTTTGCTTTGGAGCAGTACCGGGAATTGAACCGAGGGTTTCACACTGAGTTACATCCCTATCTTGTGTTTTTTTTATATTGAGATAGGGTCTTGGTAAGTAGCTCAGGCTGGGCTCAAACTTATGATCCTTCTGCCTTAGCTTCCTAGAGTTCTGGGGTTACAGGTAAGCCAGATTCCATTAGGCAGGTTCACAGCAGCTAGGCTATGTGAGTCAAGATGCCCCAAATGAGGACCTCGTCATCAGATGAAGAACTCCTCCCAAATAACTAACTGACATCTTAAGAAAGACCATGCCTGGGAATGGCCAAGGACAAAGCTAAAGTTGTAGGTCATGAAACTACAGACCCTTATAACCCAGGGTCTGGGGTCTTGAGCTATCAGATCTGATCTTAACATGAACAAGTTTTATACTAATACACACTAATCAGTAAAGAGCAACTCTGTATAGGAAAATTAATATGCATGATCCATAGAAAAACTGTAAAAGATGACTATCACTGTTACATGATGGCGCCCATGCCCTTCCTCCTGCTTGCAGGGGAGTTCCTACTTTCTACCGCACTTTCTCCTTTATCCTTCTCCCATGTAGTCTTCTAAAGATGTGAAAGACTGAAAGTCACTTTCTACTTCCAAACTATCTCTGTTTGAGGTGTTCGTTCTTTGACATCAGCTGAACATGAAGCCTGGTTCTGAGTTCTCTGGTAACACAGGCATGTGCCACCATGCCTGGCTTCTCTTTTTCCTACCAAGTGAAAATACAGTAAGATTGCAACCTGTAACCAGAGATAGCCCTTACGAGAACCTGGCTGAATGCCACCTGATCTGAAGGTTTTCAGTCAACAGAACTGTTAGAAATCTCTCTTGTTTATATACCTCTTACTCTACAATATTTTGTTAGAGCAACCCAGACTGACGACAACATCATGAGACTCACAGGAGTTTACTTAAGAGTAAGCAATAACTGGAAACACTCAAATGTGCATCAATAGTTCAAAAGATAAACAAGCTATGCCTATAACATGGTCTACTAGTCAGAACAAAGAGGAAAACAGTGGCTAGGATGTAGGCCAGTGCCAGAGCACTTGCCTAGTGTGCATGCGGCCTTGGATTTAATTCCCAGTGTGGTGGGAGAAAAAAAAAAAAAGGATGTATTATTTAAATATTCAACCCATATGAATTTCAAAATAATTATGGTAAGTGAAAGAAACCAAAAACCTTCCAAACTGTACATGTCATGGTTTCTACTTATATAAGATTATAAAAAGTACAAACAGCAGAGTGACAGCAGATCCAAGCCCACTAACAACATAACGCAACAGTTATATTAAGGGCCTTAGACTCCCAGTTTCTAGCTCATTTGAAGTATTTCCTTCTTCCTCATTGTTTTTCTTTATTTTGGGTCATCTGACCTTGTTTACTAGAATGCTTTTTTTTTCCCCTAAAGACAGGGTCTCGCTCTGTAGCCCAGGATAGTCCAGAATTCACTAGCAATCCTCCTGCTCAACCTCCAGAGTGCTGGGATTACAGGCGTGCATCACCATGATCCACTTACATGGTACAGGGTAACTGAACTGAGGGCCTGTGCTCGCTTTGACCAGTTTGACAGATTGTGAGACGCCATATATCAAAAAGTGTAAGGGGCTACATGATGGCCTCTCCTTCCAGACAGGTTTCAGATCTCTTATGGAAAGCAATTAGAATTAAGGCTGGTCACTTTCATTCATCCAATACGTAAAGTTTTTAATCTTGATTTCATACTGAACATTTACAGTCTCTTATTTGCAAAGAACTACTGTATAATTCTTTTGATAGTTCTTATGAAGTTTTAAGTGAAAGTCTGCAGTGTTGGCCAGGGTCATACCTCTGTCTAGTCTTGAAATTTAATGTCTGGCTCCCCAGCACTGTGAGAACAAAAGCTGTAGTTAAGGTTTTTAGCTTCTTGGCAACAGCTACCTATTAAATATCTCTTTCTGCAGCACATGTTTTAGGACTTGAAAATTCTTTTGTTGGCAAAAGCTAAGTCAAATGTTGAGTTTGACTTACCTTCTTCCTAAGCTAAGTCAAATAGTTTTGGAGACAATTTTCCCTGAGATACTGGACCCCACACCCCTTGGTCATCTTAGCAGCCCTGAATTCAAATTTTAGTCTCTTGACTCAGTGACTTGAAAATAAGTGTTAGTCCACTAGTGGTTGACTTCTACTCCTTTCCAGGAGCTGGCTTCACTCAATGTATTACTGTCTTTTTGCTTTCAATTTTAGGTCCTGTTGAATTTATACAAGTTGCCCTGATTAGTCTCCAATGCCTTTCAGGATATTTATTCTCTGGGATTTAAGGATACACATTTGGGGAGGTAGGTGGGAAACTTATCAGGAATCAAATCCAGGGCCTTACATGGGCTAGGTAAATGCTCTACCACTGAGCTACACCCACAAACCATTTTTATTTTATTTTAAGACAGGATCTCCATTAAATAACTTAGGCTGGCCTCAAAATTACAGTCTTCCCGCCCCAACTTCTCAAGTAGCTGGTATTACAGGTGTGTATTCCTGCCTGGAATTTAAGCAGTTTATACAATAATTTCATCAGAGGCTGGGCCTAATATTCTGTCATAATCATAAACAGATGTCCACACGAAGGTTTAGTCACTGGTGTGTGAATAACTAGCTGATAAGCTTCCTGACAGAAGATACTGCCTCTGTGCCCATTTCAACACCCAGGATGCTTTCGGGTGCAGAGTTTACTATGTAATTGATAAATTAACTTTTATAACAAGGAAGGAAATTCTAAAATGCAAGTAAGGCACAGCACATAAAACATGACTTCTAAACAACTGAAGCTCATCCACTGTTCTAATTCCATTAATTTCTACGAAGAAATATTCAATATTTTCTACTTGGACCATGCACTAATGAAGAACATCCGTCAATAAAATTGCATTGTCAATGCCTGTCTAAGATTAAATTACCTCAGGCAGTACTAATATCTTTTGTTCATTTATTAAAAACTATTTTGTACTAGACTAAGTGATTTCATTAACTTTTTGGATTTAACTAATCCATTTCTAGGACTGGCATTTTATCAGAAAATGAGATTTTTCACTCAAAATGAAGCACTCTCAGCTTTTGCAGCTTACTGATTGTACAGTTAGTTCTTTCCAGAACACGGAAACAGCTCTTACCTATATTTTATTTTTCAGTACTGAGATGACAGGCGTGTATTCCAGGCTCTCTTACATGCAAAATTCAAAACCAAAGAAAAGTGTACTGAAATATAGATTACTATCTTTCTTATCTGGTTGGTTACTCTTCTACTTCTTCTCCCCCGCTCCCTCCCTGTGGTCCTGGGGACTGAACCAAGGGCCTCATATATGCTAGGAGATTGGCTACTCTTACATTATCAATTTTAGATTGTCAATCCCTAAACAATTATCAAAAGAAAAAAAGTGGTTGCAAAACCAGTGTTACTAGTCGATATTGCCAGTACTCTGGAAGGCTGAAGCAAGAGAATTGCAAATCTGAGCTCAGCCTGAACAGCTTAGTGACTTGATGAGACCCTGTCTCAAAATCAAAACTGAAAAAATCAGCTGAGAAAGTAGCACAAAAGCCCTAGGTTCAATCTCCAGTACCCCAACAATAACAACCACAAAAACAATGAAAAAGTGATTGCTTCTGAAAAACAATTTCAAAGAGGTAAAGAAAAAGAGGGCAATGGATTGTCATTTCTCACTATAAACACTTGAGAACTTGAGTTAATCCGTATTTAAATTTTAAAACAATATAGTTCCAGAAGTTGTCTATGTAATATGGACTCATGATGGAGTTTTGAGGCAATCATTTGTTTTTGTGAGGTTTCAGTATCACATCTGTTAACCTGACAATAAATCAGAAGATCAAGGCTCTTTTAACACTAATATTCTAAAACAATTTAAAAGAGAAAAATGTATTTGTTAGATAAAAGGCAAACTCATAAGGGCTTGTTTTGTAATGGATGGTTAATGAAATTACAGTGACCAGCACAGTAATTTTAGGATGACTCTTAAAAGAGTTAGTGAAAGAAGATACGAGTATTAGGGAATCTATCTCCGTTGATTAGACAGCTTCTTCGACATAAAGCATGCATGGTTCAAACATTAGTGATATATTTGGGGCCTGTGGGAGCTGTGTGTGCTAAGTGTCACGTAACAGATTCAGCTCTACTGAGTAAAGTGTTACAACCTGCCCTTTCCAGCAGACTGTGCACAGGACGAGACCCAACGTCTGAATTCAAACACAGACTGACACCTAAGGCTAAGTACACTCATTCATACTTACAGCTAGATAAGAAAAGGGCTAACACTTCTTATATGGCTCTTTATAGAGTAAGAGCTCTAGCAGATATATGTTCAGCTTAAAGATTAACCATTTCAGAATAATTTTAACATAAATACCTTGAAATAAAAAAAGCCCAGAACTGAGGCTGGGGAGCATAATCCAGTGGTTAAAGCCTAGCATGAAAAAGGCCTTGGATTTGATTCCCTGGCACCACATACGACAGTTGCAGTGGTGCAAGCCTGTAATCATAGCACTTCAAAGGCTGAGGCAGGAGGACTGCTTTATGTCTGAGGCTAGCCTGTGTTACACTGTGAGTTCAGGACCAGGCTGGAATACAGAGACTGCCTTGTCTCCAAAAGAAAAAAGAAAAGAAAAGAAACATCATTTATCTGTTTTTAAAGTACAAGAACAGGAATCAGTTTCATGGGAAAAAAAAAGTGAACTCTCTCTCAAAAGAGCCACACATACACATCATTACATAAGGGCCTGTAAGAAGTATGAAAGGGATAACTGAGTTTGTAAGACTGTCTGGTTTAAAAAAAAAAAAAAAAAGGTTTTCTTTTAGTATGAATAGCCATTCTGTTATGCATCGTATTTCCTCTTGTACTTAAGTACCAAGTAAATGAAAGAAATTTAAAAATATTAATTGAAGGGGCTGGAAGAATAGCATAGCAGCTGGAGCACTTGCCCACTGAGCACAAGGCCCTAAGTTTGATTCCCCCAGCACCACATAAGGTGTGCTGGCATACACCTGTAATCCCAGCTCTTGACAGGCTAAGGCAGGAGGACTATCGTGAGTTCTGATTTTTTTGTTTGTTTGTTTTGGAAACAGGATCTCACTCTATAATCCAGGCTGGTCTTAGACTCACAGCAATTCTCCAATCTCAGTCTGCGATCAACTTTTTAATTCTGAGATAGGGTTTCGCTAAGTGCTAAATTGCACAGTCTAGACTCAAATTTGCAATACTCTTGCCTCAGCCTTCCAGAGGGCTGGGATATAGGCTTGTACACCGCAGCCAGGTACAGTTCGAGATCTTCATCATGACTTTATGTGTGATTCTTAAACATGGTCTGTGGATAAGGGTCTTACTTTATATTTTGTGGATCATAGCACATATGGTTCTTGGGCATCTGCGTTTGTCCCACAATCTTCCAGGATTTCACATAGAAAGCTATGAACCAGTATTATAAAAAGTATCTCATTACAATCAGTATATAAGGTATGTTCAGACAGTTACTCAGCTCTGCCAGAAGCCGAATCCTATCTTGTATGCTAGGTAGACAAAAACTCACCGTTCTTCTTTTATTATGTATTTATTTAGTTAGTTACTTAGTTTTTTTGGTAACAGGGTCTCCCTCTGTAGCCCAGGCTGTTTCAAAACTCACTCAAACTCACAGCAAGTCCCTGGGCTTGCTGGCCAAGCACTCTACCCACTGTGCTATTCCTCTAGCCTGACAAAAGCAGGCCACCTATAACTGAAGAAAGGCATAAGGTGACAAGTTTACGGCACCTATAATATATTCTGTGGTATCTGAGACCATAGGGAAGGAGGTGATTACAAATATAAAGATGTTCAAAGAATATGTCCTGACCTATAAAAAGTACTCTATCCCAGACTGAGTTTAAGGAAGAATCTGGGCCCATGGAGAAAACAAACTCTGTAGGCTTGCAGTAGGGACAAAAATCAGTCACTGACTCTTGAGCTGAAGAAGACACAGGTTCCATCCAGGCAGGAGGGGCAGAAAGAAAGGACAAGGGCATGTGCTGTCAGAGGGATACTGGGAATTCAGTAAGAATGAGGAGCAGTCAGTAACACTGCTCAGGGAAAAGACAGCACAGGGGCCTTTCTCTTTACAACAGGACCGTAGGCTGTAACAAATATCAGCAAGGAAATTAAGCACCTGAAGGGAAACAACAGGCTAAACCTGGCAGTGGAGCACTCCCAGCATTTAGGGAGGCTGAGGCAAGCGGACTGCTAGTTTGAAACCAGAGGAGACTACTTAGCAATTTAGTGAAACCTTATCTCAAAGTAAAACATTAAAAAATCTAAGAATGTAGCTCACAGTGAAGACAGAAAGAGAGAGAATGTAACAGCTTCAAAGACTTAATTTCAAAGACATTTTAGCATGAGGCTAGAGGACAAAAAGATGAGATTATATATACTAATTGTCCATGCAAAAGCTGGTACATAGATGTTCATGAACAATTAGCTTATATATAATTCCTATGTGTGTATAAGATAGACAAAAAAAAAAAAGCAACCAAAATGCCTATCAACTGAAGAATGGATTTAAAAAGATGTGGCCCAGCTAGGTACAGTAGCGCATACCTGTAAGCCCAGGTACATGGGAGACTAAGGCAAGAGAATTCCAAGTTTGAGGTCAGCCTGGTCAACGTGGGAAGACTCTGCCCCAAAATAAGAAATGTCTGGGGATGTAGATAAATAGCAAAGCACTTGCTTATTAAGCACAAGGCAGGCTCTGGGTGCAATCCCTAGTACCAGGGAGAGAAGAAAAGAAGTACTGACAGGTGGTCATACAGCACGAATAAATGTATCACAAAGTATCATACTTCTTCATAATGAAGAAAATTCTGGCGCAGGTTACCATGTGGATGAATCTTAAAGACATGTGCTAAATGAGACAAGGTATGTACAAGAGGATAAATACTATGTGACTCTAACTGTTTAAAGACAAAGTCTTATACAGTAATCCAGACTGGTCCTAAATTCACCAGCCTCGAACATATGGCAATCCTCTGGTCTCAGCCTCAAGTACTGGCATCACAGGTACGTGGCACCAGCCAGTTCACATGCCCCTTGGGAAGAGAACCCAAGGTTAATACTACCACTGAACAATATGCCCAGCCCTGATTCTACTAATAAGAAGTGCCTAGAGAAGTAATATTCACAGAAAAACAAAGAAGAATGATGGCTCTCAGGGGTTAGGACTAGGAGAGAAAAGATGGATCACAGTGATGGCCGCATGATAATACAAATGTCCTTAATACCAATGGTGTCTAAAATGGTAAATTTCATGTTATGTATATCTTACCATAAGAAAATTACTTAAGCAAAAGAAAATTTGTTAGTTTTATAACCTAACATATACCTATATACCAACTAGACCTAAAAGATATTTATAGAACAACTCTAAATAACAGCAGCAGAATATATATTCTTCAAGTGTTTTTGCCAATTCTTTTATCTCCCTGCTGATTTTCTGCTTAGTTCCATCTCCATCATTTGCATTTTGGTTGTTATTTTCCTTGTTTTGCTTCTCAGATCCACATGGAATGCCAGGAGAGTCTCCTGAGTGCTGGGACCACAGATGGTGTCACAGTGTCCAGTAAGCTGTATACTTTTTATTGTCTATAATCAATTAGAACTTCACCTCGCGTAAGAATTAGAACTGTTCCATAGACTCTTTACTTCAATATCTCTTGCAGAACAACATTGCCTGGCAGTTTGTCCGATTGCTGAACAATCAATGGTAAATAGAGGATCCCTGCCCCTTCAAGAAACCTCACTTAACTACTATAGAAGCTAGAGCAAAAAAAATTCAACACCTAGGGCAGGGGGTGTGGCTCAGTGGTGGACTGCTCGCCTAGCAGGCACAAAGTCCTATGTTTGATCTCTAGCACTACCAAAAAATAATATGTAAAATTTAAAAATTCACAAATATGTAAAAATTAAGCCACTTCTAAATAACAAATGAATCAAAAGAAACAAATCACAAGCACTTGCCTAGCATGTGTAAGCCCAAGTTCAAATCCCTCACACCACATAAAAAATAAGTGTACAGTAGTTGCATACCCATTCACAGCAC